>JAKWIY010003056.1:52999710-53360604 GCA_027704805.1 Solanum corneliomulleri | reverse complement strand
AAAGATGGCATTAATAACCCACTAATTAACTTAAGGTTACCTCTTTTAACCCCTAAGTATTAGACTTATTAATATAAACCCCTAACTTTATAATTAAAGAAGGAATAGTCCAAAACATCCCTTAAAACGTGTAAAGAAATCCGACTCCAACTGGGATTGCGCACCCTGTGACGGGTCGTCGTTCCTGCGACGGTCCGTCCTGCAGGTCGTCGTCAAGTTCAGAGACCCAAATTTCCACCAAGGGTCTGTGACGGTCCGTCACACCTGTGACGGTCCGTCTTGCAAGTCCGTTACGACGTTCAGAGAGTCGATTTTCAGTACCCAATTTCAGAATTTCTAAGTATATTGAAACGAGACCCTGCGACGGTCCGTCGTGCCCATGACGGTGCGTTGTAGGGTCCGTTGCCTCAGCCAATTTTCCAGAAATAAAATCTGCTGCTCAAAACGACTAAACAGGTTGTTACAATAGATACCAATTTACCCATCGTTCGTCCTCGAACGATCAAAAGAAGAGAAACAAGGGTGGAAAGGAGTACCTGATTCCGTAAACAGATGTGGGTATTTCTCTTGCATATCAGTCTCCTTCTCCCAAGTGGCTTCTTCAACTGGTCGATTCTTCCATTGCACCTTGATGGATGCAATCTCCCTTGACCTCAACTTTCGAACTTCTCTATCTAGAATAGCAACAGGCTCCTCCTCATAAGACAAATTCTCATCAAGCAAAACTGAATCCCAACGGATAATGTAGTTTCCATCCCCATGGTATCTTTTCAACATAGACACATGGAATACCGGATGTACTCCGGACAGCCCTGGGGGCAAGGCTAGCTCATAAGCCACCTCCCCTACTCGCTTAAGTACTTCAAATGGACCAATATACCTTGGTCTTAGCTTACCTCTTTTACCAAACCGCATCACCCCTTTCATTGGCGAAACTCTCAACAAGACTTGTTCACCCTCCATGAACTCTAAGTCTCTAACCTTTCGATCTGCATATTCTTTTTGCCTACTTTGCGCCGCTAGAAGCTTTTCTTGAATAGATTTCACTTTCTCTATCGAATCCCTCAAAAGGTCAGTACCCAAGGTCTAACCTCAAATGCATCAAACCACCCAATGGGAGACCTACATCTCCTACCATACAATGCTTCAAATGGGGCCATATCAATGCTTGAGTGATAACTATTATTGTATGAAAACTCCGCTAAGGGTAGGAAGTTAACCCAATGACCACCAAATTCTATCACACAAGCACGAAGCATATCCTCTAACACTTGAATCGTTCGCTCAGACTGACCATCGGTCTGAGGGTGGAATGCAGTGCTAAGGTCCAACCTAGTACCCAATTCAGCATGTAATGTTTTCCAAAACTTAGAAGTAAACTGCGTACCTCTATCTGATATGATGGATAGTGGAACCCCATGCAATCGAACGATTTCTGAGATATAGATCTTGGCTAACTTCTCTGCATTGTAAGTCACCTTGACCGGAATAAAATGAGCAGACTTAGTTAACCTATCAACAATCACCCAAATGGAGTCGTACTTACCCATTGTCTTTGGAAAACCAACCACAAAGTCCATTGCGATTCTCTCCCACTTCCATTCAGGAATGGGCATTCTCTGAAGCGTTCCTCCGGGCCTCTGGTGTTCATACTTTACTTGTTGACAGTTTGGACATTTGGCAATAAAGTCAACAATATCACGCTTCATTCTACTCCACCAAAAGTGTTGCTTTAGGTCGCGATACATCTTGGTTGCACCTGGATGTATAGAATACCTTGAACTATGAGCCTCTGTCAAAATAGTGTCGATCAAATCATCGATGCGGGGTACACATACCCTTCCCTTAATCCTCAACACACCTTCCTCATCGATTGTTGCCTCTTTAGCCTCTCCTTGCAACACTTTATCTCGGATCCGGATCAATTTCTCATCATTAAACTGCTTCCCCTTAATCTTGTCAAGGAAGGAGGATCTTGCCTCCACACAAGCTAACAATCCTCCCTTCTCATTTACTTCTAACCTCATGAGGTCATTAGCCAAAATCTGCACTTCTCTAGCCAATGGGCGTCTAGAAGCTTGCAAATGAGCTAGACTTCCCATGCTCCCCGCCTTTCTACTTAAGGCATCTGCCACAACATTCGCCTTCCCCGGATGATACAAAATAGTGATGTCGTAGTCCTTCAGTAGTTCCATCCATCTCCTTCGTCTCAAGTTCAAATCTTTTTGAGTAAAGACATACTGTAGACTACGATGATCCGTATAGACTTCACACTTAACCCCATATAAATAGTGCCTCCATTGCTTTAATGCGAACACTACCGCGGCCAATTCCAAGTCATGAGTTGGATAGTTACGTTCATGCACTTTTAATTGTCTTGAAGCATAAGCAATCACGTTCTTCTCTTGCATTAGCACTGCACCCAAACCCGAATAGGATGCATCACAATAAACAATGAAATTCTTACCCTCTACCGGCAAGGTGAGGATAGGTGCGGTAGTAAACAAAGTCTTGAGTTTCTGAAAGATTTCTTTGCACTCATCCGACCATACAAATGGAACATTCTGGTTAGTCAAGTTTGTCAATTGGGAATCAATAGAAGAGAATCCCTTGACAAATCGGCGGTAGTAGCTAGCTAACCCAACAAAACTCCGTATTTCTGACACATTAGTGGGTCTTACCCAATTCTTCACTGTCTCAATCTTAGAAGGATCCACCATCACTCCTTCCTTAGAAACCACGTGCCCCAAGAAGGACACTGCATCTAGCCAAAACTCACACTTAGAGAACTTGGCATAAAGCTCTTTCTCCCTCAACATTTCCAATACCATTCTCAAATGCTCCTCATGTTCCTTCTTACTTTTAGAGTATATCAGTATATCATCAATAAATACGATCACAAAGAGATCCAAATATGGCTTAAATATCCCGTTCATCAAGCTCATGAACGCAGCAGGGGCATTCGTAAGACCAAAGGACATCACTACAAATTCATAATGCCCATACCTAGTCCGAAAAGCAGTCTTTGGCACATCCGTTGCCCGTATTTTCAATTGATGATAACCGGATATCAAGTCAATCTTAGAGAAGACACAAGCACCTTGTAACTGATCGAACAAGTCATCAATGCGAGGAAGAGGATACTTGTTCTTAATAGTTACTTTGTTCAACTGCCGGTAGTCTATGCACATCCGAAAACTCCCATCCTTCTTCTTCACAAACAAAACCGGAGCACCCCAAGGAGATGCACTTGGTCTAATGAAACCTTTGCTTAACAACTCTTGAAGTTGGGCCTTTAACTCTCTTAACTCCGCGGGAGCCATTCTATAAGGGGGTATAGAAATGGGGCGAGTACCCGGTTCAAGATCGATACAGAAGTCAATATCCCTATCTTGTGGCATACCAGGAAGATCTGCAGGGAACACATCCAAAAACTCACGGACTACCAAAACCGACTCAATCGAGGGTACTTGGGTAGTGTCATCCCTGAGATGGGCCAAGAAAGCTAAACACCCTTTACTAACCATTTTCTTAGCACGAAGAAAGGAGATTATACGCACCGCATTGGAAGTGTAGTCGCCCTCCCACACTAACGGATCTGTCCCAGGCTTGGCTAACGTCACAGTTTTAATGTTACAATCCAAGATCGCAAAATTCGGAGAAAGCCAAGTCATACCCAGAATTACATCAAAGTCAACCATTTCTAAGATAACCAAATCTACATAAGTGTTGCTCCCCACAAAATTCACCAAACAAGACCTATATACCTTTTCAACTACCACAGACTCACCCACCGGAGTAGACACACGAATAGGCATATCAAGTAATTCACAATGTAAATTAAGACCATTAGCAAATGAGGAAGATACATAAGAAAATGTGGATCCGGGATCAAACAACACAGAAGCCATGCAATCACAAACCAAAAGATTACCTGTGATGACAGCATCTGATGCCTCCGCTTCAGACCGCCCAGGGAAAGCGTAACAATGGGCCCTATCGTTTGTCTGTCTGTTGCCCCTACCATGTTGTGTTGTAGTGGCTCCGTTTTGCCCATCACCTCTGCCATTTTGGTGACCACCATTACCTCGACCACCATGTCCTCCAGAATGACGGCCTCTTCCATAACCACCTCTACCTCTAGCTATTGGGAGCCGATAACTCTGTTTTGGACAATATCTCTTAATATGTCCAATCTCCCCACATCCATAGCACTCTCGAGGTTCATGCATAGGTCTCTCAGAGAAGTGTTGGCCGGTCTGAGGTGGACCTCCAACTACAGTCTGTAGTGAAGACTGAATGGGTCGAACTGAGTAACCTCCGGAACCCTGTCCTCTAGTATAAGAACCATTGAACTCACCTCCCTTTCGAAACCTTTTCGATGTCGATGTCGTGGTGAAGTCATCTGGCTTCACTCCTTCCACCTCTATCACAAAGTCTACCACCTCTTGGAAGGATTTTGCCGTTGCCGCTATCTGTAAGGCCGAAATCCGCAACTCTGATCTCAACCCCTTCACAAACCGGCGAATCCGCTCTTGTGGACTGAAACAGAGTTGAGTGGCATACCTTGATAAAGCACGAAACCTAGCCTCATATGCATTAACCGACATCCTACCTTGCTCTAGGCTCAAGAATTCATCTCTTTTCCTATCCCTCAAAGTCCGTGGGATGTATTTCTCCATAAACAAGCTAGAGAATGAGGCCCAAGTCATAGGTGGTGCCTCTGTCGGTTGACACTCAACATGTGAACGCCACCACATTTTGGCGTTCCCTTGGAACTGATAACTCACGAACTCCACACCAAACCGTTCTACTATACCCATCTTGTGTAGTAGCTCATGACAATCAACCAGAAAATCGTAGGCATCATCAGATTCAGCACCCTTGAAGACTGGAGATTTCAATTTCAAGAACTTACTGAAAAGCTCATGCTGATCATTTGTCATTATGGGCCCATTAGTCAGACGTGGAAATGTGCCTACTTCCAATGAGGCATCCATGCGGGGATCCCCAGCAACAGCATGTCGTACCTCTGAAACCGGAGGTGTTGGTGCAGAAACCACTGGAGGTGCCTGACCCTGGTCAGATAACCCGCTAAGGTAAGCAAGAACCTGATTGATCATCTCTGGGGTAGGTTGGGGTGGCATTTCCTCATTCTGCACTTGTTCATTCTCCCCATCCTCCCCTTCTCTTACTACTTCCTCAGTCGGTGGAGGAGTCACTGCCCTAGCATCAGATGGGCTAGGTGCTCGTCCTTCCTCTAGAGGACGTCCTCCCACGACTTCTACCACGGCCTCTTGCCACTGTTCTTCCTCGAGCCACAGCCCCAGTGGCTGTCTCAGATGTTTCTTGTCTGGCCGGTGTTGGTGCAGTCGTTGCTCTAGTTCTAACCATCTGCGAAAAGAGTGAAGATGGTCAGATACCAATTTGTATCACCTAAATACCAATTGGATTCAAGTAATAGCACGAAAGAAGAAAGAAAGAGTGGAATTTTCCTAAAGTCTTATAGCCTCTCAAGGAAAAGTAAAGGCGTCCCCCTACCGTTCCTTAAGACTCTACTAGACTCGTTCTTGTGTGATGAGACCAACGAACCTAATGCTCTGATACCAAGTTTGTCACGACCCAAAACCGAGCCGCGACTGGCACCCACATTTACCCTCCTATGTGAGCGAACCAACCAATCTAACCCTTAACATTTCAATGTATATCAACAGAAAATAATGCGGAAGACTTAAACTCATTAATTAAAACAATTCAAACTATTATTATTATCCCCAAAATCTGGAAGTCATCACCACAAGAACATCTAAAATCAAATGACTAAACTAGGAGTATTCTAAAAGCTAAAACAACTAAAAAGCTAGTCCATGCCGGAAGTTCAAGGCATCAAGACTTGAAGAAGAAGACCCAGTCCAAGCTAGAAGCATTAGCTCACCCTGAAGATCCGGTGTGACGAAGACTGGCTAGAATCACTGTTGGGTTGAAGATGACGGAACGTTTGCTGCACTCCACAAATAACAAAGAAAGAAACAAACAAGTAGGGGTCAGTACAAAACACGGGTACTGAGTCAGTATCATCGGCCAACTCAAAATAGAAAACAGTATATATCAAGTAATATTATAAAACAACTATAATACTCAACATGTAGCAACAACAAGCACTATAATCATCAATAAGTACTAACAAGTTCATCCATGAGGACTCAGGCCTCAGTATCATACTCATTTGGGAATTAGGTTCATTACATTGAGTATCTTAACATTCTTCAAGATTCATTATCTTTCTTCCTCTTGTGTCGGTACGTGACACTCCGATCCATATTCTATCCTGGTGCCGGAACGTGGCACTCCGATCCTCATTCTATCCTGGTACCGTAACGTGGCACCCGATCCATATTCTATCCTGGTGTCGGAACGTGACACTCCGATCCTCATTCTATCCTGGTGTCGGAACGTGACACTCCGATCCTCATTCTATCCTGGTACCGGAACGTGGCACCCGATCCTCTATTTCTATCCTGGTACCGGAACGTGGCACCCGATCCCCTAATTCATCAAGCCTTCTTTTATTCTAAGGCATCATCAATCTCATTATATAATTTATCAAGCCTTCTTTTACACCAAGGCATCATCAATAACAAGTGAATTAGGGTTTCTTTCAAGATTTTGGATTCGATAACTTCATCATGCTTATTTTATCACAATCACATAATCATATTCATGCAAGCATACAATTAAGCATATAGAAGGGTTTTACAATACTATCAATACATATCATTCACTATTAAGAGTTCACTACGAATATCGTAAAAACCATAAGCTACCTCCACCGAAGACTAGTGATCAAGCAAGAATTTCCTCAAAGCTGCGTTTTCCCCCTCTTGATTCGTTCTCTTCTCTCCCTCTTGTTCTTTCCCTTTTTCTTATTCAAACCCTCTTTCTTTTACCCTAATTAACATATAATTAAGTGTAAAAGATGGCATTAATAACCCACTAATTAACTTAAGGTTACCTCTTTTAACCCCCAAGTAATTATACTTATTAATATAAACCCTCTAACTTTATAATTAAAGAAGGAATAGTCCAAAACGTCTCTTAAAACGTGTAAAGAAATCCGACTCCAACTGGGATTGCGCACCCTATGACGGGCCGTCGTGCCTGCGACGGTCCGTCCTGCAGGTTGTCGTCAAGTTCAGAGACCCAAATTTCCACCAAGGGTCTGTGACGGTCCGTCACACCTGTGACGGTCCGTCCTGCAAGTCCGTTACGACGTTCAGAGAGTCGATTTTCAGTACCCAATTTCAGAATTTCTAAGTATATTGAAACGAGACCCTGCGACGGTCCGTCGTGCCCATGACGGTCCGTCGTGGGGTCCGTTGCCTCAGCCAATTTTCTAGAAATAAAATCTGCTGCTCAAAACGACTAAACAGGTCGTTACAGTTTTTCGGGTGAATATCTTGATTCGTAAAGGGTCTCTTAGGAAAGGAACCAAGAGGAAAAAAACCCATATCGTAATTTGCTTGATCAAACATGAAGTTTCTTCCCAAAATCTTCTCCAAAACCAAGTACAACTCACCTAGAGTTTCACCACCAACTCGACGGAATCTTCTCTTAGTCTTGACGTTTTGATTACTTTGTCTTTTACTTAAAATTTCTTGTGAGTTCTTCAAGTGTAAAGAACTCTTGATGTATCTTCTGGTTTTTGTTTCATTTGGCAGAATAAAGTGAGAGAGAGAGAGATGGAGAACGTGAGAGGGAGAGTTGAGAAATATGTGTGTGTGAGAGAGAGAGAGAGAGTTATTAGGATTAGGAGACTAAACTCAAGACTTAGTCAAAATAGGATTTAATTCACTTAATAAAAATATAATTTATTTTAATTAATACGTGAAAGTACCATCATGCCCTTAAAATTTTAGATTTTTATAATAATTAAATCACCTTAAGTACTTATTTATTTGATTTTTTTAGGATTGTTACATTATCACTCCCTTAGGAACATTCGTCTCCGAATGAAACTACCATTACACATCGTAATGCCAATCAGATCATAACTTAATTGCTATGCATAGTCAGCAAATAGCAACAAAACACGAAGAGATAAGGAACTATAGCCTTACGAGTAGGAAGTCTAACGTCAAGATCTGAAAAGAAGAGGATAGCAGGATCTCATATCGGCCTCAGCCTCCCACATAGTACCCTCAACAAGATGATTTCTCCACAATACCTTCACTGTGGAAATCTCCTTGTTCCTTAGCCACTTGACCTGTCTATCTACGATCTCACAGGTGCCTCCTCATAAGAAAAGTCTTCACCAATCCCCAAACTTTAAACAGGTAGGATTGACGTTGGATCTCCTAGGCACTTCTTCAACATAGAGACATGAAAGACTAGATGAACAGAAGCTAGCTCCACAGTCAATGCTAACTCATAGGCCACCTCACCCACACGTTGTAGGATCGCATATGGCCCCACATACATCGGACTCAGCTTCCTCTTTTTACCAAATCTCATCACCCCTTTCATAGGTGATATCTACAAATAAACATGGTCACCAACATTAAATTCTTAGGGCCACTTTCTGTTGTCTGCATATGATTTCTGTCGACTGTAAGCAGTAGAAAACCTGTACCTGATCACTCTAACTTTCTCCAAGTCCTCATGAATGATTTTTGGACCCAAAATGGATGATTCTCCAACCTAGAACCACCAAACTAGAGATCTACACCTCCTACCATACAATGCCTCAAACGGTGCCATCCCAATGCTGTAGTGATAACTATTATTATACAAGAACTCTATCAAACGAAGATGGTGATCCCAGTTACCTATGAAGTCAATCACACACGCTCTCAACATGTCCTCTAATGTCTGAATGGTGCATTCTGCCTGCCCATTGTTCTATGGATGAAAGGCAGTGCTAAGCTTTACCTGCGTGCCCAAAGTTTTCTCGAAAGATCTCCAGAAATGTGAAGTAAACTGAGCTTTTCTATATGAAATAATAGACAAAGAAATCCTATGCCATCTCACAATCTCATAAATTTAGAGTCTCGCATAATCCTTGGCTCTGTAAGTAGACTTAACAGGGATAAAGTAGTAAGACTTAGTCAATCAATCTACAATAACCCATATGGAGTCATGCTGCCTCCTAGTCCTCGAAAGACGAACCACAAAGTCCATATTAATGGCCTCCCACTTCCAAGTCGAAACTTCAATAATCTGAGTCAGACCACCAGGCTTAAGATGCTCTGCCTTAACTTGTTTAAAATTAGAACACTTAGCCACATATTCTGCAATATCTTTCTTCGTTCCATCCAACCAATAAATCTGCTTAAAATCATGATACCTTTTGGTGGAACATGGATGTATGGAAAATCTGGAACAATAGGCCTCTGCCAGAATCCTTGTTTGTGAATCATCCACATCTGGTACACAGAACCTGTCCTGGTATCTAAGTATCCCATCATCTCCCAAATCGAAAGACTAATTCATTTTTAACAACACTGAGTCCTTCAGCTCCATCAACACAGGATCAAGATGCTGACCCTTTTTGACTTCAACTATCAAGGATGATTCAGAACTAGGGTGAACTGAAACACCCCCACAAGTAGAGTTAATCAACCGCACACCCAATCATGCTAGTCTGTGTACCTCTTTTGCCAACTCCATCTTCTCGTCCTCAATGTGGGTTGTACTCCCCATGCTCATCCTACTCAAAGCATCAGCCACAACATTAGCCTTACCTAAATGGTAGTGCATATTCATCTCATAATCCTTCAAACAGCTCCAACCATCTGCGCTGACGTAGATTCAACTCCCTCTGTGTGAACATGTACTGGAGACTCTTATGATCCGTGAACACATCCACATGCAATCCATACAGATAATGCCTCCACAACTTCAATGCAAACACAATAGCTGCCAACTTCAATTCATGAGTGGGATAATTCATTTCATGAACCTTGACCTGTCTGGAAGCATAGGCTATCACCCTACCAACCTACATAAGAACACATCCCAAACCAACCCTAGATGCATCACAATAGACAGTGTAATTCTCGCATCTCTTAGGTAAAGTAAGCACCGGGGCTGAAGTGAGTATGTCCTTGATCTCCTGTAAACACTTCTCACAAGTATCCATCCATGCAAACTTTGATATCTTCATCCTCAAAGCTGTAAGTGGGGCATCAATAGAAGAAAATCCCTCCATAAACCTGCGGTAGTAACCGGCCAATCCTAGAAAGCTACGGATATCGATGGGAGTAAGAGCATTTGGCCAGTTCTTAACAGATTCAGTCTTCCTGGGGTCCACTTCTACACCTTGATCGGACACAACATGGCCCAGAAAGGTCACTGATCTCATCCAGAATTCACACTTGAAGAATTTCGCATACAATTGATGGTGCCATGGTACCTGCAAGGTTAGTCTTAAATGTTGTTCATGATCTTCCTTGGTCTTAGAGTAGATGAGAATGTCATCAATGAATACTATGACGAAAGAGTCAAGGTATTCATGGAAGACTCTATTCATGAGATCTATAAATGCAGCTGGTGCATTCGTTATACCAAATGACATAACCAAAAACTCATAATGACCATAACGGGTAAGAAAAGCTGTCTGTGGGATATCTCCATCCCTAACTCTAAGCTGATGATACCCTGAACGAAGATAAATCTTAGAGAAGAAACTCGACCGTTGGAGCTGATCGAACAAATAATCAATTTTGGGAAGTGGATACTTGTTCTTTATAGTACTTTGTTGAGCTGCCGATATCGATACACATTCTAAGGGTCCCAAACAACACTGGAATACCCCAAGGGGATATGCTTGGCTGAATAAAACCCTTATCAGGAGATCTTTTAACTACAACTTCAAATCTTTGAGTTCTGCTGGAGCCATTCGACACTGAGGAATTGAGATTGGTTTAGTATCGAGTTCTAAGTCGATACCAAAGTCAATATCTCTAAGGGGAGGGACTCCAGGCAAATCTTCTGGAAACACATCTAGGAACTCATTCACTACGGCCACTGAGTCTATGGAAGGAATGTCATGATTTAAATCATTAACACTCACAAGATGACATTGTAACCCCTTGGACATCATTTTATTGGCCTTAAGATTTGAGATCAAGGGATTAGGACGACTCGAATCGTACCCCTACCAGACTAAATCTTCTTCATCTGGGAAGCGAAATCTCATCACTCTACTATGACAGTCCAAGCAAGCAGAACAACTGTGAAGCCAGTTTATGCCAAGAATAATATCAAAATCATGCATGTGTAACTCAATCAAGTTTGCACACATAGTCTTACCACTTACAACAATTGGGCAATCCTTGTATACCCTATATGTTCTTAAATTTCTCCTAAAGGTGTACTAACCATTATAGGAGCATGCAAAACTTCAGGTAGCATTTCAAAAGTAAGGGCAAGCAGAGGAGTCACAAAGGAAAGCATAGACCCTGGATCAAGTAAAGCATAAACAGAAGTTGAGAATACTTATAGCATACCTGTGACAACATCAGCGGACTTCTCCTTCTCCTCTCTGCCCTTCAAGGCATAGAATCTTTTCCTCTTGGGAGGCTCTGCTGCTGCTGCACTTAGTGGGTTAGTCTTAAGCTGAGCATTACCTCCATCCTGACCTCTGTTCTGTGGACAATCTCTGACCATGTGTCCACTCTTACCACAACCAAAGCAGGCATTAGTGCCCTATCTGCACTCTCCTGTGTGAGCTCGGCCACACATAGCATAGTTCTTCTTAGGATGCTGCATCTCACCTCCATTGCCCGTCTTGGGTTCACATCTGCCTCATCTAGGAATTTCATTCTCTGAGGGTTAGAATTCCAAGAACTCTATTGCCCCTTCTTGAAACTGGGCTGCTCACGGATGCAAAAATTGTTTCTATGGCCTCCATGGCTTGGACCTGCCTGATCTTGAGGCCTAGGCCTCCTAACATCACGAACAACTCTCCTCTTGCGGCTGTCCTCTACCTGCTGGACATGCACCATCAACATGGAATGGTCCATATTGTCATGGAGCATCGCAGACAGACACTCCTCCTCCAAGTCTCCATTGATTCCCGTGAGGAACCTGCTATCTCATCCCTGCTGTTCCAAACCAGGGTAGTAGCATACCTGGATAATTCCAACAAAGTTAAGTACTCTCCTCATTCTTGCTATTAAATATTAAGGGAAGTAACATACCTTGATAGCTTAACAAACTTCAGGGAATACTCCCTGACCTTCATAGATCCTTATTTAAGGTTGATTAACTCCTCAACCTTGGCCTCCCTCATCTCTCTGGGGAAGAATCCCTCCAGAAATGTTGTCTTGAACAGCTCCCATGTGATTGGCACTCCACCTAAGACACGTCTATCTTGCCACATCTTCCACCAAGTTTGTGCAATATCCTTGAGCTGGTAGGAATCCAGCTCACCCTTCTCAATATCAGTGACCCCCATAGCCACCAGGATCTTATGGACCTCGTCTATAAACTCTTGAGCATCCTCTGAAGTCTTAGCCCCCGTGAATATAGGAGGATTCATACTAGTGGGTTCTCCCTCTAAACATTCTGCCGGTTGACTTGGGCAGTCATAGCCTGAGCCTGCATCGTGATGGCCTGTGCCATCTGGGCTAGAGATGCCCTCACCTCAGCATCAGTCAACCCAGCTAGGTTAACTGGCATGGCCACTCCTTCAGCTTGAGCCTAGGGTGGATTCTAATTACCCCTAGTTGCTGCTCCTCCCCTCCTCAGACCCTTAGTTCTCTAAGTGTTCATTATTTGAAAACAACAAGGATTTAAGTTGGAAACGTTCATAACACCAAGAATTCAGACATTAGGAAAAGCACGATAAGATCAGAAGAAGGGAAATTTTTCCTATGCATTATGTAGTCTCATACCCATGATAGTGGTGAACTTTACTACCATGACTTAAAAATTACTCAATGTGGTTGATGTGAACTCATTATTCTAAGAATTTATCCTTGTGCTCTAATACCTGCTTTGTCATGACAGGAATCTAGACCCCAGATGAGACCGGCGTCGTTTGACCTCTAAAAGGTCACAAAAAAGCCTACTTACGTCATCCTTACTTTATATTGGTTAATTTTAGTAGAAAATTTGAAACTTTAGGTTCTTTAAACATACTTTATAAACATTCTTAACATTTCATAATCGTTCATCATCAACCATCTAACATTAAAAATATAAGCAACTGAAAAAAATAGTTCAGTAAGTCTTAATTGTATAATCACCAAAATGGCACCAATACAAAGTCTAAATCAAAACAGGAAAGAAAC
This sequence comes from Solanum corneliomulleri, assembly GCA_027704805.1. Taxonomy (NCBI): domain Eukaryota; kingdom Viridiplantae; phylum Streptophyta; class Magnoliopsida; order Solanales; family Solanaceae; genus Solanum; species Solanum corneliomulleri. The sequence continues at coordinate 53,347,309 of JAKWIY010003056.1, read as the reverse complement.
GCTACTGGAACATGCTCCACTGCTCAACTCTAAATCTATAATAGAGTATAGAACACTAGCATCCTCGAAAGCATGTGGATCTACTTAACTTCGGATGAATGCTGACGTCCGGATAGCTGTAACAATGAGCCTGTAGCTCTATCGCCCACCTGCACCTGCACCTAAAATAGCATAGATGTATAGGGTTAGTACACTAATATTTCTTGAAATCTAAAGAGAATGACTAAAATGTTCTCTAATTGAGGATGTTGTTGAAAAATTGTGAGGTTTGATTTTCTCAAAATAGATGAATCAATTCATTAGTTAAACCTCTCTTTATCGAACATCTTTTTTTATCCAAGTAACTAACTGATTTCCATTCTTAATTATGTGTACAGACATTTTGTTGCCAATAATAAACATTGCTTCTTCAATTTATAATATCAAGAGGAAAATTTCATTTAGAAGAATTAATTTTCTTGTAAGACAAAATCTACATTTACATTTTTTTTCTGAGAGTTCTATCATAACTTAAAATTACATTACATTGATATTATTGAGTTTTAGTTTATTCTCTTCTTCTGTGATTTTAGGCTGAAATATTATTTATTTCCTAGTCTATGTATTTCTCGTTGAATCTAAACCGCCTTTATGTCTGTATAGAAATTATCAGAATCCTGGCAAAAAATATTTACCCAACGGACAAAAATTTGGAAGGTGCATTGTTTTTCTTCGAGGGCCAGATAAAAGAATATGGCCTACCTATTATCATTGCCGATTAAAGTTTGAAGTTTTAACAAGTGGATGGGATAAAGTTAGTGCGGATTGTGACATAAATGTGGGAGATAAATGCCTTTTTAAACTTGTAGGTCACTACTGACGTCTATTTGATGCATGAAAAGTATTTGGAGTTGATAGGTTCAAAAAGTTACAAAAGGAATGAAAGATAACAGAAGCTATGCTGGTTCTTCATTGATGGTTTTGTTTACCAACATTTAATCATTGTCGCGATAGTTTATATATTTTGTACTATCATTCAATAGTTTCAATTGTTACCTAGCACTCTTCCCAAATTATCATTTCATCATACACAAACTTGAAACTTGCATTGTCATCCTGTTAAGACATGATCATGGTAACCTGTTCAAAAAATTTTGCATTTCAAACATCTGCAATATTTTAAGACATTTTTTTTGTGTCTAGTTACTATGTTTGTTTTATTTTGTATTATGAGGTTCAATTATAAGTAAAGATGAATTGATTGTAGAAATTCATGTTTTTTTTCTATCAGGGTGGACATGGACGATAAAATAAGTGAAAAATAAAAGCAATAAAGAATAAAATTTGGATGACAATCTTTGGTATTTCTATTTGACCACCTCTTTGTTCCCTTCTAATGATTCTACAAATATGGCTACAGATAAAACACCTAGAGGCTATGCAACTATAGTTGATCTTGGATCTACTATGTTCTACCAGAGGCGGAGCTATGAAATATATATTAAATATCGATATTTTTGGACATATATAAATTATTGCACAACCTTGACACAATAAAGGTAGATAGACCAATGGTTAAGGTTGTGCAGAGCCGCCTCAATGTTTGGATTCAAGCTCAACTTTAGGTTAGTTTGGTTTTCTTTATTCCGTTTTTCTATTTAAAAAAGGAAGTTCAAAAGTGACCTTTTAAGGTTAAGAAAAACAAAAGGTCTTCTTTTGACTTTTCTTAATTTAAAAAAGTCACGACAAGAATCTATTCCTGGACATGGTCGGTACTCAAGAACTGTTGTTGATTCACTGTTGTTGATCCCCAAACGAACCCTTATCCTTGCTAACTATTAGCGGAAGACTAACTTAGGCCACTGGTTTATCTCTCCATCGAATCAAATTGGCCAAAGGTGTGCGTTCGTGAGCCCATGCTAAAGTTTCAATCAATTCCTGCCAATATCCACGCCAAGAAATTAAGAACATAAATCCAGTAGCAAACACACAAAAGCTTAATAACTGAAATAAAAGTTCATAAAATTTAATAACAAACTTTAACCCAAAAGAAAATATTGAATAATCAAATATATACTAATCAAAAAATAGGCAACTAAAGTCTTCATAAGATTTAATAAAATAAATGAATAATACAGAATCGTCAACTATACTGACTATCTATGAAGCCTCTAACTGACAGCGATGGAAGTCGGGACAAGACCTACGATATCCTAACTAAATCGAAAAGTAAATAAAATTCTCCAGAAGCAAGAAAGCTCACCATAGCTAATTAGAACTCTAGATGGATCAATAAAGCTTCTCTTGAATATCCTGAATACTCGTGTATGCATCATGAAAAGATGCAAGCCAAATGGCTCAGTACGTGGAATATACGAGTATGTAAGGGGAGTTCTAAAGCTTAACATAATCTTGAAACTTGATAAAAATGGAAACGTACTTACCACTTTTAAAACTTTAAACTCAACTGTAGGAGTACTCAAGGATATTCAAAACTACTCAACTTACTAAGACTCATTCTATTAGACTTAAGTCTGCACTTCATTTTATAATGAGTTAAACTATCTGAAACAATGTCGGAGAAAAAATAAGTCCTAAAGACAACAAGTATCGCAGGTCTAAGGAAAAAACTAGTCTAATCATAAATTAAGGCCAAGCATGCTTAATTATACCATAATAACAACATCCAAGTCAACTCACAAAAATAGAACTAAACACATAATCCCCGACTAGCATGGTACTACGCCCAAAGTAGAGCCAATCAAGTCCTATAACATGGTATAAAGAAAATAAAATAAAAAAAACAAGCAACTCGTCCCCAATTCAGTCTAATCAACATGTTATTACACCTTCAACCTCAACCTAAGAGAAGGGAATTCAGAGTCTACCTTAAAGCTAATCTCGGGTGATAGAATCTTAGTAATTCTACAAGTTGATATAAAATTGGTGTTTTGATGATAGACAAGAAATGCAGGCAAATATATAAGTCAGCAAATTGATGCAGCAACAAGCAGTAAAATAACGCAGCTAGAGATTGAAGTATTTGTCACGTAACAATTCAAGATCAGCAGATTGACACGGTTGTTCAATTAATGCTAAAGCTACAAGTTGATACAAATAAGGAAACCTTAATTATTAAAGATACAAGTTGATACAAATAAGGAAACTTTAATATTAAGAAAGGAAGTTGTATAAAAAAGGGATTGTACAAAATAAGGTAAAAGAAGTAATCCTTGTTTAAATACAATTACAATTTCCTTACCTTATTCGATAAGGAATCAAGGCAGCAGGAATATCTATAAAAAGAGGACATAACCAGAATAGAAGACTACGACTTCACATAGAGAGAAAAGTGATAATCACTCGTCGAGTAGAAGTCTTCAAAATTGATATTTCTTGTTTTGTTCTTGAGTATTAGTTACGATTCTTTGTACAAGAAGTGAGTTTGAGTTCTCGTAGAGTTGAGTTTAGTGAGGTTTGTAACAAAAGGTGGGTTTGACCTTTTGGAGAGTAGAAGCAATCGGTTGTAGTCAAGCGAGAGTTGTAGTAGTGGTAAGGCTTTTTTATTATTGAGTTGTAATCACAAAATCTTATAGTTGAATTAATAAAATGGGGTTTTTCCTTCCTTGAGTGAGGAAGGTTTTTAATTAAACAAGTGTTTGTGTCTTGACTTAAAAGCCACTTACAAGAACCTAGTTCTTGTTCTAAGGGATAGGTTTCTTCAATTGGTATCAGAGCAGGTCTTTTCGATAAAAGATTCACACCTTAAAAAGACTCAATGGTAGCACCACCTACCCCACAAGAGGGAGCTTCACAAACACGACCACCACTATTTAATGGCAAATATTATGGATGGTTGAAAAATCGTATGATGGATCATCTTATTGGCTGAAACCCTAATCTATGGGAGTAATTCTAGATGGACCAACTATACCTATGAAAACTGCAACTGATGTAATGACCAAAATCCCAAAGGAAAGAAAAAAATGGAATGTTGAAGATAAGCTCGCAATCCAAAACAATGCCAAAGCCAATAAACTTCTGATATGTGGTATAGGACCGGACGAATACAATCGAATCTCATCTTGTCAAGATTCCAAAGCCATATGGGAAACACTACAAACCGCTCATAAAGGAACAACGCAAGTCAAGAAGTCCAAAATTGATAACTTGAACTGACAATATGAACTGTTCAGGATGGCAGCAGGGGAGACCATACAAGACATGCATACCAGGTTCACTTCAATCATCAATGAGATGTACTCCTTGGAAGAGATAGTTCCTAATGGAAAGGCTGTAAGGAAACTCTTGAGTGTCCTTCTTGAAACTTGGGAAAGCAAAGTCGAGGCTATCACTAAAGCCCGCGACCTAGATACACTGGCCATGGATGAGTTAATTGGTAATCTCATCACATACGAACTCAAGAAAAACCAAGAAAGGGAAATCGGAGGAAAAAGGAAGGAAAGAAACCTAGTTTTAAAGGGTACTGCATCAGATGATTTTGAGGATGAAAATATTTCCCTCATAACCAAAAGGTTCACCAGAATGCTAAAGAGAGGACAGGCCTGTCAAAAGAAAACTCCTCAAAAATCATCTGAAAACACTAAAGACCAGGTTTGTCATAAGTGTGGAAGCCCAGATCACTTCATCAAATTCTGTCCACTTTGGGCTTTAGAGCAGAAAAAGACAAACTCTGAGAAAGGCAAAGACATCAAGAAAGATAAGTTTTTTCACTCAAACAGTAGAAGGACAACTCAAGAGGCAGATATCTCAATGAAAAGGGCCTTTGCAGCAATGGGGAATTCATCTGATGAAGAATCTGAGGATAATGAGACAGAAAAAAAATCCCTTCTTGCACTAGAACAAGAAGATGATTATGACTTTCTTGCTCTTGTAGCAGTGGAAACCAAGGAAGAAAAGGAAATTTGGAGATCACAAAAAACCATATTAGCACTCATGGCTGGATCATATTCTAAAGAGGACAAAGAAGAAGATATGAATAAGAAGGTAAGTCTTAATCACATACAAGACAATCTAAACTCATACTCAAAAAAGGAGCTAGAATCTTTACTCTACACTCTCATTGATGCATATAAAACCATAAACTCAAAAAGGGAATTGATAATGGAAGACGATGCATCACTAAGAGAAGAAAACAAGAATCTTGAAAAACAAAATTTTCATCTTTTATCCAAGAATACTGAGCTAAGTAAAAGCCTAGACTTGGTAACTAAAAGGAATGAAGCACTAACCAAAGAGCTTCTTTTGACTAAAACTGAAGCTGAAAATGGAATGAGATGGACCAGGTCCTCCATATTGCTTGACAACATTCACAAGAATCGTACATCTGAGAGACATGGGATAGGCTTTGATAAAACTAGATCTCAAGTAAAAAATTCCCAATATAGATTGTCTATGCATGCACTGTGGGCTGGTAGGGCATAAAAGTCATGATTGTCAAAGAAAATAAATTGCTCATAACAAAAACTTGAAATCTTTGAGAAAACCTCATCATGAGAAAACCAATGAGCAAAAACGAATCCCTACAGTCAAATCTCTTCCTAGATGGGCTAGAAAAAATCTCATTCATCCATTCTCTAAGCACAATTCAAAGTGGATTTGGGTACCGAAATCTAACCCCCAAAATTAAACTGTAGGGACCAGTGAGATGGAAGCAACAACAATGGTACTTGGATAGTGCATGTTCCAGACACATGACTGGAGATAAAAGAAGCTTCCTCTCACTCAAGAACATCAAAGGAGGAAACGTTGCCTTTGGTAATGGAAAAGTGGGGAAATTCAGGGAATTAGAAAGGTTGGGTCAATGGATACTCATGCAATTGAGAACATATACTATGTGAATGGCCTATAACATAATCTATTGATTGATCTCAAATGCGATAAAATAAACAATGTTATCTTTACAGAAAAGGAATGCAGAGTAACAAACTCAATGACTGGGAACCTGGTTCTACTAGGTAAGAGACACAAGAATGTGTACAAAGCCAATATTATTGACTCCAAGGAAGATACTCTTAAATGTCTAAGTGCAGTCTCTGATTGCTCCATGCTCTGGCACAAAAGAATGGGACAGATTAGCATGACAACAATAAATAAACTCATATCTAAAGACCTGGTTAGGGGACTGCCAACCAAAAGTTTCAGGGACAACCAAGTATGTGGAACCTGCATTCGAGGGAAACAGGTTAGATCATCCTTCAAACCAAAGTTGACAGTGAGCACTACCAAGCCACTAGAACTGCTCCACATGGATTTTTGTGGACCAATGCGTATACAAAGCAGAGGTGGGAAAAGATATGTGTTTGTAATAGTTGATGACTATTCAAGATTCACTTGGACATTGTTTCTTGCAACAAAGGATGAAACATTCACTATGTTTGAAATCTTTGCAAAGCTGGTTCAGAAAAAATTCAACAAAGAAATAATTAGCATCAGATCTGATCATGGGCTGGAGTTAGAGAACTCACAATTCCTACAATTTTGTACTACAAACGGGATTGAGCATAACTTCTCAGCACCTAGAACACCACAACAAAACTGGTGTAGTTGAGAGGAAAAATAGAACACTGGAAGATATTGCAAGAACAATGTTAATCTCAAGCAAACTTCCAAAATTCTATTGGGCTGAAGCAGTAAACACAGGATGCTATCTAATAAACGGATGCATGATCAGATCAGTGTTAAACAAAACACCATATGAGCTGCTAAAAGGAAGAAAACCAAACATAGCACATCTTAGGGCCTTTGGGTGTGTATACTTTATACACAACAATGACAAGGACAATTTGGGAAAATTTAATGCCAAGAGTGATGAAGGAATTTTTCTAGGTTATTCATCATAAAGCAAAGCCTACAAGGTACTGAACAAAAGAACAAACCATGTAGAAGAAAGTGTTCATGATGTCTTTAATGAAAATAGCAGTGAAATTGAAGGAAATTCAGAGGATGAACAGACTGAGGGAACCTGCTCCAAGCCATCAGAACCAAAAATATGGGAAGAAGAATCCATACCCTCTCATAAAACACCTGAAATAGGATATAAGTCTACTAATGAAACTGGTTCTTCTGCATCTCAAGAGCCAGTAAACATCCCAACTCTCTGCTGGAAACATCAAAGCTCTCACCCTTTACAAAACATTCTCACTCCTCTTAACTTAGGCCTCTCTACAAGATCCAAATTACGTAGCATATGTGCATTCTCTGCCTATGTATCCCTGATTGAGCCAAAAAATATAAAAGAAGCACTACTAGACTCTGATTGGATTAGTGTCATGCAAGAAGAACTTAATCAGTTTGAAAGAAGCAGAGTATGGAACCTGGTTCCAAAACCTCAAAACAGGACGGTAATAGGAACAAGGTGGGTGTTTAGAAATAAGCTCGATGAGCAGGGCCAAATAGTACGCAACAAAGCTAGGCTAGTTGTATAGGGATACAACCAAGAAGAAGGGATAGACTACGATGAAACCTTTGCACCCGTTGCAAGAATTGAGGCAATCAGAATATTGATTGCATATGTCGCCCACATGGAATTTAAACTTTATCAAATGGATGTCAAATGTGCCTTTTTAAATGGTTATCTGCAAGAAGAGGTGTATGTGAAATAACCCCCAGGTTTTGAGAATACCAAGTATCCTGATCATGTATACAAACTAGACAAAGCACTCTATGGGCTAAAACAAGCACCTAGAGCATGGTATGATCGATTGTCCACCTTTCTTCTCACACATGGATACACAAGAGGAAAAATTGATGATACACTGTTTCTTCGAAAACAAGGTGAAGATTCGTTCATAGTCCAGGTATATGTAGATGATATCATATTTGGAGGAACTAATGATTTACTTGGAGTAGAATTTGCTCAACTAATGAACAGTGAATTTGAGATGAGTATGATGGGAGAGCTAAACTTCTTTTTAGGACTCCAAATTAATCAAACCCCAGTTGGAACATCAATTCATCAAAAAAAGTACATCAAGGAATTAATGAAGAAGTATGATATGAATGAATCTAAGTCAAATGACACACCCATGGGGACAACAACAAAGCTTGATAAAGATGAACCAGGTTCACCAGTTAATGACACTAGATATAGAGGTATGATTGGATCACTCCTATACCTCACTGCCAGTAGACCTAATATAGTGTTCAGTGTTGGTGTATGTGCACGGTTTCAATCCGGTCCCAAGGAATAACATCTAAAAGCTGTCAAAAGAATCTTGAGATATTTAAAAGGCACAATGAACCTGGTTCTCTGGTATCCAACTTGTGACTCGTTTGATCTAAAGGGATTTGCTGACGCATATTATGCAGGACATTTGGTAGATAGAAAAAGTACCTCTGGGATGGAACACTTTTAAAGACCATGTCTAATATCTTGGGCAACTAGAAAACAAAATTCGGTTGCTTTATCTACTATTGAGGCTGAGTATGTAGCAGCTGCTTCATGTTGTGCCCAACTTCTTTGGATAAAACAGCAGCTTAAAGATTTTGGCATAAAAACAGGTTGTATTCCTATTCTATGTGATAATACAAGTGCTATGAACATGGCTAAAAACCCAGTTCAACAAAAACGCACCAAACACATAGATGTTAGAAATCACTTCCTTCATGATAATGTTGAAAAAGGAAACATAGTGATGAAGTTCTGCAAACCTGAGGATCAAGTTGTTGATATTTTCACCAAGGCACTAGGAAGAGAATCATTTCAGAAAAATAGACTTGAGTTAGGGCTCATCTTTTTAGATTGATTTCTGTCACACCAAGTTCTAAGAACCAGGTCCAGTCTAGTTGGTTCTACAATTGCTTTACACTTAGCAGTCAAATTTAAAAAAAAAAAGAGAAAATAATTTCTTCTTCTCTCTCCTATGTCACGTCTCTGAAAAGCAGGTGCAACTGTCAAAGCACATGTCTCTTCGATGTCAATCCCCCATAATTAATAAAACTCCTCGAATATAACATCAAAACTGTTCCCAATAAAGCACTCTCTCTAAACAAGCAACCAACTCTTTCTCATCTTCCATTTTTCAGAAAAAATCCCCAAAAATCACCATGTTCAATCCTCTTGTTGCTTACTCAGATGATGAAAATTCATCTTACAATGCATCTTCTCAGGGGGAAGAGAACCCTGCCATTGATACAGTATTCACTCAAGGGGAAGAAAGCAAACCCACAACCAAACCATCTACATCCTCCCCCAAACCAGATCCGTCTGCATCTCAACCACCACCAGTTACAGATACATCTCCACCACCACCAATTACAGAAACATCTAAACCACTACCACCAGTTACAGAGTCACCATCACCACCTGTCACAGAGTCACCACCATCACCTGTCATAGAGTCACCTCCACCCCCTGTCATAGAATCACTATCACCACCAGTCAAAGAAACTCCATTACCACCAAACCCAGATTCACCCATAACCACTATCCCAAAAAACCCTTCTTCGTCCCCATTTCACAAAACTACTCCACAAAATCCACAACCATCCCACATTCTCTTAACAATGATGACATCCTTCTAAGCACCCTTCACCCTAAAAAACCAAGACGGCCAAGAAAACACATTGCAGTCAAACAAGTTTGTCCGCAGAGGCCTGTAACTCGGAGTGTGAATATAGTCAAATCAACTGATGGTGCGACATCCACTGTGAAGCGTTGTCGTCTGGGTAAGTCTCATGTTCACTCATTTGTTTCTCCAATGATTCTTGATTCTGAAACTGATGATGTCTCTGAGGGTAAACATTCTGAAACCCCTCAGTGAAAGTCAAAATCTGCAAAAAAAATGTGGATAAATTTCTCAAAGTTGGAAAGAAAAAATATTTTCAAACCAAAACAGTGCTTAGGGGTAGAACTTTTCATCCTGATATACTATCAATGGACATAGTCAAGCAGGTTTGTGAGTTACTAAGGTTTCAGGGGTGGGAGGAGTTACTTCTTGAACCTAATCTGATTTATGAACAAGAAGTGGTAGATTTCTATACAAATTTGGTAATCTTGGAAGGAGATGTGGTATCATCAAATGTGAAGGGAGTTGACATTGTTTTTTATGCAACTAAACTTGGGGAAATCTTGCATATACCATTTGTGGGTATTAATGAGTATCATTGGGGTTTTGATGAACATTCTAGCCTGCCAGCTAAATTCTCTCAAGGTAGAGTCAATTCTAGGGCACAGACTGTTTTAAAGGGCATTATGAGATCATTGCATAAGCTTCTCTTTGAGATAGTACATAAGGTGATACTGCCTAGAGGCCACCAACGTCACATTGCCTCCATAAGAGACATGGGACTTATGAATGCTCTTGAGTGTAAAGAACGCATTGACTGGCCCACACTGATCATCAAACATCTTGCTAGAATTATTGATCCTAAACTAGGTTCTCATCAATTAGCTTTTGGAAATCTGTTAACTACAGTATTTAATGCATTTGAAGTACCATTGGGAGAAGGCAGGATTTAACTCGTGAAGATATGTTTACTCAAACCATTCTTGCTGATTGTGGCATTCCCATGGAGTCGGAGCAGGTTGCTAATACTTCTCCACGTACATCTGGTCCTGTTGCTCAGTTACTCAGGGAACTCAAAGTGGCAGAAGAAAAATATGCCACTCTTGAATTGGAAAACCAGAATTTACGTGCTGAACTTCATACTTCAAATGCTGAGATTCATAGGTTGAAAGATCAGTTGGTGCAGCAACAGCTTGCTAACAATGCAAGGGTTGACAGAGTTCTAGATATGCTTGCTTCTGCCTCAACAAAGCCCAATTAATCTTCAACTTGAAAAGCATCTTGTTTGCACCTGGTTCTTTTGGATTGTTTAAACTCTGTGTTGATATTACTCTTTAGCCAGAACATTTTATGTTGCTCAAACTGGCTGAGCATCAATTGTTACTATGGATGTTATCTAATTTTGTATTAGCAGTTATTGGACTCTTTTTGATTTGTCAAAAGGGGGAAGATATATATGTTGTATGTTGCATTACACAGGTTTGTCTTCATCAAAAAGAGGGAATTTGATAGTATCTTAGTAATTCTACAAGTTGATATAAAATTGGTGTTTTGATGATAGACAAGAAATGCAGGCAAATATATAAGTCAGCAATTTGATGCAGCCACAAGCAATAAAATAACGCAGCTAGAGAATGAAGTATTTGTCACGTAACAATTCAAGATCAGCAGATTGACACGGTTGTTCAATTAATGCTAAAGATACAAGTTGATACAAATAAGGAAACCTTAACTATTAAAGATACAAGTAGATACAAATAAGGAAACTTTAATATTAAGGAAGGAAGTTGTATATAAAAGAGATTGTACAAAATAAGGTAAAAGAAGTAATCCTTGTTTAAATATAATTACAATTTCCTTACCTTATTTGATAAGGAATCAAGGCAGCATGAATATCTATAAAAAGAGGACATACGCAGAATAGAAGACTACGACTTCACATAGAGAGAACAGTGAGAATCACTGATCGAGTAGAAGTCTTCAAAATCGATATTTTTTGTTTTGTTTTTGAGTATTAGTTACGATAATTTGTACAAGAAGTGAGTTTGACTTGTTGTAGAGTTGAGTTTAGTGAGGTTTGTAACAAAAGGTGGGTTTGACCTTTTGGAGAGTAGAAGCAATCGGTTGTAGTCAATCGAGAGTTGTAGTAGTGGTAAGGCTTTTTTATTATTGAGTTGTAATCACAAAATCTTATAGTTGAATTAATAAAATGGGGTTTTTCCGTCCTTGAGTGAGGAAGGTTTTTAATTAAACAAATGTTTGTGTCTTGACTTAAAAGCAACTTACAAGAACCTTGTTCTTGTTCTAGGAGATAGGTTTCTTCATCGGGCTTGTGAATGGCCTCAAAATGTTGTCACAATATCAAAAATAGGATCACAACGCCAATACGGTCATTGCAACACCAAATACACATGAATGAAAATAGGACAACTTTTGAATAAAATGGGAATCATGTGTCTTCCAAAATGGAACAGATTAGGGGCCATGGAGCAATCAAGAGAACCAACATAAAAAAATTCAAAATTGACAGCATATAAAGGAGTCATGACAACCTAAACTAACTCAAATTTACCTCGAATTGAGAGCCTATAATAGTTTCTGACCATCGACTCACAAGAACTTTTATTTAACCATCATGAACAATAAAGTACACTTTGTTGGGTAAAATTACCTCTCTATGATAGTCTTACTCAAATATTAATTGAGTAATAATCCATCCGTCCCATTTTATTTGAGGTAGTTTGAATCGATACAGAGTATAAAAAAGAAAGGAAGACTTCTAAATCTTGTGGACCAAAATTAATGATAGAAATATGTGTGGCTGTATATCATTTCATTAAGGGTAAAATAGACATTTTATAGTTAAATAATTACTTAATATAGAAGTATATCATTCTTTTTGGGATAGACTAAAAAGGATAGTAAGTCATATAAAGTTGGACATAGGGAGAAATATTTTGTAAAAGATCAATTACATATTAGGATAAAATATTGAAATACTTACGGTAATCCTTATTAATGTCATGCACATACTAAATTTCAAGCATGCATACTAAAGACAAAATTTGTACTTAAATGATGTACATCATTTATGTTCATAACCTCAAGAGGAAAGGCTATTGGCCACATTTTCTAAATGGGTAATTTTTTTCTATTTTGTGGATTAGATTTGTTTAAAAAATTCAGTGAATAAAGAAATAATACTACTAAAGAAATGTCACTTTCTCCAATATTGGAACTTTGAATTTATTTTGAAATGTTTTAATGATATCTGGTCATTTTGATCTATAAACTATAAGTAACTCTTTGACAGTATTTTCAATTATAATTATTTACTAAAAAACTTTAACTTAGTAATGCTTACTGTCTTTTATAACATCGTATACTATATACACAATACACAAGTGCAACAGATGTGCGGTGAAACTAATATATATATATATATATATATATATATATATATATATATATATATATATATATATATATATATATATATATATATATATATATATATATATATATATATATATATATATATATATATGCCATAAGTTTAAATAATAAAATAGACCTCAAGAGGTTAGTGTATATTAAATAAATTAATAAACACCGACCTCAAGAGGCTAGTATATTTAAATTATTATTTTATTTAAATCTAATTGACTTCATGATGTCGATATTTATTAAATATCTGTAAAAATATATAATTATATTAAAAGATATCGACATCCCGTGGTCGGTAAATTATCACTTGTTCTAAAAAATAAATGATGATTAATTTTAATTTTCACTAAAACCCTACCTATCTCACTAGTGCACACCCATGCCCCTTGGTCGACCTTGGCGCCACACCAGCACCGCAGCCGCATGAGGACGTCGCAACACTGCTGGTTGCCGACAGCAGGTAATTTTAGCTTTAAAATATCATTTTAGTCCTTATTCAACACATATCTATTATTGTATGTTGGTTGTATTGATGCTCTAAGCCTCGAGTTGTGTTTAATTTTGGAACACAAGTTCAAGGTAATATATTAGACCTTTTGACATAGTCAAACAGTAAATTTTGATGCGGATTCCATGATTTCCATTAAATTCTAAAGTTGGCGCATTTTCAATTAAGTGTCTTTTGTGTTTAGATAACTGTATTGTTATTGTGATCTTATTTTCTGATGGCGTGAGAACATTCTGAGGCCGTTTTCATTGGAAAGGCTCCGACATTTTGATTTAGAGCAAGTGAGATTGACCTAAAGGTAGACTATAAATTTCATTCTCTTAGATGAGGTTGAATGTGTAACTACATGTTGATTAGAGGGAATTGGGGGTGCATACCTAGTATTTATTATTTACTTTTCTTGTTAGTATGTTTTAGGACTTGAGTGGATCTATTTTAGGTGTGATACCATGCTAGTCGAGGATTAAGTGTTTAGTTCTATTTTAGTGAGTCGAATTCAATGTTGTTATTATGGTATGATGAAGTATGCTTGTCCTTATTCTAGGACTAGACTAGTTTTTGCGTTAGACCAGCGATACTTGTGGTATTTAGGACTTTTACTTCTCCGACGTCGTTTTAGATGGTTTAACTCATTATAATCTGAAGTAGCAAACTTAATACTAATAGAATGAGCCTTAGTTTAGGCGTCGATGAAGTTTTTCAAAATTTATATTCACTCTTCCAATTTCGATGACCCATTGCGATACTAGAGGTTTTATGCTTTATAGGGTAACTCAAGATTGGAGTCGTCCAGGCGGAGAGCCTTTTATCGATTCCTTGGGTTTAATGTTGTTCCGATGTAGCTTGGGTTATAGATGATACATGATACTTTGATATTCTTATTGGTTCCCACATGTTGGGGGATGGTCTTATTGGAAGATAAAAACAAGTCATGGCAGCCCACAATAACTCGAACTTTCATCGAATGGAGAGCCTACAATAGTTCCAACCATCCACACACATATCCCCAACAGTTCATGATTACAAGACTTCAAACCACTAAAAATGGAGTTAAATTGATAGTATAATTGCTTATGGAATTTGTTACTTAAAGGTGCCTTGTATTTTGCTCTTTGCTAATGCAACTTAGAGGTGCCTCAAAAGCAAAAAGCAGGATGTTCAACCTTTGAAAATGTGGCAAGAATCCTTCAAACGCGAAGGCAAGAGAAGCTAAGGGCCTGCAAATGAGGTCGCGTCCCTGCATAAAACGAAGACCAGAGCCTAACCCTTTTCAAATGTGGCCTGGACCCTGCAAAGGTGTTGACCAAATCTCATGGTCTCTGCAACAACGGATACATGTCAGCTAGTTTTTGCAACTTGTAAAACTCTGACGGGGTATTTCGATTTCGTTCAGAATCTCGTATATACAAACGATATATGATACCCTACAAAATTTGATATTTTGGACTTAATGGTACAAAAAAAATCATGCGAGATCGTATCGACAAAATGTGGCCCCAAATTAAAACCCCATTTAAGCCAACATCCACAAGGGGACTCGGAATTAGCCCGTGAGCCTCGAGGTTCGCACAAAGGATCGTTCAAGACAAAATTTGATATTCTCGAGCTAAGCACACTAATGGAGTTCTCATCCGAGCACGTTTATGATGAATGTTGACCAATGACAAACTTTAGGCCTTATCTTGAAACTTAAAAAGCCTACAAAATCGCTCCAAAAGCCTTGTTAGCCGTGCCAACCACGTCGCTGTCCTCAAATGACCCTCGTGGAGTTGATGGAGTTGTAACAATTGGATCATATTTCTAAATTTTTTATAGAAAATGACTATTCAAGGTTCAAAAGCTCCTGAATATAGAAATTCACATAATATCCAAACAGAGGACTAACATGGTGACTGACCTGATAGTCTCAACATGTCATAAATGACTTGAGCTCACTATAAAAATGCTAGAAATGATGAATAGATGAAACAAGCACCAAAATTACCTACAGAATCATTACAGTAGTAATATTGACTCATTATAAAAGGAATAAAAAGGCAATTATTTTCATGGACAACGCAACGGAAAGTTGTTCTACTTGAACGGTGGAAAAGATAGTTTAAATTCTGTCCCGATGAAAATTTTGCTTGTTGTTTTTAGACAAAATAAATTTTTCCTTCTCTTGTTGTTTTCTACTTCAATATTTATTTTTTTTTAGTTGCTCTTAACCCTTAATACACAAGATGTATAAAAATGTCATAATGTAGAAAAATTAATGTTAATAATTGTTCTGAGTGATGAAAAATGAAAGGATGGTAATTTCATTAATGCATTGATTCGATTAGAAATATTTAATTGTTTTTAATTTCATTGATTAGTGTAGTTTTTGTTTGATAGCATGTGATTACATTGTCAACTAGTAAAACAAATAAAATAAATCCTAGGAGAATCGTGTGTTCTCAATTGATTATTTTAATTTCAGTGATATCAAAGCTTATGATTTTCTTATTTCCTAGTCACAACCTTCTTCCTCAAAAATCAATATTATTGGAGACATAATTATTACTTGCTGATTTATACGAAACAACACGATAAATTAAATTGTTGTTGAAGCATGATTTGTTTGGCTTTGAATTTTTCCCAACATGTGTAGTTTACTAAATTGCGAGAAATTAGTTATAATTATTTATTTTAGTGATTCAAGTAACTAATGGATCTATTTGAAAATAAGAAAAAAATGAGACCATTAAAATTAAAGAAGTACAATAATTGAGATGAACTCATGATGATTAGAATAGAAAAAGAAGATCTTGAGAATTCTATATTCATTAGAATTGAATCCATCGTTACAATGAGTTGATCAATACAACTTATATAGGTGCTTAGCCCACTATAACCCTAACTAACTATTAACTAATTTAACAAACTCCTAACTTATTAGTTAATCCTAGTTATATCTAATTACAAATAGACCCTTTTGGACTTTAAGTAACTCCTTCTTCAACACTCCCCTCAAGTTAAGTTCTCCAACCCCTCAAGTAGGTACCGCAAATATATTTTGTATACCTAACTTTGAACTCAAAAACTCGTATTGCACTCTGGATAACCCTGTTGTTAATATATCAAAAGCTGCTTACTTGTAGGAATCTATTTAGTAGAAAGCAGTCCTTGAATAACCTTTTTTCCAATAAAATAACAATCTATTTCAATGTGTTTAGTCCTTTAATTGTACCCTGGATTTGCAGCTATTTGTATTGCAACATTGCTATTACTATACACGTTGAGGGAAGAGTAACACCAATACCAAGTTCCTTTATTAGCCCAACTATCAAAACTATCTCTGCCACAGTGGAAACTAAACTTCTGTATTCTGCTTCAGCTGAGCTCTAGGAGACTGTTATTTGTTTTTTAGAATTCCAAATGATGAGAGAATCTCCCATTATGCATCACAATAGGTTGCTATCACATTATTCTTATTACTGGATAGTAAGACCCCTTAGCCTGCTTTTTTTTTTCCAGATACTTGACTATTTTTAGTTGTTCTTCCATATGAGACTGCTTGGGACCTTTTAAATATTGGCTTAGATTCTGAACGCAAAATGAGATATCATGTCTAGTCATGGTAATATATAAAAGTTTACCTATGAGTCTTTGATACTATCCTTGATCAACAATAGGTTCTACTTGATTAGTGCCTTTGTAAACATGATCACCGAAATCCTTAGTTGTTAACTTCACATTAATATCCATAGGAGTAATAGAAGGCTTTACTGCTCCTTGGCCACTTTCCGAAATCAATTCTAATGCATGATTTGTTTGATGCATTAGAATTCCTTCCTTTGACCTAGCTATTTCCATGGACAGATAATACCTTAACCCTCCCAAGTCCTTTATGTAAATGCTTTCTGTAATGCATCTTTGGTTTCTTCAATTAGATTGAGATTGTCACCTTCAATAAGCATGTCATCGATATAGAATTATACAATGGTTATACCTTTTGTGCTCCTTTTAGTAAAGAGAGAATGATCACATTTACTTTGTTGAAAATGCCTAGGTTCTTGTTTTAACCCATAAAAGGATTTCTTGAGCCTGCATACTGCCGTATTCTCCCCCTGACTCTGAATCTTTGAGGTAAATCCATGTAAATCTCATCAAACAAATCACCTTGTAGAAAGGCATTAAGGATATCCATTTGATGAAAGAAGACACCTATTACTCAGGGTATGAACACATTGGATTTGACTTTATTTTTACATGTGGTGCCATTGTCTATATATGACATTATTTTCTATAAGTTGGTGTACTTGCATGATATATAGAATCATTGGTGTTCTAAGTTTTTATTTTTATTAAAAATTATATATGTGTTATATAATTTTTATTGTTAATATTCAATTTATGTAATTTTAGACAAGTGAACCTCAATTTCTTATCTTAGATTCTTTTTCATATTTGGATTTAGATCATGATTAAAAACACAGTGAAAATTTGACTACAGATCAAATGTTAAACAAACTTTAATATAGTTTGTTATTTTAAGGATTAATATATGTATGAATTTTTTACTCCAAAAAATGTATATATTTTCATCAATATGTCAATTGCTATGAGAATATTGATCTCCAAACATAAGTGAAAAGCTAAACGGTGACGTAATATCAATATGATCTAGAAGAACAGAAGGCTCTAAAAGTTTTATATGTGTCAATAACGCCTCATAATATATTTCCAAATTAATGCAGTTCTTTTAAAACAATATAATATTGCTCCACATGAAAAATTGGATCTAACGGAATAGACATGTATCTTTCTATGATATTTAGAAGAGCAAGGGGGTTCTAATCTCGTAGGTACAATTTTAGACTAGGCATTTATAATGTAATTTGTGCTTGATAGCATGTGATTACGTTGTCAACTAGTAAAAAAAATAGAATGGATCTTGGAAGAATGGTGTGTTCATGATTAATTTCTTTTTCAACTTCTTATTTTACTTTTATTTGTATGAGCTTATTATAGCTTTATTCTTTATATCAAGATTCAATCTATTAACTGTGTGGAATTTTGATTTCCCCCCTTTGTTAGTTGCTTTTTCATTTAAAGATCTATTTTTTTAATATATTAATTGTACAGTATCACGTTGGATATTCGCCTACAACACTATACTACATGGGTCTAAACTTGAATACAAAGGTATTCGAAAGATAGATAAAGGGGGTTGTACAATCAAACTGAATCTTAAAAAAAAAAAACTCTTAGTGTACATTGTTTATTTTTGACAATTTACTATGCCTTTGTCCGCCATTTCATCCATTATTTTTATTAGTATTATTTTTATGAAATTAAAATTCTAGTTGATATTTTTTAATACTTTGTTTGATTTAGAAGTTGTTGTGGAAATATATTTTGCACAAGGAGAAGATGGAAGAATGTTTTGATTAGAGCGAGAAGGATTGCCTATTGATTAATGGAAAGAGTCCTTCTTTCTTAATTGTAATGATTGAAGAATTTTCTTAGAAGCTCTGGTAAAGTGTGGTTCTTTATGTATGCTTGTTTCCTCAACTATCTACGTGTTTGTGTGAAATTTTGAGCAACCCTACACACACAATACAATGATATTAAAACTCATCCTTAATTGTCTTTTAAGCTTTGTAAAAGCAGATTCATGTGAACTCAGAAAATCACGGGTTTCTTCTCGGTTATGATAACCAACTCTTAGGAAATAGAGTCAGTGGCATAGCCGCGTGTAGTGAAGGGTGGCCAATAGAATATTCTTTGACGAAAAATTATAGTATATAAATAGAAAATTATATGAAGTATATAGGTCAAAAATTATTTTTCATATGTATTGACTAAAAATTAAACACTCTTAACAAGATTTTTTTATTTCACTTATAGGATTATCAAGAAGAAGAATTTTCTACAAGTTAATAATATGAGAGTTTTTGAAGTCACTGTCACTTTTAAATGGCAAAGTGTGAACGAATATATTGCTTAATGTTTTTTTCCTTTCATGATTTATATTATCCTCGTGATCACTAAACTGTTTTAAAAGGCCACTTTTCAGTTTTCAACGATCTTAAAACAAAGATGGAATGTTTTATGTTTGTAAAATTAAGAAAGAAAAAATTGTGTATGAAATTTGTATTATAAAAAATTGTACCACCCAAAACCCAAAAGACTTCCAAGGATATAGTCGTAAACTTGTTTTATATATCAATATGTGTTATTTCTTATTTTAATTTAAGCAAAACAATTTCAGTTGTTTCATCCAAAGTTTGCTTAATCAGTTTCATATCTGATTGATCGAGAAACCAATTTGGAGGACTCATATTATGGGGGGTAACAATATGTAAGCATAACGGTTCACTGGCTATTAAACAAGGATGGCCGGAGTTTTCATCAGGACATGAAGTGAAAGTGGGTGAATTCATAGTGTTTCAATATGTTTCGAGTGATGAACACTTCACAGTTCAAATATTTGGAACAAGCGGTTGTGAAAGGAGGACTTTTCAAAAACCAATTAGCGTAGTGGTTGAGTTGCATAAAGTAAAATATAATCTAACAGAGGACAACCATGGTTTATGTTGTGTTTTCTTAAACATTCTCTGCTTTTAGCATTTTCTTACTGTTATTTTTTGTTGTTGCTATGTAATGAAAAAGTTTTCGGAAGTGAGCCTGCTGATTCAAGAGACACACCATCCCTTAACACAATCAACTATTGGTATTTGGTAGATATTCATAGTTGGAATTTTCTTGTAACAAATATCATTCCTTCTGTCATTTTGGTGGATTGTAATATTCTTGATGTTTGATTGAATATTTATCAATCTACATTGGTTGAGTTTCAATATGTTTCAAGCTTAGCGTCTTTGAAGCAGGATATTCCAAAGATGACACTAATGTTTCTTGAAATCTAAAGAGAATGACTAAATGTTTTCTAATTGAGGATGTCCTTGAAGAATTGTGAGGTTTGATTTTCTCAAATTAGATGAATCAATTCATTAGTTAGACCTCTCTTTATCATACTTGTTTTTTTTTTATCAAAGCAACTAACTGATTTCCATTCTTAATTAAGTGTACAGACATTTTGTTGCCAATAATAAATATTGCTTCTTCGATTTATAATATAAAGAGGAAAATTTCATTTAGAAGCATTAATTTTCTTGTAAGAAAAATCTACATTTACATTTTTTTTTTCTGAGAGTTCTATCATCACTTAAACTTACATTACATTGATATTATTGAGTTTCAGTTTATTCTCTTCTTGTGTGATTTTAGGCTGAAATATTCTTTGTTTCCTAGTCTATGTATTTCTCGTTGAATCTAAACTGCCTTTAGGTCTGTATATAAATTATAAGAATCCTGGCAAAAAAAATTACCCAACAGACAAAAATTTGGAAGGTGCATTGTTTTTCTTCGAGGGCCAGATAAAAGAATTTGGCCTACCTATTATCATAGCAAATCATAGTTTGAAGTTTAAACAAGTGGATGGGATAAAGTTACTGCAGTTTATCATTGAATGCGTGTAACGACCTGTTTAGTCGTTTTGAGCAGCAAATTTTAATTCTGGAAAAACTGGCTGAGACGACGGATCCCACGACGGACCGTCATGAGCACGACGGACCGTCGAGGGGGTCTCGTTCCAAAACACTTAGAATTCTGAAATTTGGGTACTGAAATCGACTCTCTGAACTTCGTGACGGAATGGCAGGACGGACCGTCGTGGGCACGACGGACCGTCACACATCTTCCACAGAAATTAAGTCTCTGAACTTTGTGACGGACCTGCAGGACGGACCGTCACAGCCATGACGGACCGTCACAGGTTGCGTAATCCCAGGTTGGGTCGCATTTCTGCTACATATTTTAAGGGGCGTTTTGGACTATTCCTGCTTTAATTATAAAGTTAGTGGGTTAATGTTAATAGTTTAATTACTTGGGGGTTAAAAGAGATAACCTTGAGTTAATTAGTGGGTTAATTCCTCATCTTTTATACTTAATTATATGCTAATTAGGGTAAAATAAAGAGGGTTTGAATAAGAAAAATAGAAAGAACAAAGAGAGAGAGAGAGGATCGTACGAGAAGAGAGGAGAAACGAAGAGGAAACAAAGCTTTGGAGAATTTGCTTGCTTGATCACTAATCTTCGGTGGAGGTAGGTTATGGTTTTTATGCTATTCGTAGGAAACTCTTAATAGCGAATGATATGTATTGGTAGTGTTGTAAACCCTTCTATATGCTTAATTGTATGCATGCATGAATGTGATTATATAATTGTAATAAAATAAGCATGATGAAGCTATTGAATCCTAAATCTTGAGAAATCCTAATCTACTTTGTTAATGATGATGCCTTGGTGTAAAAGAAGGCTTGATGAACTAAAGTAATGAGATTGATGATGCCTTGGTATAAAAGAAGGCTTGATGAACTAAAGTAATGGGATTGATGATGCCTTGGTATAAAAGAAGGCTTGATGAATTAAAGTAATGAGATTTAGTGGGGCGGGTGTCACGAATCGACACATAGAATTAGGGGATCGGGTGTCATGAACCGACACGTAGAATTAGGGGATCGGGTGTTACGAACCGACACGTAGAATTAGGGGATCGGGTGTCACAAAATGACACGTAGAATTAGGGGATCGGGTGTCACGAACCGACACGTAGAATAAGGGGATCAGAGTGTCACGTTCCGACACATAGTAGTAGGGGATCGGAGTGTCACGTTCCGAGACATAGTAGTAAGGGATCAGAGTGTCACGTTCCGACACATAGTAGTAGGGGATCGGAGTGTCACGTTCCGACACATAGTAGTAGGGGATCGGAGTGTCACGTTCCGACACATAGTAGTAGGGGATCGGAGTGTCACGTTCCGACACATAGTAGTAGGGGATCGGAGTGTCACGTTCCGACACATAGTAGTAGGGGATCGGAGTGTCAGGTTCCGACACATAGTAGTAGGGGATCGGAGTGTCACGTTCCGTCACATAGTAGTAGGGGAGCGGAGTGTCACGTACCGACACAAGAGGAATAAAGATAATGAATCTTGAAAGATGTAATATACTCAATCTAATGAACCTAATTCCCAAATGAGTATGGTATTGAGGCTTGAGTCCTCATGGGTGAACTTGGCGGTACTTATTAATGATTATAGTACTTGTTGTTGCTACATGTTGAGTATTGTAGTTGATTTATGATATTATCTGATTTATACTGTTTTCTATTTTTAGTTGGCTGATGATACCTACTCAGTACTTGTGTTTTGTACTGACCCATATTTGTATGTTTCTTTCTTTGTTATTTGTGGAGTGCAGCAAACATACCGTCGTCTTCAACTCAACCGCAACTCTAGCCAGTCTTCAATACACCGGATTTCAGGGTGACCTAATGCTTCTAGCTTGGACTGGATCTTCCTCTTTATATCTTGATGCCTTGAAGTTCCGGCATGGACTAGCTTTATGTATTTTAGTTTCTTAGATACTCTTAGATTAGTAATTTGAGGATAGATGTTCTTGTGATGATGACTTCCAGATTTTGGGGAATAATAAGTGTTGAATTTTAGAAATTATTTAATTGAGTTCGTTAATGAGTTTAAGTCTTCCGCATTATATTTTGTTCATTTATGTCTTAAATGTTGGGGTTTAGATTGGTTGGTTCGCTCATATAGTAGGATGAGTGTGGGTTCCACTCGCGGCTCGGTTTTGGGTCGTGACAAACTTGGTATCAGAGCATTAGGTTCATTGGTCTCATCACACAAGAACGAGTCTAGTAGAGTCTTAAGGAACGGTAGGGGGACGCCTTTACTTTTCTTTGAGAGGCTATAAGACTTTAGGAAAGTTCCATTCTTTCTTTCTTTCTTTCGTGCTATTACTTGGATCTAATTGGTATCTAGGTGATACAAATTGGTATCTGACCATCTTCACTCTATTTCGCGGATGGTTAGAACTAGAGAAACAACGGTGCCAATACCAACACCGGCAAGACAGGATGCGTCTGAGTCAGTCACTGGGGCTGTAGCTCGAAGAGGAGCAGTGGCAAGAGGCCGTGGTAGAGGTCGCGGGAGGACGTCCTCTAGGGGAAGAGGACAAGCACCTGGCCCAGCTAGTACTAGGGCGGTGACTCCTCCACCGACTGATGAGGTAGAAAGAGAGGGTGAGGAAGGGGAAAATGAGCAAGTGAAGAATGAGTAATTACCACCCCAACCTACCCCAGAGATGATTAATCAGGTTCTTGCTTATCTTAGCGGGTTATCTGATCAAGGCCAGACACCTCCAGTGTTTTTTGCACCAGCACCTCAGGTTCCGGAAGTACGACAGGCGCTGCTGAGGCTCCCCGCATGGATGCCTCATTGGAAATAGGCACGTTTCCTCGTTTGACTACAGGGCCCATAATGACAAGTGATCAGCATGAACTTTTCAGTAAGTTCTTGAAATTGAAACCTCCAGTCTTCAAGGGTGCTGAATTTGAGGATGCTTACGATTTTCTGGTTGATTGTCATGAGTTACTACATAAAATGGGCATAGTAGAACGATTTGGCGTTGAGTTTGTAACCTATCAGTTTCAGGGAAATGCCAAAATGTGGTGGCGGTCACATGTTGAGTGTCAACCCGCACAGGCACCACCTATGACTTGGGCATCATTCTCTAGCTTATTTATGGAGAAGTATATCCCCCGGACCTTGAGGGATAGGAGGAGAGATGAGTTCTTGAGCCTAGAGCAAGGCAAGATGTCTGGTGACTTTTGTGGGGAGCAACACTTATGTAGACTTGGTTATCTTAGAAATGGTTGATTTTGATGTAATTCTTGGTATGACTTGGCTTTCTCCAAATTTTGCGATCTTGGATTGTAATGCTAAAACTGTGACGTTAGCCAAGCCTGGGACATATCCGTTAGTGTGGGACCACTTCCACTCCGGTTCGTATCATCTCCTTTCTTCGTGCTAAGATAATGGTTAGTAAGGGGTGTTTAGCTTTCTTGGCACATCTCAGGGATGACACTACCCAAGTACCTTCAATTGAGTCGGTTTCGGTAGTCCATGAGTTTCTGGATGTGTTCCCTGCAGACCTTTCTGGTATGCCACCGGATAGAGATATCGATTTTTGCATTGATCTGGAACCGGGTACTAGCCCCTTTTCTATACCCCCTTATAGAATGGCTCCCGCGGAGTTAAGAGAGTTAAAGGCCCAACTTCAAGAGTTGTTAAACAAAGGCTTTATTAGACCAAGTGCATCTCCTTGGGGTGCTCCCGTTTTGTTTGTGAAGAAGAAGGATGGGAGTTTTCGGATGTGCATAGACTACAGACAACTGAATAAGGTAACTGTTAAGAACAAGTATCCTCTCCCCCGCATTGATGATTTGTTCGATCAGTTACAAGGTGCTTGTACCTTCTCAAAAATCGATTTGAGATCCGGTTATCATCAATTGAAAATACGGGCAACAGATGTGCCAAAGACTGCTTTTCGAACCAGGTATGGGCATTACGAATTTGAAGTAATGTCTTTTGGTCTTACGAATGCCCCTGCTGCTTTCATGAGCTTGATGAACGAGATTTTTAAGCCATATCTGGATCTCTTTGTGATTGTATTTATTGATGATATACTGATATACTTCAAGAGTAAGAAGGAACATGAGGAGCATTTGAGAATTGTGTTGGAAGTATTAAGGGAGAAAAGGCTTTATGCCAAATTCTCCAAGTGTGAGTTTTGGCTAGATTCAGTGTCCTTCTTGGGGCACGTGGTTTCTAAGGATGGAGTGATGGTGGATCCTTCTAAGATTGAGACAGTGAAGAATTGGGTAAGACCTACTAATGTGTCAGAAATAAGGAGCTTTGTTGGTTTAGCTAGCTATTACCGTCGATTTGTCAAGGATTCTCTTCCATTGCTTCCCAATTGACAAACTTGACTAAGCAGAATGTTCCATTTGTATGGTCGGATGAATGTGAGGAAAGCTTTCAGAAGCTCAAGACCTTGTTGACTACTGCACCAATCCTTACCCTGCCAGTGGAAGGTAAGAATTTCATTGTCTATTGTGATGCATCATATTCGGGTTTGGGTGCAGTGCTAATGCAAGAGAAGAACGTAATTGCTTATGCTTCAAGGCAATTAAAGGTGCATGAACGAAATTATTCGACCCATGATTTGGAGTTGGCTGCGGTAGTGTTTGCATTAAAGCAATGGAGGCACTATTTATATGGGGTTAAGTGTGAAGTCTATACGGATCATCGTAGCCTACAGTATGTCTTTACTCAGAAAGATTTGAATTTGAGACAGACGAGATGGATGGAACTACAGAAGGACTACGATATCACTATTCTGTATCATTTGGAAAAAGCTAATGTTGTGGCAGATGCTTTAAGTAGAAAGGCAGGAAGCATGGGAAGTCTAGCTCACTTGCAAGTTTCTAGACGCCCGTTGGCTAGAGAAATCCAAAACTTGGCTAATGACTTTGTGAGGCTAGAAGTAAATGAGAAGGGAGGATTTTTGGCTTGTGTGGAGGCGAGATCTTCCTTCCTTGACAAGATTACGGGAAAGCAGTTTAATGATGAGAAATTGATCCGGATCCGAGATAAAGTGTTGCGAGGAGAGGCTAAAGAAGCACAAATTGATGAGGAAGGTGTTTTGAGAATTAAGGGAAGGGTATGCGTACCCCGCGTCGATGATTTGATCAACACTATTCTGACTGAGGCTCATAGTTTAAGGTATTCTATACATCCTGGTGCAACCAAGATGTATTGTGACCTAAACCAACACTTTTGGTGGAGTAGAATGAAGCGTGATATTGTTGATTTTATTGCCATATGTCCAAACTGTCAGCAAGTGAAATATGAACACCAGAGGCCTAGAGGGACCCTTCAGAGAATGTCCATTCCGGAATGGAAGTGGGAGAGAATTGCAATGGATTTCGTGGTTGGTCTTCCAAAGATATTGGGTAAGTTTGATTCTATTTGGGTAATTTTGGACAGATTAACTAAGTCTGCTCACTTCATTCCGGTCAAGGTGACCTACAATGCAGAGAAGTTAGCCAAAATCTACATCTCGGAAGTTTTCGGTTGCATGGGGTTCCACTCTCCATCATATCAGATAGATGTAAGCAGTTTACTTCTAAGTTTTGGAAACTTGCATGCAGAATTAGGTACTAGGTTGGACCTTAGTACTGCATTTCACCGTCAGACTGATGATCAGTCTGAGCGAACGATTTAGGTGTTGGAAGATATGCTTCGTGCATGTGTGATAGAATTTGGTGGTCATTGGGATAACTTCTTACCCTTAGCGGAGTTTTCATACAATAATAGCTATCACTCCAGTATTGACATGGCCCCATTTGAAGCATTGTATGGGAGGAGATGTAGGCCTCCCATTGGTTTTTGATGCATTTGAGGTTAGACCTTGGGGTACTGACCTTTTGAGGGATTCATTGGAGAAAGTGAAATCTATTCAAGAAAAGCTTTTAGCGGCGCAAAGTAGGCAAAAGGAGTATGCAGATCGAAAGGTTAGAGACTTGGAGTTTATGGAGGGTGAGCAAGTCTTGCTGAAGGTTTCGCCCATGAAAGGGGTGATGCGGTTTGGTAAAAGAGGTAAGCTAAGCCCAAGGTATATTGGACCATTTGAAGTACTTAAGCGAGTAGGGGAGGTGGCTTATGAATTAGCCTTGCCTCCAGGGCTGTCTGGAGTGCATCCGGTATTTCATGTGTCTATGTTGAAAAGATACCATGGGGATGGAAACTACATCATTCGTTGGGATTCAGTCCTGCTTGATGAGAATTTTTCTTATGACGAGGAGCCTGTTGCTATTTTAGATAGAGAAGTCCGCAAGTTGAGGTCAAGGGAGATTGCATCCATCAAAGTTCAATGGAAGAATCGACCAATTGAAGAAGCCACTTGGGAGAAGGAGGCAGATATGCAAGAAAGATACCCACACCTGTTTACGGATTCAGGTACTCCTTTTCGCCCTTGTTTTTCTTCTTGTGATCGTTCGAGGACGAACGATGGGTAAATTGGTATCTATTGTAACGACCTATTTAGTCGTTTTGAGCAGCAGATTTTAATTCTGGAAAAACTGGCTGAGACGACGGATCCCACGACAGACCGTCATGAGCACGACGGACCGTCGAGGGGGTCTCGTTCCAAAACACTTAGAATTCTGAAATTTGGTTACTGAAATCGACTCTCTGAACTTCGTGACGGAATGGTAGGACGGACCATCGTGGGCACGACGGACCGTCACACATCTTCCACAGAAATTAAGTCTCTGAACTTTGTGACGGACCATCACAGGTTGCGTAATCCCAGGCTGGGTCGGATTTCTGCTACATATTTTAAGGGGCGTTTTGGACTATCCTGCTTTAATTATAAAGTTAGTGGGTTAATGTTAATAGTTTAATTACTTGGGGGTTAAAGAGATAACCTTGAGTTAATTAGTGGGTTAATTCCTCATCTTTTATACTTAATTATATGCTAATTAGGGTAAAAGAAAGAGGGTTTGAATAAGAAAAATAGAAAGAACAAAGAGAGAGAGAGGATCGAACGAGAAAGAGGAGAAACGAAGAGGAAACAAAGCTTTGGGGAATTTGCTTGCTTGATCATTAATCTTCGGTGGAGGTAGGTTATGGTTTTTATGTTATTCGTAGTAAACTCTTAATAGCGAATGATATGTATTGGTAGTGTTGTAAGCCCTTCTATATGCTTAATTGTATGCATGCATGAATGTGATTATATAATTGTGATAAAATAAGCATGATGAAGCTATTGAATCCTAAATCTTGAGAAATCCTAATCTACTTTGTTAATGATGATGCCTTGGTGTAAAAGAAGGCTTTATGAACTAAAGTAATGAGATTGATGATGCCTTGGTATAAAAGAAGGCTTGATGAACTAAAGTAATGGGATTGATGATGCCTTGGTATAAAAGAAGGCTTGATGAATTAAAGTAATGAGATTTAGTGGGGCGGGTGTCACGAACCGACACATAGAATTAGGGGATCGGGTGTCACGAACTGACACGTAGAATTAGGGGATCGGGTGTCACGAACCGACACGTAGAATTAGAGGATTGGGTGTCACGAACCGACACGTAGAATTAGGGGATCGGGTGTCACGAACCGACACGTAGAATTAGGGGATCGGAGTGTCACATTCCGACACATAATAGAGGGGATCGGAGTGTCACGTTACGACACATAGTAGTAGGGGATCGGAGTGTCACGTTCCGACACATAGTAGTAGGGGATCGGAGTGTCACGTTCCGACACATAGTAGTAGGGGATCGGAGTGTCACGTTCCGACACATAGTAGTAGGGGATCGGAGTGTCACGTTCCGACACATAGTAGTAGGGGATCGGAGTGTCACGTTCCGACACATAGTAGTAGGGGATCGGAGTGTCACGTTCCGACACATTGTAGTAGGGGATCGGAGTGTCACGTTCCGACACATAGTAGTAGGGGATCGGAGTGTCACGTTCCGTCACATAGTAGTAGGGGAGCGGAGTGTCACGTACCGACACAAGAGGAATAAAGATATGAATCTTGAAAGATGTATATACTCAATCTAATGAACCTAATTCCCAAATGAGTATGGTATTGAGGCTTGAGTCCTCATGGGTGAACTTGGCGGTACTTATTAATGATTATAGTACTTGTTGTTGCTACATGTTGAGTATTGTAGTTGATTTATGATATTATCTGATATATACTGTTTTCTATTTTTAGTTGGCCGATGATACCTACTCAGTACTTGTGTTTTGTACTGACCCCTATTTGTATGTTTCTTTCTTTGTTATTTGTGGAGTGCAGCAAACATACCGTCGTCTTCAACTCAACCGCAACTCTAGCCAGTCTTCAATACACCGGATTTCAGGGTGAGCTAATGCTTCTAGCTTGGACTGGATCTTCCTCTTCATGTGTTGATGCCTTGAAGTTCCGGCATGGAATAGCTTTTATGTATTTTAGTTTCTTAGATACTCTTAGATTAGTAATTTAAGGATAGATGTTCTTGTGCTGATGACTTCCAGATTTTGGGGAATAATAAGTGTTGAATTTTAGAAATTATTTAATTGAGTTTGTTAATGAGTTTAAGTCTTCCGCAATGTATTTTGTTCATTTATGTCTTAAATGCTGGGGTTTAGATTGGTTGGTTCGCTCACATAGTAGGATGAGTGTGGGTGCCACTCGCGGCTCGATTTTGGGTCGTGACAATGCGGGAGATAAATGTCTTTTTCAACTTGTAGATCAGCAGGGACGTCTATTTGATGTACGCAAAGTATTTGGAGTTGATAGCCTCAAGCAGTTACAAAAGGAAGGAAAGATAACAGGAGCTATGCTGGTTCTTCATTGATGGTTTTGTTTACCAACATTTAATCATTGTCACAATAGTTAATATATTTTCTGCAATCATTCAACAGTTTAAACTGTAACCTAGTACTCTTCCCAAATTATCATTTCATCATACACAACTTGAAATTTGCATTGTCGTCCTGCTAAGACATGATCATGGTAACCTGTTCAAAAAAATTTGCATTTCAAACATATGCAATATTTTAAGACAAATATTTTTGTTGTCGAGTAACAATGTTTGTTTTATTTTGTATTATGAGGTTCAATTTTAAGTAAGCATGAATTGCTTGTAAAATTCATGTTTTTTTTCTTCTTAAGCTCACATATGAATAGTAATCCTATCTTATAAGGTGAAGCAACATAAACATAGTATTTAATTAGATGCTTCTTACGATAAAAAGGACAATAATCTATCTGAATATACTACCTATTCGAATCAAAATGCACAAACACGTTAGAAAAGTCCACCTCTTACACCTTTTCTATCAGAGTGGACATGGACGATTAAATAAGTGAAAATAAAATCAAAAAAGAATAAAATTTTGATGACGGTCTTTGCTATTCCAATTTTACCACCTTTTTGTTCCCTTCTAATGATTCTACAAATGTGGCTACAGATAAAACACCAAGAGTCTAATCAACTATTGTAGATCTTGGATCTACTATGTTCTACCAGGGGAGGAGCTATGAAATATATGTTAAATATCGACATTTTTGGATATATATTAATTATTGCACAACCTTTACACAATAGAGGATAATAGACCAATGGCTAAGGCTGTGCAGAGCCGCCTCAACGTTTGGGTTCAAGCTCAACTTTAGGTATTTATTTTAGTTTTCTTTATTCCGTTTTTCTATTTAAAAAAATAAGTTCAAAAGAGACCCTTTTTGAGTTAAGAAAAACAAAAGGTCTTCTTTTGACTTTTCTCAATTTAAAAATGTGACGACCAGAATCTACCCCTGGATGCGGTCGGTAATCAAGAACAATTTCTGGACCCCAAGCGAACCCTCATCATGGCTGACTATTAGCGGAAGGCTAACTTAATCACACAAAAGCATAAAAGCTGAAATAAAAGTTCATAAAAGTTAAATACAAACTTTAACCCAAAAGAAAACTTTGAATAATCGAATGTATACTAACCTAAAAATAGGTAACTTAAGTCTTTATAAGATTTCATAAAATAAACGAATAATACAAATCGTCAACTATACTGATTGTCTATGAAGCCTCTAACTGACAAATATGGAAATCAGGACAAGACCCACGATATCCTGACTAAACCTAAAAGAAGATAAAATCCTCCTGAAACAAGAAGGCTCACCATAACTAATTCGAACTCTGGATGTATCAATGAAGCTTCTCTTGATGATCCTGAATACTCGTGTATGCATCATGATAAGATGCAGGCCAAATGGCTCAATAAGTGGAAAATACGAGTATGTAAGGGAAATTCTAAAGCTTAAAATAAGCTTGAATCTTTATAAAAGTGGAAACATACTTACCACTTTTCAAACTTTAAACTCAACTCATGGAGTACTCAAGGATATTCAAAACTACTCAGCTTACTTAGACTCATTCTATTATACTTAAGTCTGCTACTTCATTTTATAATGATTAAACTGTCTGGAACAATGTCGGAGAACAAATAAGTCCTAAAGACAACAAGTATCGCAGTCTAAGGAAAAAGGTAGTCTAGTCATAAATTAAGGCCAAGCATGCTTAATTATACCATAATAACAACATCCAAGTCAACTCACAAAAATAGAACTAAAGACATAATCCCCGACTAGCATGGTACTACGCCCAAAATAGAGCCAATCAAGTCCTATAACATGGTATCAAGAAAATCAAATAAAAAAAACTAGCTACCCGCCCCCAATTTAGTCTAATCAAAATGTTATTACACATTCAACCTCAACCTAAGAGAAGGGAAGTCATAGTGTACCTTTAGGCTGATCTCGGGTTCTCTAAAATCACAATGTCAGAGTCTTTCCCTTGTGAATGGCCTCAAAATGTTGTCACACTATCAAAAATAGGATCACAACGCCAATACGGTCATTTCAACACCAAATACACATGAATGAAAATAGGACAACTTTCACTCAAACCCTACCTACCTCACTAGTGCACACCCATGCCCCTTGGTCGACCCCGGCGCCACACCAGCGCCGCAGCCGCATGAGGACGTCGCAACACTGCTGGTTGCCGGCAGCAGGCAATTTTAGCTTTAAAAATTAATTTTTAGTCCTTATTAAACACATATCTATTGTTGTATGTTGTTTGTATTGCTGCTCTGAGCCTCGAATTGTGTTCAATTTTGGAACACAAGTTCAAGGTAATATTTTATACCTTTTGACAAAGTCAAACAGTAAATTCGGATGCGGATCCTATGATTTCCATTAAACTCTAAAGTTGGGCTATTTTCAATTATGTGTCTTTTGTGTTTAGATAACTGTATTGTTGTTGTGATCTTATTTTCTGATAGCGTGAAAACATTCTAAGGACATTTTCAAGGGAAAGGCTCCGATATT
Organism: Solanum corneliomulleri; assembly: GCA_027704805.1. Classification (NCBI taxonomy): domain Eukaryota; kingdom Viridiplantae; phylum Streptophyta; class Magnoliopsida; order Solanales; family Solanaceae; genus Solanum; species Solanum corneliomulleri. The sequence continues at coordinate 53,315,008 of JAKWIY010003056.1, read as the reverse complement.
TTGATTTAGAGCAAGCGAGATTGACCTAAAGGTAGACTACGAATTCCATTCTCTTAGATTGAGGTTGAATGTGTAACTACATGTTGATTAGAGGGAATTGGGGGTGCATACCTAGTTTTTATTATTTACTTTTCTTGTTAGCATGTTTTAGGACTTGAGTAGCTCTATTTTAGGTGTGATACCATGCTAGTCGAGGATTATGTGTTTAGTTCTATTTTAGTGAGTCGAATTCAATGTTGTTATTATGGTATAATGAAGTATGCTTGGCCTTTTTCTAGGACTAGGCTAGTTTTTTCCTTAGACCAGCGATACTTATGGTATTTAGGACTTTTACTTCTCCGACGTCGTTTTAAATGGTTTAACTCATTATAGGATGAAGTAGAAAACACAAGTCTAATAGAATAAACCTTAGTTTAGGCGTCTTATGTGCACCCTGAGTCTAGTCTTGCTAGCTATAACTCAAAATTTAGAGCATAAAATAAATTCATGGCAGCCTACAATAACTAGAACTTTCCTCGAATGGAGAGCCTACAATAGATCCGACCATCCAAACACATATCCCGAACAGTTCATGATTACAAGACTTCAAACCACTAAAAATGGAGTTAAATATATAGTATAATTGTTGATGGAAGTTAGTACTTATAGGTGACTTGTATTTTGCTCTTTGCTAATGCAACTTAGAGGTGCCGCAAATGCAAAAAGCAAGATGCTTAACCTTTGCAAATGTGGCAAGAATCCTTCAAACGCGAAGGCAAGAGAAGTTAAGAGTCTGTGAATGCGGCTCGAGTCCTTGTGAAAGCGAAGGCCAAAGCCTAACCCTTTTAAATTGTGGGTTGGACCCTGCAAAGTCGGTGACCAAATCTCGTGGTGTTTTCAAACGCAGTCCCTCAAGGGGATCCCACCAATAAGCTTCCTTACGCCTTATGAGTTTACTCGCCTGTTGACTCGCATACATTCAGACTCCTTGGTCTGTGTTTCAAGATGGGTCGAATGAGGAGCCCACAAGCCAGCGTCCGGAGTGCGCAGATGCCGAAGCATGCCAGAGGCATGCGTTGCCTGCCATAATCGGGGAGACAGCGTTCCACGCGTGTATCGAGGGCTAGAGCTTTTGCCTCCCACCCCCTCTCCAATCCACGCTGGTCCACGCCCCGAGTCGATATGCGAACTGGCTCATCATTGTTCCACATCTGATCAAGGCACATCGTCGGCCCCCATCCGCTTCCCTCCCGATAATTTCAAGCACTCTTTGACTCTCTTTTCAAAGTCTTTTTCATCTTTCCCTCGCGATACTTGTTTGTTATCTGTCTCTCGCCCGTACTTAGCCTTGGATGGAATTCACCGCTCGATTTGGGCTGCATTCCCAAACAACCCGACTCATAGACAGCGCCTCGTGGTGCGACATGGTCCGGGCACAACGGAGCTCTCACCCTCTCTGGAGACCCCTTCCAAGGGACTTAGGCCCAGTTCGCCGCTAAGGACGCTTTCTCCATGCAATTCGGACGACGAAGCCGCTCGATTCTAAGGCTGGGTTGTTCCTGGTTCGCTCTCCCTTACTAATGGAATTGTTGTAAGTTTCTTTTCCTCTTCTCATTGATATGCTTAAACTCAGTGGTTAATCCCGCTGACCTAGGGTCGCGGTTGGAGGGCCTCAGAAGGCGCAATCAGGGTCTAGGATTCAGGACACGCAACGGGATGTAGCTGCGACAACAAGAGAGATTTGAGTTTCAACCACCACTTGCTGCAACGTACGTCGACATGGACTCGCATTTAGGCCAGCCGGCGAATGGGAGGCCAGCTTTCACCCCTATGCTGAGCCTTGCAGCGTGCAGGGGGAGACGCGATGCGTGATGCCCAGGTGGATGTTCCCTCGTCTAAATGGCTTCGTGCGCACCTTGCGTTCAAATACTTGATGGTTCACGGGATTAATACAATTCACACCAAGTATCACATTTTGCTATGTTCTTCATCGATGCGAAGCCGAGATATCCGTTTCTGAGAGTCATTTATGTTTAGAGAGCATGCGTCCCCCGCATGATCCGCGAACGGGTTGCGAGGGGAGGGTTTTCCATTTTAGTATTCGTTGGCGCTTTCCGCGCCGGGGTTCATTGGTCGCACGAAGAGATTGCGCGTGTCGGGCGACACGAGGGAGTCACGCACCGCCCCCAAGTGTTTAAAACGTGTTCATGGGTCGTTCTTCTTTGCAGGTTTCGATAATGATCCTTCCGCAGGTTCACCTACGAAAACCTTGTTACGATTTCTCCTTCCTATAAATGATAAGGTTCAATGGACTTCTCGCGACGTCGCGGGCAGTGAACCGCCCACGTCGCCGTGATCCGAACATTTCACCGGATCATTCAATTGGTAGGAGCGACGGGCGGTGTGTACAAAGGGCAGGGACGTAGTGAACGCGAGCTGATGACTCGCACTTACTAGGAATTCCTCGTTGATGACGATCTTTGCTATTCCTATTTGAAAACCTCTTTGTTCCCTTCTAATGATGCTACAAATTTGGGTACAGATAAAACACCTAGAGGTTATGCAACTATTGTTGATCTTGGATCTACTATGTTCTACCAGAGGCGGAGCTATGAAATATGTGTCAAATATCGACAATTGTGGATATATATTAATTAGTGCACAACCTTGACACAATAGAGGTAGATAGACTAATGGCTAAGGTTGTGCAGAGCCGCCTAAATGTTTGGGTTCAAGCTCAACTTTAGGCATTTAGTTTGGTTTTCTTTATTCCGTTTTTCTATTTAAAAAAAGAAGTTCAAAAGTGACCTTCTTTAAGTTAAGAAAACAAAAGGTCTTCTTTTGACTTTTCTTAATTTAAAAACGTCACGACCAGAATCTACCCCTGGACGTGGTCGGTACTCAAGAACCGTTGCTGGTCCTTAAGAGAACCCTCTTCTTGGCTGACTATAAGCGGAAGACTAACTTAATAACACAAAAGCTTAAAAACTGAAACATAATTTCATAAAAGTTCAATACAAACTTTAACCCAAAAGAAAACTTTGAATAATTAAATATATACTAACCTAATAATAGGAAACTTAAGTCTTTATAAGATTTAATAAAATAAATGAATAATACTGAATCGTCAACTATATTGACTATCTATGAAGCCTCTAATTGACAAAGATAGAAATCGAGACAAGACCCACGATATCCTGACTAAATCGAAAAGTTAAATAAATCCTCCTGAAGCAAGGAGGCTCACCATAGCTAATTCGAACTCTGGATGTATTAACGAAGCTTCTCTTGAGATCCTCCATACTCGTGTCTGCATCATGAAAAAATGCAGGCCAAATGGCTCAGTACGTGGAATGTATGAGCATGTTAGGGGAATTCTAAATCTTAACATAAGCTTGAAACTTGATAAAAATGGAAACATACTTACCACTTTTCAAACTTTAAACTCAACTCAAGGATATTCAAAACTACTCAACTTACTAAGAATCATTCTATTAGACTTAAGTCTGCTACTTCATTTTATAATGAAATAAACCATCTGAAACAACGTCAGAGAACAAATAGATCCTAAAGACAACAAGTATCTCAGGTCAAAGGCAAAAACTAGTCTAGTCAAAGCTAAGGCCAAGCATGCTTAATTATACCATAATAACAACATCCAAGTCAACTCACAAAAATAGAACTAAATACATAATTCCCGACTAGCATGGTACTACGCCCAAATTAGAGCCAATCAAGTCCTATAACAATGTATCAAGAAAAGCAAAAAGAAAAACTAGCTACCCGCCCCCAATTCAGTCTAATCAACATGTTATTACACATTCAACCTCAACCTAAGAGAAGGGAAGTCATAGTCTACCTTTAGGCTGATCCTCGAGTTCTCTAAAATCACAATGTCAGAGCCTTTCCCTTGTGAACGGCCTCAAAATGTTGTCACACTATCAAAAATAGGATCACAACGCCAATACGGTCATTTCAACACCAAATACACATGAATGAAAATAGGACAACTTTTGAATCAAATGGAAATCATGTGTCTTCCAAAATTGAACACAATATGGGCCACGTAGTAGTCAAGAGAACCAACATACAACCATTCAAAATTTATAGCATCAAAACAAGTCATGACAATCTAAAATAACTCGAATTTACCTCCATCGACTCACAAAAACTTTTATTTAACCATAATTAACAACAAAGTACACTTTGTTGGGTAAAATTACCTCTCTAAGATAGTCTTACTCAAATATTAATTGTGTAATACTCCATCCGTCCCATTTCATGTGAGCTAGTTTATTTCGATACAGAGTTTAAGAAAAAAATGAAGATTTTTAGAACTTGTGGCCCAAAATTAATCATTTCATTAATGGTAAAATAGACATTTTATAGTTAAATAATTACTTACTATAGAAATATATAATTCTTTTTGGGACGGACTAAAAATGAAAGTAAGTCATATAAATTAGGACATAGGGAGAAATAATTTGTAAGATATATATTACATATTAGGATAAAATATTGAAATACTTATTGTAATCCTTATTAGTGTCTTGTACATTTTATATTTCAAGTATGCATATTTAAGACAAAATTTGTACTTAAATTATGTACATCATTTATGTTCATAACCTCAAGAGTAAAGACTATTGCCCATATATTTTAAATGGGTATTTTTTTTCTATTTTGTGGATTAGATATGTTTACAAATTCAGTGAATTAAGAAATATACTACAAAAGAAATGTCACTTTCTTCAATATATAAACTTTGAATTTATTTTGAAATGTTTAATGATATCTGGTCATTTTGAACTAAAAACTATAAGTAACTCTTTGACATTATTTTCAATTATAATTATTTACTAAAAAACTTTAACTTAGTAATGCTTATTGTCTTTTATAACATCGTATACTATATACACAATACATGCAACACACGTGCCATAAAATTTATATATATATATATATATATTATTTATAATATATATATATATATTATATATGTATGTATGTATATATATATATATATATATACATATATATATTAATACATACATATATATATATATATATATACATATATATATATATATACATACATACATATATATATATATATATATATATATATATATATATATATTATATATATATATATATTATATATATATTCACATAAGTTTAATTAATAAAATAGACCTCAAGAGGTTAGTGTATATTAAAATAAATTAATAAACACCGACCTCAAGAGGCTAGTATATATAAATTATAATTTTATTTAAATCTAATCGACTTCATGATGTTGATATTTATTAAATATTTGCAAAAATAGATAATTATATTAAAAGATACCGACATCCCGTGGTCGGTAAATTATTAATTGTTTTAAAGAAGAAATGATGATTAATTTCCCTTTTCACTCAAACCCTACCTACCTCACTAGTACACACCCATGCCCCTTGATCCACGCCAGCGCCATGCAAGTGCCGCAGCAGCAGGAGGACGTCGCAACACTGCTGCTCGCCGGCAGCAAGTAATTTTAACTTTCAAAAATTCATTTTGAGTCCTTATTTAACACATATCTATTGTTGTATGTTGTTTGTATTGCTGCTCTGACCCTCGAATTGTGTTCATTTTTGGAACACAAGTTCAAGGTAATATTTTAGACCTTTTGACAAAGTCAAACAGTAAATTCGGATGCGGATCCCATTATTTCTATTTGATTCTAAAGTTGGACCATTTTCAATTATGTATCATTTGTGTTTAAATATCTGTATTTATGTTGTGATCTTATTTTTGATAGCGTGAGAACATTCTGAGCCTATTTTCAAGGGAAAGGCTCGGATATTGTGACTTAGAGTAAGCGAGATTGACGTAAAGGTAGACTACGAATTCCATTCTCTTTGACTGAGGTTGAATGTGTAACTACATGTTGATTAGAGGGAATTGGGGCGCATACCTAGTTTTGCTTATTTACTTTTCTTGATAACATGTTTTAGGACTTGAGTAGCTCTATTTTAGGTGTGATACCATGCTAGTCGAGGATTATATGTTTAGTTCTATTTTAGTGAGTTGAATTCAATGTTGTTATTATGGTATAATGAAGTATGCTTGGACTTATTCGATGACTAGACTAGTGTTTTCCTTAGACCAGCGATACTTGTGTTATTTAGGACTTTTACTTCTCCGACGTCGTTTTAGATGGTTTAACTCATTATAAACTGAAGTAGCAAACTTAAGTCTAATAGAATGAGCCTTAATTTAGGCGTTAATTCAGTTTTTCAAAGTTTCTATTCATTCTTACAATGTCTATGGCCCATTGCGATACTAGAGGTTTTATGCTTAATTGGGTGACTCAAGATTGGAGTCGTGCAGGCGGAGAGCCTTTTATCGTTTCCTTGGGTTAAACGTTGTTCCACTGTAGTTTGGGTTATAGATGATACATGATACTGTTTTAATAAAATATATGGTAAAAGAAAAAATTACTATTAACTAATTTTGAAAAATCAATTAATCTTATGATTTAAGAGAAATCAATTTTCCGAATTACCAGAGTCGCCACTTGATTTTTAGTAAAAATCAAGAAAAAACTTAAAATTATTTTTCAAAAGATTTAAAAAAGATAAAAATCTACTGAGGATGGTTAGAAGTTCAAATGTAAATTCCAAGAAGGTGTTAGGCTCTCGAAATGCCCGCTAACTTGCAGTTGACCGGCGATTTGACTAAAATGACTTTTTAATAATTTTTAAATTTTACCCAAGTAAGGAGACTTTATTTATTTTTTTAAATTTACTATTATTGAACTAAACTTTTTTTAGGGAAAAGGGGAAATCATTTATAAGGGGGTGACAAAGGGTTTAATAAGACTAAAAATAGAATAAAAGCTAAGTGACTTGTAAAATAAATTTTTACACGTATATATATTATTTTTATTTTCTCTTATTTAACAGTATCATTTAAATTAATTGTCTCTTTTTAAGGGAAAATAGCTAACGGGATGACCTAAAGGGATGAACTTAAGGGTTGACAAAGACCAAGAAGTAGAAGAAAAACTAAGTAAAATTATATGTATATAAATAAGTTTATGCATAAATAAGAGGAATGTCTATCATAGCAGAATAATTAAATCAAACCAAAACCCAAAATCACACAAATAATTAGTCAAATATCATGATAAATGAATAAGAAAGGGAGGAAACATCAAATTTGGGCCCTAGGCCCAAATTCTGCTGCTGCAGTTTTTTTAGGGCCTTTAGGCCTATTTTCTTTCCAAAGTCATGATACATTTTGAGTGTATAGTCTATGTATACGCTGTGTATATGACGAGTTTTGCGCTCCTGAACCTGCAATTTCAACAAAACTTTGTATTTTTGCGTTTGTAAATTCCTGGCCACGCTTTCCAACTGCATATTGTATATTCACATTGTATACCAGTGTATATGGTCTGTATATCAGCCTATTTTTTCGGCTTTCTGGGGACCTGCAAATTAATTCCCAGCAACAAATTTGCTGATTTTGATCTGTACACCAGTTATAACGGGATGGACGACTCGGATACGGTGGTGTGAGCCTTTACGTCTCGATGAGAGGATGCAAATGGATGAAGTAAAGTCCGTAAGGACCCAGAAATTTTTTACATGCAAGAAAATAGAAATGGGTTAGCATATGAAATAATATAAGAAACAAGATATATATTAAAAGAAAGCAGATTTTACTTTTAAAAACAAAGGAAAGCTACTTAAGGGATTTGAATGAGGCTAAAATACATGACTCTAAGGAAGACCAAGTGAATAGCACTAACAAAATCTTTAAAAAAATAAAAAAACTCTCTAGACAGTAGCATGTATTGTGCGTGTATGCATACTTAAGAACATACCATGTTCAGGGAACATATAGATAATTCAACTCAAATGTATAAAGAGAAAACATGCTGCATATTTATTCCAATGGAACACCTCATGCCAAAGTCAAGATAATTCATTCGGTGAGATCTTACATTGCTAAATCCAACCTTTTAAACAAGGGAGAAAACTAGTAAGAACTTTTTTTTTTTTTTGCCAAACCATTCTAAAAGGAAGTAAAATATGACTATGAAGAATCAAAACAAAGGAGTTTATTCCTCCGAGCTAACATGTTATGCATAAATGCAAATAGACATAAAATAAAGCATAGAATGCAAGGAGATCATTATTAAGCAAAGACACCATATAAGTAGCCGGGAAAGATGGCAACTAAAACTAAGATAGATATCTTCAAATGTAGACCAAAGGTTGGAAAACTATTGGTATTCTAACTGACAACATCCTCCAAAAAAGGTTTCTACGCCCCAATATATCAAACAATTAATAGATACTTATGATCCAAACAGAAGTTGCAATTTCTAATCTAGGGATGACAGTATGCCGTTTTAAGAGCTTCTAATCGAGCACTAGAGCTGGCCAACATGCTTATAGAGAAGATTGAACCAAGACAAACAGAAGAGGGAAACAAATGTCCATTTCGGATAAGTTTCACGATACTTCAAGGAGCTGACTACAAATAATAAACAACTTTCGACTAAAAAATGAGCAAAACAGGGTTAATCCCAACTCGAACAAAGTTCATATGAAAATGAAGAATGATCTCAAACAAACTGAACTTACACGAATTTACAGAGATGTTTCAAATTTATTCAGCCTCTAAGCATCAAATACAAAAATGTAGCCAACGGAAACGAATTAAACGACAAATAAGCATGGTTTTGACCTCCTTAGAAAATATAAACTAGACTAAAGTAAAGAACAGAGACACACATTTTTGAAATGTAGATCATGAAATCATTACTGATCCACAGTCTTCACAAGTAACTACATGAGAAAGTAAGGAAATAAGAAGATTAAAGTAGTGCACAGGCAAGGGTTCGGGGCCAAAATAAACATCAAAATTTCAACGAGGTTGTAAACACACAACTTCATGGGCTAATAGGCAGATTGGTCACTGCTTTGCAGCTAACAGTGAGTAAAAAATTTAACACAAGCAACTCACAGTCGAGAGTCGAACGAGCAAACTATAGAAATGGTAGGCACTGGGAGCGAGTGAACTACCCGGGCCAAAAGGAGGCCTTTCCTTGCTAGTTGGAATAAAAACCTCAACAGCAGCCTTCATTGAACCCCTTCTTCCTCTCCTTGCTACTCAACATTGATTTCGTGCTTGTTGGAGGGCTCTCCCTCCATCCATCGAGTCAAGTAATTCGCTATCGGAAATTTCTCCGCCGCGACGAGATGCAACAAGAAGAAAATTAACAGACTATGAAAAAGAATTTCTTCTCATTTACGCTTGTCTTAATCATGGGCGGTTGAGAAGAGTTTCGGAACAAATAATGCTTGAAACGAGGTGAGTATTACCTTTCGAAGTGCAGCAAAACAGGGGATCTCTAACGAGCTTGGAAAGCGCCAACTTCCAAAGACTCAAAGAAAACTCCGGTGAACGAAGAAACAAGCAAGGCACTCAAACAAGGCCTAAACTCTCACTTTTTTTTTTTTTGCTTCTGAGAACTAATCCTGAAATAATTGTAGCTGATAGTTTTTACTATATTTTCCTCTCAAAATTTAACTATTCACTCACCGAAAAAATCCCCCCCCCCCCCCTTTACACTGATGCGAAAGAGAATATCTATATATGGGTTATAAGGGTTCGAATTTTGGGGGGAAATCGGGTGAGGATGGGTCCAAATTCGAATCTCAAAGTCCAAATCTCTTTCATAAATTAAGGGACGCTGTTTCCTGATGATTGCGCTCCATTCCGGAAGAGGAAAGGAAACCAAAGGCTTGGATTGACTCGAGCGTCCTTGGTGAATGACGTGGCCCCATCTCAAGGCCACAAGGACGGATTTGCAGCAACTGGTACGAAAAAAGGAGAGGAACGTTGAAGAAAGGGACAAAGAACCAGCTTACTAGTCTCTGCTTTGGGCGTTATTTTTCTGGGAATTGTCACGCTATTTCGGGTCGCTTTGGGGAAGAGATTGGGGCTGGGTCGGGTCTATTGGAATGGACCGCGTTCAAGGGGAGTTGGGCTGACTGAATCTGAAAAAAAAAGTAGCTGGAAATTAATTCAAATCAAGGTAAATGGGCTGACTAAAATTTTAGGAATGGGCCAATAGAAATAGATGAAAAGGGCCCAAATTTTACTCTTAAGAGATTGAAGGATGAAAGGGTAAGGCCATATTTTAATTAACCATTAGATTATCATTCGCCAAGTGAAACTACAATGTAACCAAATTTAGTTAAATTAGCAGCCAAAGTTTAAATAAATTTAATTGACGTTTATTAATTGACGAGCTTTTTAATTAAAACAAGATAAAATAATTAACTTAATTATAACTAGGGACTCAAAACATAAGAATACTAATTTAGACAAAATTAATTTATTAAAGTGTTAAGCAAAACTAAAAAAATTGAGGCGATTTTCGAGTATTTTATGAAATCAGTTGATTATATAAAACATATAAAAGATATATTATTTAAATTATAAAAAAATCGACTAAAGCTTCTTTAAGATGACTTTAAGAAAGATATTTTGAGTTTTATAAAGTTATTATTTCAACTCGTTTGGGATGTAAGAAGCTCGTGAATTAAATCCTTTCGGGGAGGTCAAAATTGGGTGTCAACAAACACTTCGATGTTCTTATGGGTTCCCACATGTTTACTCTTGCTAACTGGGCTAGTGCCCTTTGGAGCTTATTATCTACTGGGCGATGGTCTTATTGGTACCCTGAGTTTAGTCTTGCTTGCTATAACTCAAAATTTAGAGCATAAAAACAATTAATGGCAACCTACAATAACTCAAATTTTCTTCGAATGGAGAGCCTACGGTAGTACCAACCATCCACACACATTCCCTAACAGTTCGTGATTACAAGACTTCAAACCACTAAAAATGGAGTTAAATGAATAGTGTAATTGCTGATGGAAGTTGGTACTTACACTGCCTTGTATTTTCCTCTTTGCTAATGCAACTAAGAGGTGCCGCAAATTCAAAAAACAAGATGTTTAACCTTTGAAAATGTGGCAAGAATCCTTCGATCGTGAAGGCAAGAGAAGCTAAGGGCCTGCGAATACGGTGGAGTCCCTGCGAAAGTGAGGGCCAGAGCCTAACCCTTTTCAAATATGGCCTGGACCCTGCAAAGGCGGTGACCAAATCTCTTGGTCTCTGCAAACACAGCCCAAGGCTTGAGAAAGCGAAGACCAAATTTGGCTTGCACCAACAGATGCATGTCATCTAGCTTTTGCAACTTGAAAAACTCTGACGGTGTATATCGAATTCATTCAGAATCTCGTATATACAAAAGAGATATGCTACCCTACAAAATTTGATATTTTGAACTTAATGGTACATAAAAATTTTCATGCAAGATCATATCGACAAAAAGTGGCCCCACATCAAAACTCCATTTAAGCCAACATCCACAAGGGGACTCGGAATTAGCCCGAGAGGCTCGAGATTCGCACAAAGGGTCGTTCAAGAGAAAATTCGATATTTGAGAGCTAACCACACTAATGGAGTTCTCATCCAAGCACGTTTAGGAAGAATGATGACCAATGACAAACTTTAGGTTAACCACCTCTTTGTTCCCTTCTAATGATTCTACAAATGTGGCTACAGATAAAACGCCTAAAGGCTATGCAACAATAGTTGATCCTTGATCTAATATGTTCTACCAGGGGCAGAGCTATGATATATGTTAAATATCGATATTTTTGGATATATATAAATTATTGCACAACCTTGACACAATAGAGATAGATAGACCAATGGCTAAGGCTGTGCAGAGCCGCCTCAATGTTTGGGTTCAAGCTCAAGTTTAGGTTAGTTTGGTTTTCTTTATTCTGTTTTTCTATTTAAAAAAAGAAGTTCAGAAGTGACCTTTTTTAAGTTAAGAAAAACAAAAGGTCTTCTTTTGACTTTTCTTAATTTAAAAATGTCACGACCAGAATCTACCCATGGACGTAGTTGGTACTCAAGAACCGTTGCTGATTAATCATTGCTGGTCCCCAAGCGAACCCTCATCCTAGCCGACTATTAGCGGAAGACTAACTTAATCACCCAAAAGCTTAAAAACAGAAATAAAAGTTCATAAAAGTTACTAACAAACTTTAACCCAAAAGCAAATATTGAATAATCAAATATATACTAACCTAAAAATAGGCAACTTAAGTCTTTATAAGATTTAATAAAATAAATGAATTACACAGAATCGTCAACTATACTGACTATCTATGAAGCCTCTAACTGACAAAGATGGAAGTCGGGACAAGACCCACGATATCCTAACTAAATCGAAAAGTAAATAAAATCCTCCGGAAGCAAGGAGCCTCACCATAGCTAATTCGAACTCCGGATGTATCAACGAAGATTCTCTTGAAGATTCTAAATACTCGTGTCTGCATCATGAAAAGATGCAGGCCAAATGGCTCAGTACGTGGAATATACAAGTATGTAAGGGGAATTCTAAACCTTAACATAAGTTTTAAACTTGATAAAAATGGAAACATACTTACCACTTTTCAAATTTTAAACTCAACTCTAGGAGTACTCAAGGATATTAAAAACTACTCAACTTACTAAGACTCATTCTATTATACTTAAGTCTGCTACTTCATTTTATAATGATTAAACTGTCTGGAACAATGTCGGAGAACAAATAAGTCCTAAAGACAACAAGTATCGCAGTCTAAGGCAAAAACTAGTCTAGTCATAAATTAAGGCCAAGCATGCTTAATTATACCATAATAACAACATCCAAGTCAACTCACAAAAATAGAACTAAAGACATAATCCCCAACTAGCATGATACTAAGCCAAAAATAGATCCAAACATGTCCTATAACAAGGTATCAAGAAAAGCAAATAAAAAACTAGCTACCCGCCTCCAATTCAGTCTAATCAACATGTTATTACACATTCAACCTCAACCTAAGAGAAGGGAAGTCTTAGTCTAACTTTAGGCTAATCTTGTGTTCTAATCACAATGTTAGAGCCTTTCCCTTGTAAATGGCCTCAAAATGTTGTCACACTATCAAAAATAGGATCATAACGCCAATACGGTCATTTCAACACCAAATACACATTAATGAAAATAGGACAACTTTTGAATAAAATGGGAATCATGTTTCTTCAAAATGGAACACAATAGGGGCCATGGAGCAATCAAGAGAACCAACATACAACAAATCAAAATTTACAACACAAAAACGAGTCATGACAACCTAAAATAACTCGAATTTACCTCGAATTGAGAGCCTACAATACTTTCCGACCATCGACTCACACAAACTTTTATTTAACCATCAGGAACAACCAAGTACACTTTGTTGGGTAAAATTACCTCTCTATGATAGTCTTACTCAAAAATTAATTGACTAATTCTCCATCCGTCCCATTTTATTTGAGGTAGTTTGAATCGATACAGAGTTTAAAAAAGAAAGGAAGACTTTTAAAACTTGTGGCCCTAACTTAATCATAGAAATATGTGTGGTTGTAAATCATTTCATTAAGGGTAAAATAGACATTTTATAGTTAAATAATTACTTAATATAGAAGTATATCATTCTTTTTGGCACAAACTAAAAAGGATAGTAAGTCATATAAATTGGGACATAGGGAGAAATATTTTGTAAAAGATCTATTACATATTAGGATAAAATATTGAAATGCTTATGGTAATCCTTATTAGTGTCATGCACATATTAAATTTCAAGTATGCATATTTAAGACAAAATTTGTAGTTAAATGATGTACATCATTTGTGTTCATAACATCAAGAGGAAAGGCTATTGGCCACATTTTCTAAATGGGTAATTTTTTCTATTTTGTAGATTAGATTTGTTTACAAAATTCAGTGAATGAACAAATACTACTACTAAAGAAATGTCACTTTCTCCAATATTGAAACTTTGAATTTATTTTGAAATGTTTTAATGATATCTGGTCATTTTGTTCTATAAACTATAAGTAACTCTTTGACAATATTTTCAATTATAATTATTTACTAAGAAACATTAACTTATTAATGCTTATTTTCTTTTATAACATCGTATACTATATACACAATACACACGTGCAACACACGTGTCGTGAACTAACTATATTATATATATATATTATATATATATATATATATTATATATATATATATATATATATATATATATATATATATATATATATATATATATATATGCACATAAGTATAATTGATAAAATAGACCTCAAGAGGTAAGTGTATATTAAAATAAATTAATAAACACCGACCTCAAGAGGCTAGTATATTTAAATTATTATTTTAGTTAAATCTAGTTGACTTCATGATGTCCATATTTATTAAATATCTGTAAAAATAGATAATTATATTAAATGATACCGACATCCTGTGGTTGGTAAATTATCACTTGTTTTAAAAAAAATGATGATTAATTTCCATTTTCACTCAAACCCTACCTACCTCACTAGTGCACACCCATGCCCCTTGGTCGACCCCGTCGCCACACTAGCGCTGCAGCTGCATGAGGACGTCGCAACACTGTTGGTTGCCGGTAGCAAGTAATTTTAGCTTTAAAAAAATTCATTTTTAGTCCTTATTCAACAAATGTCTATTGTTGTATGTTGGTTGTATTTCTACTCTAAGCCTCGAATTGTGTTCAATTTTGGAACACAAGTTCAAGGTAATATTTTAGACCTTTTGACAAAGTCAAACAGTAAATACGGATGCGGATCACATGATTTCCATTAAATTCTAAAGTTGGCCCATTTTCAATTATGTGTCTTTTGTGTTTAAATTATTGTATTGTTGTTGTGATCTTATTTTCTGATAGCGTGAGAACATTCTAAGGCTGTTTTCAAGGGAAAGGCTCCGACATTTTGATTTATAGCAAGCGAGATTGACCTAAAGGTAGACTACGAATTCCATTCTCTTACATTGAGGTTGAATGTGTAACTACATGTTGAGTAGAGGGAATTGGGGGTGCATACCTAGTTTTTATTATTTACTTTTCTTGATTGCATGTTTTAGTTCTTGAGTAGCTCTATTTTAGGTGTGATTCCATGCTAGTCAAGGATTATGTGTTTAGTCCTATTTTAGTGAGTTGAATTCAATGTTGTTATTATGGTATAATGAAATTTGCTTAACCTATTCTAGGACTAGACTAGTTTTTGCCTTAGACCAGCGATACTTGTGGTATTTAGGACTTTTACTTCTCCGACGTCATTCTAGATGGTTTAACTAATTATAAACTGAAGTAGCAAACTTAAGTCTAATAGAACGAGCCTTAGTTTAGGTGTCGATGAAGTTTTTCAAAGTTTCTATTCACTCTTCCAATTTCGATGGCCCATTGCGATACTAGAGGTTTTATGCTTTATTTGGTAACTAAAGATTGGAGTCTTGCAGGTGGAGAGCCTTTTATCGATTCCTTGGGTTAAATGTTGTTCCGCTGTAGTTTGGGTTATAGATGATACATGATACTTCGATATTCTTATTGGTACCCTGAGTTTATTCTTGCTAGCTATAACTCAAAATTTCGAGCATAAAAACAAGTCATGGCAGCCTACAATAACTCAAATTTTCCTCGAATGGAGAGCCTACAATAGTTCAAACCATCGACACACATATCCCCATCAGTTCATGATTACAAGACTTCAACCCACTATAAATGGAATTAAATTGATAGGATAATTGCTGATGGAAGTTGGTACTTAAAGGTGACTTGTATTTTGCTCTTTGCTAATGTAACTTAAAGGTGCCGCAAATGCAAAAAGAAAGATGTTTAACCTTTGAAAATGTGGCAAGAATCCTTCAAACGCGAAGGCAAGAAAAGCTAAGGGCCTGTGAATGCGGTCGAGTCCCTCATAAAAGCGAAGGCCAGAGCCTAACCCTTTTCAAATGTGGCCTAGACCCTGCAAAGGTGGTGACCAAATATCATGGTGTATGCTAACACAGACCAAGGCTTGAGAAAGAGAAGACCAAATTTGGCATGCAACAACGGATGCATGTTAGCTAGTATTTGCAACTTGAAAAACTCTGACGGGGTATTTCGATTTCGTTCAGCATCTCGTATATACAAAGGAGATATGCTACCCTACAAAATTTGATACTTTGGATTAATGGTACATAAAAATTTTCATGGGAGATCATATCTACAAAAAGTGTCCCCAAATCAAAACCAACATTTAAGCCAACATCCACAAGGGGACTCGGAATTAGCCTTGAGATTTGCACAAAGTGTCGGTCAAGAGAAAATTCGATATTTTAGAGCTAACCACACTAATGGAGTTCTCATCCGAGCACATTTATGAAGAAAGTTGACCAATGACAAACTTGAAAGTTAAAACGCCTACAAACTCTCCCCAAAAGCCTTGTTAGGCGTGTCAACCATGTTGCTGGCCTAAAGCGACCCTCGTGGAGTTGATGGAATTGTCAGAATTTGATTCTGAGGTCATATTTCTCAATTTTTGATCGAAAATGACTATTCAAGGTTCAAAAGCTCCTGAATATATAAATTCACATAATAACAAAACACAGGACTAACATGGTGATTGACCTGATAGTCTTAACATGTTTTAAACGACTTGAGGTCACTATAAAATTTCTAGAAATTATGAATAGATGAAACAAGCCCCAAAATTACCTACAGAAACATTACAAAAGTAATATTGACTCATTATAAAAGGAATAAAAAGGTATTATTTTCATGGACAATGCAAGGGAAATTTGTTCTACTTGAAGAGTGGAAAAGATAGTTTAAATTCTGTCCCAATGAAAAGTTTTGCTTTTTGTTTTTAGACAAAATGAATTTTTCCTTCTCTTGTTGTTTTCTACTTCAATATTTATTTTGTTTTTAGTTGCTCTTAACCCTTAATACACAAGACATATAAAATGTGATAATGTAGAAAAATTAATGTTAATAATTGTTCTGAGTGATGAAAAATGATAGGATGGTGGTTTCAATAACACATTGATTCGATTAGAAATATTTAATTGTTTTTAATTTCATTGATTAGTGTAGTTTGTGTTTGATATCATGTGATTACATTGTCAACTAGTAAAACAAATAAAATGAATCCTAGGAGAATCATGTGTTCTCAATTGATTATTTTAATTTCAGTTATATCAAACCTTATGATTTTCTTATTTCCTAGTCACAATCGTCTTCCTCAAAAATCAATATTGCGGGAGACATAATCATTACTTGTTGATTTATAAAAAACAATACGATAAATTAAATTGTTGTTGATGCATGATTTATTTGGCTTTGAATTTTTTCCAACATGTGTAGTTTACTAAATTAAGAGAAAATTAGTTATAATCATTTAGTTTAGTGATTCAAGTAACTAATCGATCTATTTAAAAATAAGAAACAAATGAGACCATTAAAATTGAAGAAGTACAATAGTAAAGATGAACTGATGATGATCAGATTAGAAAAAGAAGAAGAAGATGATCTTGAGAATTCTACATTCATTAGAATTGAATCCGTTGTTACAATGAGTTGATCAATACAACTTATATAGGTGTTTAGCCCATTATAACCCTAACTAACTATTAACTAATTTAACAAACTCCTAACCGATTAGTTAATCCTAGTTATATCTAATTACAAATAGACACTTTAGGACTTTAATTAACTGCTTCTTCAACACTCCCCTCAAGTTAAGTACTGCAAATCCTCAAGTTAGGTATTACAAATATGTTTTGTATACCTAACTTTGAACTCAAAAACTCATGTTGCACTCTGATGATCCTCTTGTTAATATATCAACAGGCTACTTACTTGTAGGTATCTAGTTAGTTGTAATCAGTCCTTGAATAACCTTTTTCGAATGAAATGACAATCTATTTCGATGTGTTTTGTCCTTTACTTGTACACTGGATTAGCAGCTATTTGTATTGCAACCTTGCTATTACTATACACGTTGAGCAAGAGTAACACCAATAACAAGTTCCTTTATTAGCCCAACTATCCAAACTATCTCTGCCACAGTGGAAACTAAGCTTATGTATTATGCTTCAGCTGATCTCTTGGAGAATGTTATTTGTTTCTTAGAATTTCAAATGATGAGAGAATCTCCCATTATGCATCACAGTAGGTTTCTATCACATTGTTCTTATTACTGGATAGTAAGACCTCTTAGCCTGGTTTTTTTTCCAGATACTTAACTATTCTGAGTGTTGCTTCCATATGAGACTACTTGGGACCTTTTAAATATTGAGTTAGATTCCCAATGCAAAATCAGATATCATATCTAGTCATGGTAATAAATAGAAGTTTACCTATGCGTCTTTGATATGATCCTTGATCAGCAATAGGTTCTGCTTGATTAGTGCCTTTGAAAACATGATGACCATACTCTTTAGTTGGAAGAAGGTGTTTGCATGCTCTTTTTCAACTTCTTATTTTACTTTTATTCTAATGAGCTTATTATAGGTTTATACTACATATCAAGATTCAATCTATTATCTGTGTGGAATTTTGATTTTCCCCCTTTGTTAGTTTCTTTTGCATTTAAAGTCTTTTTTTTAATATATTCTGTGTACAGTATCACGTAGGATATTCGCCTACAACACTACACTACATGGGTCTAAACTTGAAATATAAAGGTATTCGAAAGATCAAAAAAAGGGGGTTGGACAATCAAACTGAATCTTAAGAAAAATTCTTAGTGTTACATTGTTTATTTTTGACATTTTACTAAGCCTTTGTCCACCATTTTATCCATTATTTTTATTAGTATTACTTTTATGAAAATAAAATTTTAGTTGATATTTTGTAATACTTTGTTTGACTTATAAGTGGTTGTGGAAATATATTTTGCACAAGGAGAAGATGGAAGTATGTTTTGATGAGAGCGAGAAGGACTGCCTATTGAATAATGGAAAGAGTCCTTCTTTCTTTACTGTAATGATTGAAGAAGGCTTCTTAGAAGTTCTGATAAAGTGTGATTCTTTATGTATGCTTGTTTCCTCAACTATCTACATGTTTATGTGAAATTTTGAGCAACCCTATACACACAATACAATTGTGATATTAAAACTCATCCTTAATTGCCTTTTAAGCTCTGTAAAAGCAAATTCATGTGAACTCAGAAAATCACGGGTTTCTTCTCGGTTATGATAACCAACTCTTAGAAAATAGAGTCAGTGGCATAGCCTCGTTTAGTGAAGGGTGGCCAATAGAATATTCTTTGACGAAAAATTATAGTACATAAATAGAAAGTATATAGGTCAAAAATTATTTTTCATATGTATCGGCTAAATATTAAATACTCTTAACGGGATTTTTTTATTTTATTTATAGGAATTTTGCAAGAAGAATTTTCTACAAGTTAATAATATGAGAGTTTTTGAAGTCACTGTCACTTTTAAATGACAAAGTGTGAACGAATATATTACTTAATGTTTTTTTCTTTCATGATTTATTTTGGCCTCGTGATCACTATCCTGTTTTAAAAGGCCACTTTTCAGTTTTCAACGAGCTTAAAACAAAGATGGAATGTTTTATGTTTGTAAAATTAAGAAAGAAAAAATTGTGTATAAAATTTGTATTATAAACAATTGTACCACCCAAAACCCAAAAGACTTCCAAGGATATAGTCGTAAACTTGTTTTATATATCAATATGTGGTATTTCTTAGTTTAATTTAAGCAAACCAATTTCAGTTATTTCCTCCAAAGTTTGCTAAATCAGTTTCACATCTGATTGATCGAGAAATCAATCTGGAGGACTCATGTGGACTATTATGGAGGGTAACATTATGTAACCATAACGGTTCACTGGCTACTAAACAAGGATGGCCGGAGTTTTCATTAGGACATGATTTGAAAGTGGGCGAATTCATAGTGTTTCAGTATATTCCGAGTGATGAACACTTCATTGTTCAAATATTCGAAACAAGCGGTTGTGAAAGGAGGACTCTTC
Source organism: Solanum corneliomulleri (assembly GCA_027704805.1). Taxonomy (NCBI): domain Eukaryota; kingdom Viridiplantae; phylum Streptophyta; class Magnoliopsida; order Solanales; family Solanaceae; genus Solanum; species Solanum corneliomulleri. The sequence continues at coordinate 53,295,086 of JAKWIY010003056.1, read as the reverse complement.
CAAAACCAATTAGCCTGGTGGTTTAGTTGCATCAAGTAAAATATAATCTAACAGAGGACAATCATGGTATGTTTTCTGTTCACAACACTTCATTGTTCAAATGTTTATGTTGTGTTGTCTTAAACATTCTGTGCTTTCAGCATTTTCTTTCTATTTTTTTTGTTGTTGTTATGCAATGAAAAAGTTGTCGGAAGTGAGCTTGCTGATTCAAGAGACACCCATCCCTTAACACAATCAACTATTGGTGTTTGGTAGATGTTAATGGTCAGAATTTTCTGGTAACAAATATCGTTCCATATGTTATTTTGGTGGATTGTAATATTCTTAATGTTTGATTGAATATTTATCAATCTACATTGCTTGAGTTTCAATATGTTTCAAGCTTAGCGCCTTTGAAGCAGGATATTCCAAAGATGACACTAATGTTTCTTTAAATCTAAAGAGAATGACAAAATGTTTTCTAATTGAGGATGTCCTGAAGAATTGTGAGGTTTGATTTTCTAAAAATAGATGAATTAGTTCATTAGTTAGACCTCTCTTTATCGTACTTGTTTTTTTTTGTCAAAGCAACTAACTGATTTCCATTCTTAATTAAGTGTGCAGACATTTTTTTGCCAATAATATATATTGCTTCTTCGATTTATAATATAAAGAGGAAAATTTCTGAGAGTTCTATCATCACTTAAACATACATTACATTGATATTATTGAGTTTCAGTTTATTCTCTTCTTGTGTGATTTTAGGCTGAAATATTCTTTATTTCCTAGTCTTTGTATTTATCGTTCAATCTAAACCTCCTCTATTTCTGTATAGAAATTATCAGAATCCTGGCGAAAATATTTACCCGACAGACAAAAATTTGGAAGGTGTGTGTGTGTGTATATTTTTATGTATGTATATATATATATATATATATATATATATATATATATATATGTACATATATGTATATATATATATGTATATATATATATATATATATATATATATATATATATATATATATATATATATATGTATGTATGTATATATATATATGTATGTATATTTATATATATTATATATATACATGCATACATATATATATACATATATATACATATATGTATATATTGTATATATATATATATATATATATATATATATATATATATATATATATATATATATATGTACATATATGTAATAGTATATATATGTATATATATATATATATATATATATATATATATATATATATATATATATATATATTATATATATATATATTTGACTTCTTTGATTATCATTATTTTCTTTTTTAGTTTTTTCTTTCATTCTTTAGTGCAAAGTAAAAAAATCTTATTTTTTTGCAACTGTAATTTAGTTTTTTGTTTGTAAAAATATGGGGGTATCTATAATAAATTTTATAAGAAAATACTAAAATATAAATAAATCGTCTCATTAAATTAATAAATTAAAAATTGAATTAATTTTTTTTTTAATTCCATTAGAGGGAAAGGGTATATGTGAGTTATGTGTATAACATTAGAGGTATATATGAGTTACTTTGATAACGAGGGGTATATTAACGTTAAGGAGTATATCAGACCTTTTTCCCTATGAAAAATAAATAAGCTTCAAGAATATCCAATTTTTCATGGGAAGAAATATTTAAGGAGAGAAGAAGAAAAAAAATACATTTGCCAATAAAGAGAGATATATAAAAGGAAAAATTTTAAATATAAAAATCTGGCTAATTAGGTAACTCAATGATTATTAAAAGACTCTTTTTGGAATTAAAATTAAGGTTGTCAAAAAATAGAGAGAAATATAAAAGGAAAACCTTTAAATATTAAAAATCTGGCTAATAAGGTAACTCAATAATTATTAAAACACCCTTTGTGAAATAAAAATTAAGGTTGTCAAAACAATATCACCCAAAATTTATCTTTCCGCTTAAGGTTGGAATAAAAAATAAAACCTAATTACTGTTATAAATAGACTGTTATTGCCTTTTTTTTTTTATTGTTTATCCTTCCAACAATTTCTTCAATGTCTAATCAAAAGTTTTTGCTTAGCCTTAAGAAGACATTCTTTTACAATTTCTTTCCATCAAAAGTTTAAGAAGAAGCTTGCAAACTTGACAACACTCCACATATAGCAGTCACTCTTATCTCAATTAGTTTTCGAGTCGCTACATGTGGAGTGTTGTGAAATTTGCAAGCTTCTTCTTCAAGAAAAAAATTACTGATGATGAGGTTATTGTACAATTTCCTTAAGAAAGTACTTACACCATCATACTTATTCGGGATATTCTCCTCTCTTATATCCCACATGCCAAAAGAAACATCGCACATGTTCTCCAAACTTTTGGCCACATCCAATGTCTAGTATCCAAGAATGTACTCAAATGTGTCGAAAAATGGAATCATTAGCTATCCTACAAAAACCTCTTTAGTAATCTTTTTCTTGATCTGCTAGGGCTTTTCCAATTTTTCCTCATGAGGTAATTGTAGGAAAGTTGATGATTTCATTTTTCGAGACGTTTGAGTACATTCATCGATACTGGACATGGGATGCGGCCAAAAGTTTGGATAATGGGTGCGATTTTCCTATTTCCTTAAGAAGTATGGCGGTGTGAGTGTTTTGTTAAAGAAATTGTACAGTAATGAATTTTATCTTTCATGCATCAAATTGTTCAATAGTTGCTGATTAAGCATTGCTGATGAAGTTCGACTTTATTGAGATCCTAGATCATCAAGTTTAATGTTCAAATTCTTTTCTCAAGTCCGTTCTTAGTGAAAGGCCCAAGAATTTAGGACAAAAAAAAATACTCCAAATTCTTTTTGCTATCATATAGTTGTACATGTGTTTTCTTTCCTTGTTATTATAATTATTTTTTAATTTAGATGTGCAATTTCGCAAACTAATAGTTTCTCTACTGATTGATTTCTCCTCTAAGTTGCAAACTAGAATAAAAACCTCTTTGGTAATATTTTTTGCACCAATTGTATTGACATCGAAAAGTATCATGATCATTCACATAAAGTTTTTTGTCCCAACAAGTAGTATATTATTTGTTTCCATCAAATTCTAGAACTAACTATTCAGAGCAATTGTATATAGCAACTATATCATACTTGGACAAGAACTTGTCATTTCTATGACTATAAATAAGACCTATATTTTCTGTGTGTAAACTACATATATATTGATTGAGGGTCGTATGTTCAAGCATAAACTCCAAATTGTTGGAATTCTATGAAAGCATTGAAATCCAAGATACATTCTTGCAAGTCATGTTGAGCTTCTTCATGTGACAGACACATGACCATCAAATGCCTCAAATATTTGATTTCCCCTCATCAGCATGATCACAATGACAATCGTCTGATTTTTTCTATATTTGTGGAGCCATATGAATTTGGTTTTTTCCACATGGTTAAATGATCATAACACATACATCCGCTCCAATCAGAGTTAAAAGTTCTTTTTCTTTCTGAAAAAATATTTTTACCTTTGCGGCAAAGTTGCAGCTAGCACGTGCTTCCTTTGAATCAATTAACTCCATTTGAATCTTTTGATTATTACTGATGATAATCGTTTCCATTGCAACAGAAAATAAGAAAGATGTTTTGGATGAATATACCCATTATTTAATAGTTTCATATTATGAGTCTATTTGTCACGTGTATTGTCACATTATTTAATATTTTCTTATGAGTCTATCTTTCGTGATATTTTTCTGTTTATTTAGTATTTTTCATATTTATCATGTGAAACTATCACTAATTTATATATATGACTAGTGTTTGGACATTATGCACATGTGTCCATGTCATGCAATACATATTTTTTATACAACATAAATAATGTTAGTTTATTAGCATTTTAATATTAATATTCAACATATTAAATTAATTTATTTTGGAGTTATAAGAAAACATTGGAATGGATAACTTCTACATCATCCATTAGCATTGGTTGTCCATCACTTTATTTCATTCTTAATACCTCAATTACTCTTTGTAACCTATGTAACTCCTATTGTAACCTATGTAACTCCTATTGTAACCTATGTAACCTATGAAACTTCTAAGGCCATTATCTTCACTATTTACTACCTCCATTATCTTCCTATTCATTGCTAGGAAGACTTCTTGTAGTATAAATAGTGGTGGTCTTCATTTGGTTTGGAATACACACAAAACACAAGAGAAAACAAAGAGTGATAGAGTTAGTCTAAAAGAGAGTTCTTATTAGTTGAAGGGAGGTGTTCTTTTTTGTGGAGCTTTGGACTCAACTCTTGTCCACAGTTGTTGAGTTATACTTTGTGAAGGCTGTTGTATCCTGGAGTGGACAAGTCAAAGAGGACAACTATTGGACCGGTGAAAACATTTGCTGCAGTGGGCTTGAATCTCCTTAAAGAGAGCGAGATATCCACGCCTCAGCCTGAAGAGATTAATTTCTTCATTTTATTTTAAATTGTAATCTTGCAATTTTATTATCTTGTAAGTTTTTTCACTAACAATATTAAAGAGATTCAATGATGGCTACAATTGAAAAAACCGCGGATGTCAAGATGGGAGATCTTAACAAGCCATTTCGGTTCAATGGTAACCATTACAAGAGATGGAAGGGTAAAGTACTTTTTTATTTAAGTCTTCTCAATGTTTCTTATGTTTTAACTGAGAAGAATCCAAATAAAGAAGACATCACCATTATGAATGATGATGAAACTATTTCTCATCTAGAGAAAGTGGAAAAGTACGATGGTGATTCCTTTAAGTGTTGGTATTATCTTCTTTGTTGTCTATCTGATAATTTTTTATGATTATTATGATAGAACTTACTCTAGTGCAAAGAAAATTTGGAAGGCATTGCAGAGTAAGTACACGAAGAGGCTGGAGCGAAAAAATATGCAGCTAGTAGATTTTTTCGTTTCCAAATGGTGGACAACAAATCAGTGGTAGATCAAGATCAAGACTTCATCATGATTGTTGGAGAGCTTAGGTCCGAAGAGGTTAAAATTGGAGATAACCTTATTGTTTGTGGCATAGTTGATAAACTTCCACCTTCTTGGAAGGAATTTCAAAAAACTATCCGCCACAAACAAAAGGAAACCTCTCTTGAAACCTTGATAATGAAAATCCGCATAGAAGAAGAAGCAAGAGGCCAAGATGCACTTTTACAAACAGAAGAGAACAACATCACATCGAATGTAAATTTAATTACTTCGAATAATGCTACTACTGAAACTCACAAAAATACTTCTTTAAAGCCTAAGAAGAAAAGATTCAAGAAAAATAATGGTAGACCTCCCAAGAAAAATAATGGTGAAAATCACCAAGCACAAAATCAACAAGTTCAAGAAAAGGGACCTGCTTTGTTTGTGGCAAGAGTGGGCATATTGCTCGATTTTGCAGATTCCGGAAATGTGGTCCTAACCCTCAGGCAAACGTTACCGAAGAACCTTTTGTGGCGGTGATTACCGACATAAACATGGTTGAGAATGTTGATGGATGGTGGGCTGATTCTGGTGCAAACCGTCATGTCTGTTATGACAAAGACTGATTTAAAAAATATACTCATTTTGAGGAGCCCATAACCATCATGCTTGGTGATGCTCACACTACTCAAGTGCTTTGAAAGGGAGATGTTGAATTTTGTTTTACTTCTGGAATGATATTAACATTGAAAGATGTGCTTTATACTCCTTCTATGAGAAAAAATTTGATGTCTAGTTTTCTTCTTAATAAAGCAGGCTTTAAACAGATTACTGAATCTGATCGATATGTAATAGTGAAGAAAGGTATTTTTGTGGGGGATAGGTATGCATGTGGATGGATGTTTACGTTGAATGTTGAAATGAATAAAACTTCTACTTCTGTTTATATGCTTTCTTCTACTAATTTTTGGCATGCTCGTTTGTGTCATATTAATGATCGTTTTGTTGGAATCATGAGTAGTTTAGGATTAATACCAATGGTTAAAAAGAATTCTGAAAAATGTGAGGCTTGTAGTAAAGCCAAGATCACTAAAAGGCCTCATTTTCAAGTTGAAAGAAAAATTGATTTGTTAGAATTAGGTCATACAGATATTTGTGAACTTGGTGGAATTCTAACTCGTGGAGTTAATAGATATTTTATCACTTTCATTGATGATTTTTCTAAGTTTACATATGTTTACTTGATGAAAATAAAAGTGATGTTTTTGAAAATTTCAAAACTTATCTCAATGAGGTTGAAAATCAGTTTGGAAGAAAAATAAAAAAACTAGAAGTGATAGAGGCCTTGAATATGAATCAAATGAGTTTAATTCTTTTGTTAGATGATTGGGAATAATTCATGAAACTACTCCTCCTTACTCTCCTTCGTCTAATGGAGTAGTAGAAAGGAAAAATAGAACTTTGGTTAATTGACTAATGTCATGCTTATTGAGTCACATCCACCTTTAAATTTTTGGGGTGAAGCTATCTTAACTGCTTGTTATGTGTTGAATCGTGTGCCTCATAAAAAGTCTAAATTGACACCTTTTGAATTGTGGAAAGGTTACAAGCCATGTTTGGGATATCTAAGAGTTTGGGGTTGTCTAGCCTTTGTGAGGCTAATGGATCCAAAGATTACAAAGTTGGGTAAGAAAGTTACTACTTGTGCTTTTCTTGGTTATGCTTCAAATAGTACAGCCTATAAATTTTTTAATTTGAAGATAATATTGTAATAGAATCTGGTGATGCTATTTTTCATGAAAATAAATTTCCTTTTGATTCTAAAAATAGTGGGGTTCAAAGGATTGAACAAAATATTTTGTCACTACCTAGTTCTTCTACTTCAACTTTGAAAAATAAAGAAGTTGTTGATTTTGATTTAAGAAGAAGTAAAAGAGCTAGTAGAGTAGAAAAAGATTTTGGTCCTGATTTTTATGTGTTTAATGTTGAAATGACCCTCTAACTTTGAAAGAAGCATTATCTTCACATGATTCTATTTTTTGGAAAGAGGCTGTAAATGATGAAATGGAATCTCTAATTTATAATAAAACTTGGAAGTTAGTTGATTTACCACCGGGTTGTAAAACAATTGGTTGCAAATGGTTCTTAAGGAAAAAGTTGAAACCGGATGGGTCTATTGATAAATACAAGGCTAGGCTAGTTGCAAAAGGTTTTAAACAACTAGAAGGCCTAGAATTTTTTGATACTTTTTCCCGGTAACAAGAATTACATCCATTAGACTTTTAGTTGCTATGACTGCAATTTTTGATTTGCAAATTCATCAAATGGGTGTAAAAACTGCTTTTCTAAATGGAGACCTAAATGAAGAAATTTATATGGACCAACCTGAGTGTTTTGTTGAAGCAGGCCAAGAAAGCAAAGTATGTAAACTTACTAAATCCTTATATGGCTTGAAACAGGCACCAAGGCAATGGAATGAAAAGTTTGATTCCTGCATGATTGAAAATAGTTTTAAAACAAATGAGTGTGATAAGCGCATATATCATAAGTCTTCGAATAATTCACATGTGATCATTTGCCTATATGTTGATGATTTCTTGATCTTTGGCTCTAACATTAATGCTATTGATGAAGCTAAAAATGTTCTTAGAAGCCATTTTGATATGAAAGATCTTGGTGAGGCAAATTTTATTCTTGGAATAAAAATAACAAGAACATGTGAAGGGATTTTCCTTGACCAATCACATTATGTTGAGAAAATTTTGAAAAAATATAACTTTCATGATTACAAGCATGTTGCTACTCCTTTTGATTCAAGTGTTCACTTATTTCCTGTTGAAAGTGAAAATGATGTAATAAATCAAAAGGAATATGCTAGTATAATCGGAAGTTTGAGATATGTGACTGATTGCACTAGGCCTGATATTGCATATGCAGTAGGAGTACTTGGCAGGTTTACAAGCAAGCCAGGTAATGAACATTTGCATGCTATAACAAGAGTTATGAGATATTTAATTGGAAAAAAAATTGTGGTTTGTTCTATATAAAATATCCTGCTGTACTTGAAGGCTTTGTGATGCGGATTGGAACACTTTGTCAGGTGATTCCTGTTCTACCACTGGTTATGTATTTACTTTAGGTGGTGGTGCTGTTTGTTGGAGATCAAAAAAGCAAACTATAATCGCTTACTCTACCATGGAGGCTGAACTAATTGCTTTAGCTTCAGCTAGTGAGGAAGCGAATTGGTTAAGAGATTTATTGTTTCAAATTCCTTATTTTAAAAAACCAATTCCTCCTATTTTAATTCATTGTGATAGCACCGCTGCAATTGGTAGAGTTCAAAACCGTTATTACAACGGTAAATCAAGACCTATAAGGAGGAAACACAATAATGTAAGATCGTTTAACAGAAGGTACCATTAATGTTGATTATGTCAAATCTTGTGATAATCTTGCAGATCCTCTTACGAAGGCCTTAACAAGAGAAAAGGTCTGGAGCACATCGAGGGGGATGGGATTGAAGCCTACAAATCCTTGAGTCATATATGAGGAAACCCAACCTGGGGACTAGAGATCCTATAACCAGGTTTAAAGGGAAAAACTAATCATATGATGACTTGTTGTGAAAAATGCACTGTTTTTTCCCTCCCTGTGATGTGAGTGCATTATTTCCTGTAGTTTGTGAAGGTTGAGTTGATAAAACTCTTAATGAATATCTGTAGCCTGTATGGGTGGAGTGTTAATCTTACAGGAGCACTCTCGACAGATTTCACCTATGTGATGTGTGGAAGTAGGTCGCTTCCTAAGAGAATGGGGCTTATTCTCTAATGCACTCATGAAACCGGGATAGCACATGGCCACAACGTGCTGGTTGTTAAAGCTCATGTCAACACCTTGATTATTATGTGTGAGCAGTGATATTTTATTTCCCTTAATCAGTCATAGTTCAAGTCTGAGACTACTACGACTCTGGAGTAAAAGTTATTGTTTCACTAAGTGGAGGTTCAATGCAGAGCACACCTTCATTATGCATAGTAGTCTTCCTTCAACTGATATACTCTCTTATCTAAATATTAAAATGAGTGGGGGATTGTTAGGTTATTAGCATTTTAGTATATATATTTAACATATTAAATTGCTTTATTTTGGAGTTATAAGAAAACATTGGAATGAATAACTTCTACATCATCCATTAGCATTGGTTGTCCATCACATTATTTCATTCTTAATACCTCCATTACTCTTTGTAACCTATGTAACTCCCATTGTAACCTATGTAACTCCTATTGTAACCTATGTAACCTATGAAACTCCTAAGGCCATTATCTTCACTATTTACTACCTTCATTATCTTCCTATTCATTGCTAGGAAGAATTCTTGTAGTATAAATAGTGGTGGTCTTCATTTGGTTTGGAATACACACAAAACACAAGAGAAAACAAAAAGTGATAGAGTTAGTCTAAAAGAGAGTTCTTATTAGTTGAAGGGAGGTGTTTTTTTTTTGTGGAGCTTTGGACTCAACTCTTGTCCAGAGTTGTTAAGTAATACTTTGTGAAGGCTGTTGTATCCTGGAGGGGACAAGTCAAAGAGTACAACTGCTGGACCGGTGAAAACATTTGCTGCAGTGGGCTTGAATCTCCTTAAAGAGAGCGAGATATCCGCGTCTCAGCCTGAAGATATTAGTTTCTTCATTTTATTTTAAATTTTAATCTTGGAATTTTATTATCTTGTAAGTTTTTTCACAAACAAAAAATAATAGTAAATATCGGTATATTAACTAACATAGGCAAACCTTAAAAGTTGACTTAACTATAATTCATTAGTTAGTTAGGTACATTCATAATGAGTTAATGTTTTAGCGTTATTAGGTATAAACAAGTAATATCATTGTATGATACCTTGGTTCTTCAATGCTGAATCTAAGGCTTCGAAGATTGTATATTTGTTTTTTTCGGAATATAGAACTAACTATTCGGAGCAATTGTATCTAGAAAGCATACCATACTTGGAAAAGAACTTATTATTTCTATGACTATAAAAAACGACCTATGTATTCTATGTTAAAACTCCACATTAGTTGAGGGACATATTAAGAGCATCAACAGTGTTCTAGTAGGCTTTGAGAAGCAAAAGAAATTATTGGAAATCTATGAATGAGTTTCGAAAGCCAGGATGCATTTTGCAAGGCTTGTTGAACTTCTCCATGTGACTCGCATCACAAATATATTTCAATTTCATACGACGAGGTGGAATGACCCAAATGTGCCTTTTTATTGTGTATAGATATTATTGGTTTTTTTTTTCTAAAACTATGCGGCAGTCGAAAAGGTTTAAAATGTCTATCTTTGTATTTTGGATGTCTTTCAATTGATTTCAACAATTTTATTAAATATTTAGGGGCTTTAAATAGCCGACATAAAATATGTAATCTGCATAATTGTAAAATTCAAGAATTCTAAAATATCTCAATAACAAAAACAACATAACTAAGATTCAGATTTCAAATCTTAAACTGAACAACCTATTTAATTGAAAACTCATTATTTTCTTTAGTTAATGCAATTGTAAAAACTGCTCCTCCTCAACTCTTGTCCTCTAGTAGTTGATGCTGATTTTTCGTGGTTATTTTGAGCTTGCACGTTTTTCAAAATTGATATTTCTCTTTTTCTTTCTTTTTCTTCTATTGATTTTGTGCTTCAAAAACACTTACCATGAAGTTTTCTTGTGTGAAATTGTTTTTGAAAGTGCTTTTATTTGGAAAATTGTAGGACTCACAAAGTGTAGTTGTAAGTATATTTCTTCCATCACAACAACACATCTGACATATGTTATAATATATGAATTCAATTTCACTTACAAAATATGATAGTTGTATCCAATGAATCTTTTTTGGGCATTCAAAGAAAAATATCTACTTGACATTGGTATTTTTAAAAAATACTCTTACACTTCGAATATAAGGACAGGTTGAATATAGTAGCCCTAACGGATTAAATTGGATAACAGTGGTGTGTAGATCATTTCCTATAGTAACGTTATTTTAAGGCATATCACATTTTTGAGCCAACTTTAAGGAATTACGTGATTTTTTTATTTTTCATGTGTATTAGCCCATGAATCTTGCGCCTCTGAGTACCAAAAAAAATTCTAAAAAAATTTCCTAAGGACATTGTAATGAGTTCGAGAACATTACGTATAGTCACACCATTTTTAAGGCATTATTTAGCATTTGTGAACCAACATGTATGAACAACTTTCTTGTTTTTTCATATGTATTATTAGCTCATGGATCTTGCGCCTTGGAGCACTCTAAAAGTTTTTTGAAAAAAACTTTATGAGGACCTCTGTAATGATTTGGGGAAACATTACATATAGTCACACCATTTTAAGATATATTTTGGCATTTATGAGTTATCCTTTAGGAATTACGTGACTTTCTTGGTTTTTAGTGTGTATTATCCCATGAATTTGATGCCTTGAAGCACCCAAAAATATTTTCTAAAATAAATTTATAAAGACCTCTGAATTGAGAGAGGGGTCTTACGTATAGTTACACAATTTTTAAGGCATAGTTTTTGCATTTACGAGCCAACTTTTAGAAATTACACAACTTTCTAGGTTTTTTCATGTGTATAAGCTCAAGGATCTGGCGTCTTGGAGCACCCAAAACGGTTTTACGTAGAAACATTATGAGAACCTCTGTAATGTTGGGGGTGGACTTACGTATAATCATACCATTTTAAGACATATTTTTGCATTTACGAGCCAACTTTTAGGAATTACGCAACTTTCTTATTTTTTCTTGTGTATTAGCCCATGGAAGTAGTGCCTTAGAGCACCAAAAAAATCTGAAAAAAAAATATGAGGACTTCCTTAATGAGTTGCAGGTAGAATTACATATAATCACACCATTTTTAAGGCATATTTTTGTATTTACTAGCCAACTTTTAGGAATTGTGTGATTTTCTAATTATTTTTTTCTGTGTGTATTATCCCATAGATCTAGTACCTTGGATCTCCCAATTTTTATTTTAAAAAACTTTATGAGGACCTCTATAATGAGTTAGGGGGTGACATTACTCTTAGTCACACCATTTATAAGACATAATTTCTTATTCACAAGCCAACTTTAAGGAATTATATAACTTTTTTGTTTTTTTTTGTATCCATTAGCCTATGCATCGGATGCCTTGGACCACCGAAAATAATTTTATGAAACAACTATATTAGTAAGTCTATAATGATTTGGGGGAGTATTATGTATAGCCACACTATTTTAAGGCATTTTTTGAATTTACTTACATATGTTTCTTGGTTTTGGATGTACATTAGCTCATAGATCTTGCGCCTTGGAGCACCTAAACAAACATTCTGGAAAAAATTGGGAGGACCTTCGTAATGATTAGGGGAGTATACGTGTGGTTACAACATTTTTAAGACCTATTTTTACATTTACGAGTCAACTTTAGAAACTATGCGACTCTCTACACTTTTTGGTGTGTTAGCCCATGGATATGACGCTTTGAGCGTCCAAATTTTTTTCTAAAAAGAAACTTTTAGAAGACAACCGTAATGAGTTAGGGGAACATTATGTCTGATCACACCATTTTAAGGCATTATTATAGCATTCACGAGTCATTTTTTTGAAACTACGCAATTTTCTTAGTTTTTGTGTATTAGCCCATGAATCTGACACCCTAGAACACCTAGAAATTTTTTCCACAAAAAGCTTTAGGAAGACATCCTTAATGATTTGGGGGATCAATATGCATAATCTCACCATTTTAAGTCATATTTGAATTTAAGAGTAAATTTTTAGGAATTATGCGACTTTCTTGGTTTTTCGTATGTATTAGTCAATGGATATGCCACCTTGGAGCACCTAAAAAATTTATTTGAAAAATCTTTATGTGGACCTCCGTAATGAGTTGGGGGAGTATTACATACAGTCACACCATTTTAAGGCATATTTTCTCTTTTTTTATCCAACTTTTAGGAATTACGCGACATTCTTGGTTTTATCTGTATATTAGCCCATGGATCCGTCGCCTTGGAGAACCCAAAAATGTTTTCTGAAAAGACAATATGAGGACCAACGAAAGGAGTTGGAGAAGTATTACACATAGTCATTTCATTTTATGGCTTATTTTTGCAATTACAAGCCAACTTTTAGGAATTATGCAATCTTGGAGAGCCCAAAAACTCTTTCAAAAAAAACATTACGAGGACCTCCATAATGAATAGGGGGAGCATTACATATAGTCACACTATTTTAAGACAGATTTTTGCATTTATGAGCCAATTTTGAGAAATCACATGACTTTCTTGGTTTTTCGTGTGTATAAGTCCATGGATTCGGCGCCTTGGAGCACCTAACAAAATTTTCTCAAAATAACTTTATAAGGACCTCTGTATGTGATCATTAGATATAGTCACACAATTTTAAGGCATATTTTTGCATTTGCGATCGTGTATTGGTAGATGGTGATGAAAACAAGCTATACTGAAATCCTAGATCTTCCAATGTAGTGTCCAAATTACTTTCTTATATTTACGCTTAGTGAAAAGTACAAGAATTTAGGACCATAAACAACATACCATAGTATGTTTGTTACATCATTAGGATTGGTAAGGTAAGGCCTAGACCCCCTTTCTTGTACTTATTTCTATTGAGATTTTTTTTATTTCTAATAAAATGCCAGTAGACACTCCATGTAGAGGTAAATTTGCCCCCAAGAAATAAAAATATAGTTGTAATAGTTGAAGATTGAAATATTTGAACTATGGAGTAGGATGATCCTTCAAATTCCCAATTTAGTTTGTGCACATCCCTTTTTGTTTATATGTTTTCATTTATTATATGTATGAGTACTTTTAGGAGAGAATTAGAAAATAGAGAGAGGAAAGATAAAAGTAGATCTGTATACATGAGTATACAAACCCGAAAAGGGATCTTTTCTTTCGGTATACAAATTGTTCATGGGTCCCATAATTTATTGCAAATTATATTAAACTATAGTAACACATTATAGTTAATTAATATTGTAACCTCGTTGAATATTAAACTAGTAATGTTTGTCAATCCGCGTACTTTTCCAAACTTAGATTGCAATAAAAAATTATCTTATTAAGTAATATTTATCTTATATGTATGAATCTCATATATTGATTTTTTTAAGAATTATCTGTAGTTATATACAATTTGACTTGTCCATAATTACTATAGATGTATACTTTCAATAAAGTTTTGTCCGGTTCGAGACTATAAGGCAACGAAAGTAATGACTTGGAGTCTCAATTTTTTTAGGGTTTTACTTTTTCCTAAAAATGAACACACACACACTCACAATCACAATCACAATGTACATTCTCATAATGATACAATCAATCCTGATTCATTGCATCCATCATTTATACTTCCTCATTTACAATTAGTGTGATTAATAGTTTGTACATTCGCATACATACATTTATCATAATGAAGCAATAACAAACATACATCACACAATCATAGAATCCCAATCATAACCTGCCTCGAAGCAAGCTTGAAACCTAAGAAACTTGATCCTTCCCTTTCAAGATTCATTCCGCTTGTTATTGGCTTACAAACATTCCTAATAACACAAAAACCAATAAACAATCTCTAATTACCCGAATTACTAACAATTCAATGAACCCTGGATCAAACCCATGATCAAGTCTCCCAATTAGGATTGATTCAATCATAACTTTAAGATTAAAATCCTCCCTCATTGATAATTACCCATTAAATTACGTTCTATGCATCAAAAAAATATATTCGGTGAGTGAAAATCTTACTTTTAGCTTCAAGAATGGTGAAAAACTGTCAAGAAGAGACCTGAGTTCATTCCATAGCTCTCAAATTTGAAATTTGCACAATAAAAAAATTGGGGTTTATGTACGACTTTAAGTGGCGTCTGGCCCGCCACAACGGCCCTCACCTTGCTACAGAGGCCCCTCCCTAGTGACGAAAATCAACCCCAAAGAGGCTTGAACCAAATGGTGAGTTATTTAAATAATTCCAACACCCCCATTTCACAACACACCTTTAACCAACGACACTCAGAACCTACCAATTTACGTAAAGATCATTCTTAGGAGTTTTACTCACCTCAATTTTATTTGTAAAGTCGTACGTATTCCTTAATGCCTTAGCTATCTACTCATGTAATCAAATTCATATTTTAAATCACTCGATTGTTACCGAATTTCCCTAAACTTTAAATACTCTAATTTCATCAAAATCTGGACTAGGTTGTGAAATTTCAAGTTATTACAAAAAAGTTTTCTGACCCAAAAAATTTCCCGTTGGATTTTCTGTAACGATGGAATCCGGTTATCACAATAGATACGAATATACCCATCACTTGTTTGCAAGTGACAAACTTAAAAAAATTGGCTAAGGAAAGTATGGAGTAGTACCTGACTCGATGAAAAATCGGGGATACTTGTCTTGCATGTCTTTCTTGGTTTTCCATGTAGCTTTCTCTAGTGGACGATGCTTTCATTTAACTTTCACGAACTTAAACTCTTTCGTCCTCAACTTATGTACATCATGATCAAGAATTTGAATCAGGTTGTCCTCATGTTGGAGGTCTTTGTCTAACACAATTGAGTACCACTCAATGATATAATCTCCGTCAACATGATACCTTTTCAACATAGATACATGAAATGCTGGATAAAATACCGGTAGGTTAGGACGTAAGTCTAATCTATAGGCCACGGTTCGTACATATTCAAAAACCTCAAGGGGACCAATGTATCGTGCACTTAGCTTGCCCTTCTTTCCAAATATCATCACCCCTTTCATTGGTGATACTTTAAGATAAATATTCTCACCGGTCTGAAATATCATGTCCCTTACCTTATGATCTACATACTTTTTTTTATACTCTGGGCTGCTAGAGACTTTGCTTGAATACTCCTCACCTTATGTTGAGCATCCTTCACCAATTCAACTCCCAAAGGTTTCACTCTCCACACTCGAACCATCAAATGAGTCATCTACGTCCCCTCTCATAGAGTTTCTCAAATGGTTTCATATCTCTATTGGAGTGATAACTATTATTATAAGAGAACTCACACAAAGGTAGGAACTTATCCGAATGCCCTCCATAATCAATTACGCATGCGCTCTACATGTTTTCTAACACTTGAATTGTCCTCTCCGACTTCCCGTCTAATTGTTGATTAAAGGTTGTACTAAAAGTGAGTTGTGTGCCCAATTCATCATGTAATTTCCTCCAAAACTTGGATGTGAATTGAGTATCACGATCTTAGATGATAGAAAAAGGCACCACATGCAACCTCACTATCTCTTTCACATAAACCTTAGCCAATTGTTAAGCATTATAATCTACTCTTACCGAAATAAAATGGGTTAACTAAGTCAATCTATCAACCACTAAATGGCATTTTTAAAAGCAAACATGCAGGCCTTTGGTGCTCATATTTTACTTATTATCAATTTTGATAATTAGCCACAAACTACGCTATATCCTTCTTCATGTCCATCCACCAATAAATTCTCTTTAAGTCTCGATACATCTTGGTCGCATCAGATTAATGGAATATCACAAACCATGGGATTCTATCGAAAATTTATGGATTAACCATCGACTCGAGGAACACAAATTTTTTCTTTAAAACTAAGCACACCTTCCGCATCAAGAGTGTTCTCTTGTGCCTTACCAATAGCACTCTTCTTCTTAAGTTCTTTTAAATTTTTATCCTTAATTTGCTTGGTCTTGATCTCTTCCATAAACCTGACCCTTACTTTGATGCTAAATAACACTCCATCTTTCTCTAGGATTCCTAATTGCATATATTTAAACTCCAAGGTATGAATTTACCTAGTCAAAGGTCGCTAAGCTACACTCAAGCAAGCTAAACTGCCCATACTTACCGTCTTTCGACTCAAAGTGTCTGCCACTACATGAGCCTGTCGGCTTTCAATGGGTCCGGATATGCCACTACATGAGCCTACCGGCTTTCAATGGGTCCGTCTATCCCTTCACCAGTTGTTCAGTTATGGAAGACTCTGCTGGTTAGAAGCCCGAATATCATTAAGAATATCTTATTTTGTGCTAATAAATGATGTTAAATCATTGATTTTACAGGATTATGGATTGAGGAGCAAAGAATGAATACTAAGTTTCATAAAGGAACAAAGCGAGCTGAAAGATTGAAGAAAAGAGATTTTGGTGATTGCCAAATCCATTTGGCGAATCACCGTATGGCCACTTCACCGCTTAGAGTTACAGTTGCCAAGCCTCAATGGAAGAATTCAAGTTGGCGAGAGAAAGGAGCCGTCAGCGGATCACCGAAGTGATTTCGTGATACAAAGTTAGATTTCCCTAAGTTACAAACCATAAGGTTGCTGAAGGCTAAGGCAAAAGGGTGATGAAACTGACAAAAAAGAGGGTCGACTTATTGATGGTGAGCCCGACTTAATTCACTAAGTGATTCCTCCCAGTACATTGTCGGCAACTATAAATACATTTTTGAACATTTAGTAAAAAAAGAGAATTTCAATAATTTTGAATCCTAAGTTTTAGTTTATAGAGTTAGGAGACAGTTTTCTCTAGTTTTCCCTAAGCTTTGGAGAGTTGAAGTTTTTCACTTTTAAGAAATTGAAAGTGGATCTTTGATATTTTTCGAATTCAAACATTATAAAGACGAAATCAATATTACGATGTTGATGAAAACATAATTTGGTAACAATTTTTATCTTTTTAAAATGTCTAGTTGAAACCTCAATTATTGGGGTGTGATTATGTGATTATGGGTTGATTTACTTTATGGATATTGAAAATTGAGTTTTAATGCTATTTAGAAGTGAGTTTAAACATGAATTTTGGATTAAATTCAAGAACTATAGTTGCAAATGTAGTTCTAGTTTGTGTTGTTGACATTCTCGATAGAGAGGTTTTAAATTAATGGTAAGTGGGTATTGGGTTGACATGCGTTCAGCTTAAGAGAGTGAATTCTAAGCCCTTTTACACACATTCAGTTCGAGAAAGTGAATGAACTATGGTGTAAACTGTTATTATTTTCATGTTTATCGATGTTCGAGAGAAATCAACTTGATTTGGGGTAAAATGTTCGAGAGAAAGTTTACGTCCTCTATAGTAAAGATAACTTACTAATATTAACTGTCTAATAGTTGCAATTACCTAGTTTCTACATTGACCTATAATCAAATCACATCCCAAAAACCCATCTCGTTATTGTTATTTCGTGATTGTTTTGCTGTTGTTTTAGTTTAAATTAAAACCAAAACCCCCTTATTTGATATTCATGTTCACCCTCTTGAATTGAACTATGTTTTTATTTGACAATCTCTATTCATATGACTGATTTGAACATGTTCAAACTTTTATGTTAAATCTTAAACACGTACCGTTCCCTATTATGATTCGACCCAACTCATTTAGTTGGGTTATATACTGACTAGCGACCGTTGACACTTAGAATTGGATGAAGTGTCCTTGAAATGTTAATAAGTGACGAACCATGCATTGCTCATGAAATGAAGAAAAGAAATCCAGTGGCCACCCATGTGAAGGCATAACTCCACAAAGAGCTAGACAGGCCGTGCTACTTAAGATCGATCGTTTACTTGATCAAGAAGGAAATTCCACATTGTCTAAGTGTGGGTTCATGGAGGGCTTGATGAGCATTCTACCCTAAGATGACTCGTCAGTCTGCCCAAAAAGTGTTGCGACATTGTAGTCCTACTTTTAGTAGGACTTATTTTCACAAACTATGTTTAATTACATAGTGTTTATTTTTTAAGGCATTCATCGTGACTTACTGTACATAATCAAGAATGTTTTGGTGTACTATTATTATAAGTTCTTTATATCATGATTTCGATACTAAATTCTGCATTGTTTCTTGAAATATGAGCGCTAAATACCACATTTCTAGTTGTGGGAACCATGACTAAACCATAACTATGAATTCATAATACAATTAATGTTTCATTGTTAGTTGCACTGATTGATTCTACTTTCATCATGATTTTGTTCTAATGAGTGCGCACATTAGAATATGCATGCATTTATTACTTGTTTGAGAGAAAAGTGATAACTATGAAAAAGTTAGAGTCATATTCCATAAACTTGTTATGAAGAAGTGTGCTTGAGAGAAGAAAGTCTACTTAATAAGTATGCAAGGATAAACATCAAAACACTATAAGACAGAGAGGAAAAGAGTGAAATTCGTCTAATAGGGTTGATAAGCGTTTACATGTATCTAAACTTTTAGGAACAAGTAATATTAACAATGGATAGTTGCTTGTATAGATTTTTAAAATGAATTAAAGGTCATAGGGAACACAATCCTTGTCTCAATAAATCGACTACTAAAATGTTTGAAACATTGTTGCTCTTGTTGACAGTGAAACTAAATTCAACATTAGTTACTTAAACAATAAATACACAATGTGTACTTTCTTTTGGAAATATTAGCCGCAATTGAATAAGAGCATGAATAAGGTTATTTCTTTTGTAAATTGTCACGACTCAACCCAGTGGGCCGTGTGGGCACCTACTCTAAAATTTAAGTAGGAGGAACCTTGATCCCCAAGCGATTTAAAACATGCGAAAGATTAAGAAAAATATATATAAAAGGAAATTCATGAGATATTTACACAAATAAGAGTTTAAACAATACAAAGTTAAATTTGTAAAATAAATTTAATGCCCCCAAGGATCTAGTCTTATCAGGTACAAGAGCTTCTAAGATCTCAGGGTATAAAATACAATAACTATTGACACTTCTTCCACCACAGGAAAGAAAGAGTAGAAATTGTTGTAGATTGTCTTAGTCTTAACCTATGAAACATAATTGACCCTGAATCCATACTATGCCAAAATGCATAACAAGAGTAGTATCAGTACAAACCATACGTACTGGTGAGTATCATCAACCAACCTGTTGCGCATTGCATAATATAAAGAAATTAACCAACAGGAAACATGCAATAAGAAAGTACACCTCTCAACCTTTCTCCCCCTGCCTTTACCACTCCCGTACACCTTAAAAATACTAGTACACTTGACTCTAATTGTCTACTCTATCACCATGCTCGCTCCGTTCTTGAATCCTAGCTTAACCATTCTATCTCATAGTGGAGCTCCCTAATACAACCACTACTAACCAAACCAACCACTTCAGACATGCCCTAGCTTTTTCTGCATCACCATTTTGCCCTTGACCACATAATATACTCTATCGAGACTCACTAACCATTTCTAATACGAATCCACTTTCCAAGGTAAGGCCTAACTCATTTTGGACCATGAACACTACCCCACTTGTCATTATTAAAGAACACATGCAGCCTCTCTAATGATAGTCGTTAGTGACAGTGGGACCCTCGATCTCCACTTACTAAACAACATACATAAAGATTGGGCATGATAATTCAAAGTTAATTATAGTAAACGAGGTATTATAAGTAATTACAACATCATAAACACACATATATAGGGAATATAATTAATTATAATTTTAGGAGAAATATAAAATTCCCCCATATCAAGAACAATTAGTCACAAATGGTTCTCTCGTGGAACCCACAACCTAACTGTTATTGTGTTGTAATGTGACAACCGATCCAATATATGTGTGAGAACGTTACACTTAATCCATTATATGTGTCTGAAGGCCATAATATGAATTTTACCCGAAGGCTAAACCCCTCGTAAGGTCAACACAACTCACTTTTCCATGCATGAAATATATTACCCAATGAGCATGAATGTATGACTACTCAAGCAAGAAAACCTAGCCTAGCTGGCGCCAAGAAATTGTAGAGGGATGGTAGAAGTAATTCTGACTTTCAGACAATAAGAAAGTGTATTTTAATTGGGGTGATCCTTACCTCTTTTTGGCACTTAAGGAAAAAAAGAAAATAAGACTTCGCTTCCTTAAGTTCTGCCCCTAACCATCCTACTCTGGCGCTCTTAGCTGCTGGGGCACCACTGTAGCGGCACCACTCCACTCTGGTGGAACACTAGGCCCTAGTTACTCACAGTGGTTTCCCCTTCATAAATAATGACGATTTGGTTCGTTACAATATATGTACTAATTTACTCCTTGTTCGTCTCGAAACGACAGATGGATGAGTCCAATGATCCAATCAAGAATACTTCAAAATGAATGGATCAGCCCATCATGGAACAATGAAAGATAATGCTTCCAACGTTTAGGAAAGAAAGAATCATACATAGGGAATAGGGAAACGGGGCAACACGCAAAGGAGTAGAGATGTTCCTATTTGCTTGGCTAGACCCCTCTAGAGAGGAATGATTATCATTAAGGCAGGACCTTCTGCGTGGTGGGAGATCAAAATCAATTTATAAAGGGGAAAGGGGAATGTTTCATAGTTTCCTCCTATATCTACCCCAAAACTCAAAAAACACTCTCAGTTGCTTCACTTTGAACATTAGTATTCCTACTCTAGTTGCATCAATTTTTGCTTAACAACAGTAGAATGAAAACATTTGGTTGGGCAGAATGGGCTTGGGGTAGTTTTTAAAATTCACATGGGTTGCTGATGTACTGTGGTTTCACGTTGCTTTTAATGCTTTTTGCATAAGATTTGTGTGTGTCTAGAGCCCTTTTGTAGTAGTTTTAACATTTTTTTATGTTTGTTTTGCAGGAAAGATGGGCAGAATAAAAATGCAGAAGGCAGTTGGAAAATAGTGCAGAAAGACGAACTACGAAGGCAATCGACGGTTCGTGTGGTGATGATATCATAGATTGCTGTTCAAACTGTTGGAAAAGATCGGGGAAATATGACCAAGTGTGGAACTACGAAAGGGATGATAAATAGATCGGACTGGAAAACCATTGATTTTTATCAGAGATAGTTCTAGTACCCGAATTTGGAGAAATTTTAAAGATGGAGAGATGGAGGGCATCTAAGGACCATGTTGATGGTCCGTAGATTGATTTAGGGAGGGTGTCATTTTAAGGAGAGAAAAATATTCTAAGTCTAGATTTACGGATGCCGTCAGTAGGGGTTTTCGATCAATGCCGCGTTATTTGGAAAAAAATTCCTTATTTCAATTCCTTATAATTTAGGACAATGTTTTCTATTAATAGGGTTTAAAGCCTCGTTTTTGGGGTTAATCATTGTTAGTATTCTTCTTGTTTTATTTGGAGATTGGCTTTTGAAACTTTGGCAATAATTCAATTTTCAGATTTGGTTTGAAGATTTATCTTGTAATTTCAATTTGATTTTCTGGGTTTATTCTTATTGTTGAAGTAAGTTCAGGATTTCTTTCTTAAAAATTACGAATTGTGATCCTGCTTGCAGGGGTAACTAAACCCACAATAGGGTTGTGGGAACAACGGGTAATTAACAAAGGAAGCCTAGCAAATAACCAATTTATCAAATAGGTTCTTGCATGTATTGATAATTCTTTCTCTTACTAGTCTTTTTAACGGTGACCAACGCTAGAACTCGTCTTAATGCTACTTGTAGGGTCAAGGAGATTGTAGAAAGGAAAAGAATGTCAATACAGATTTAGTGGGATACTATCTAATAGGATAGTGTCGATTGGTGCAAAGTAATAACTAAGTCATACATCGATTATGATGTCTAATATGAAGTAAGAGTAAGGGTTAGTAAATTATACACACGTAGCCGGACCAAGGTACGGGGTGAAATTCTCTAGATGCCAGACCAAGGATTTAGATATACATAACATAATCACTTTACATGCAAAACACTAGGGACGAATTTCTATTGCTAGGGATATGACATTATAAACCTATAGGAAACACATATACCCTAGTTAGTCTCACAACTTGATAAAAACACACTTTTTCCTTTCGTTCACTTGTTAACTTAGAAGTGATTAAGAAAGTTGTTTCACAAATAACCCCCCCCCCCCTTTAATTACTTGTTTTCGAAAAAACCTTGGCTAAATAGACATAATTGTATATTGAATTTAAGTCTAATCCATTTTTCTTGTGGGATCGACCCCAACCTACTAGTGGGTTCTTTACTTGATTACGAAAGCTTATACTTCTTTAGGGAGGTGTAATTTGAGCGTAACAAATTTTGGCACCTTTGCCAGGGAATCTGGAATTTAGATTAACTTTAAATACATTATTGATATTTAGTCAACCATTTCCTGATTTTACTTTTCAGTTTCTTTTTGTCTCTTTCAGGTCTATGTTTAGTGAAGGCCAACTACAAAAAGACAACGAGAACCACTCATCCGTTCGATCCTTGACTTAATCGTACATTGCGATGACTTAAAAATCAATTGATTCCAATGAATTTAGGTTATGGGGCAATTTTTCAACCTTTATTACCAGTTGAGGCACACAATCAAGTTCATGTTTAAAATCACTTGGATAATGATTTGAGGATGAAGACCCCAACACCAGGACCTCAGGATTACTATAGGGGAAACATTAATATTGTTGATTTTGATGGACCTCTTGTCCTACTCTCTTTGACACCCGAGCACACATTTTGGTGACGAGTAGCTTGATGCAGATGCTCACTGCGAGAGTTTTATTCCTAGGACTGCCATTAGAGGACCCTCATGCTCACAAAGACAAATTGAGGTCTGTGCGTGAAACCTGTTTAGGTAGGCCAGACTTGGATATGAATGTCATTGGGTTGCGAGTGTTTCCTCTATCACTGATAGAAGATGCCGCCATATGGTTTATTGAGCTTCCCTACAACTCCTTTTATACTTAAGATCAGTTAAGAGATGCGTTCTTTGCAAGGTATTACCCAATGTCCAAGAAGCTCAACCACAAAGATAAATTGAACAACTTTGTGGAACTACCTAAGGAGTGTGTGAGTAGATCTTCGGACATATGTACTGCAGTTGTGAGAGGCGTCCCAAATCAATGCATTGATGATGAGTCGTCAAAAGAGTATTTCTATCTGGGTCCAATCGATAACAATAAAAAAATGCTTGACACTATTGCAGCGGGTTCCTATGGAGAGTGCACATATGCAGAGATCACAGAGAAGTTGGAGATGATATCTTGCAACAACAAGTCTTGGAGCACTAGAAAGTCGGACATTGGGAGAAACACGTTTGCAGTACAAGCTACAAATAACCTAACAATATATGAGATACGTGAAGAGTTGACACAGATAAGAACTAAGCTAGGGTTGGTTTTGAAACATGTGAGGGGAGGTGCAGAAAAGGTAAATGCGGTGAACTACTTAACTAAACCACCACCGCCGGTAGATGACAAGATGGAGGGTTTCAACCAAACGCCCAAGGCTCGAATCAGAACAATTGGTGCCAAGGTCAAGGAAATCAAGGTCGGAACTATGGTAACTACAATCGAGACGGTCAATATGTTTGATATGGGAAGTAAAACTGCAACAACAACTTCAACTGGGGTAAATATGGTAATAGGAATGACCGGAGTGGGCCCTATATTCCCCCAAAAAATTGGGAAGTTGCTCCTAGGGACGGTGGAGGTAGTATGGCACGAGTTGAAGATATGATTCAAAAGATCATGAAGAGATTTGATACTACTGATGAGCATGCCAAGGAGATGAGAGGTGATTTATCTAATATTTCGCAAAAGGTAGATGCACGTGTAATTTAAATTAAGAATTTTGAGTTACAGATTGCTCAATTGTCTACTACTGTGAATCCACGCCAACTTGGCACTCTTCCTAGAAACACCATCCAAAATCTTAAAAATGATACGCATTGTGTGGCATTCACTACTCGAGGGGGTAAGCAAATCATTGATCCACCTATGCCGCATGTGGTACAAGATGATATGAGAAATGACAAAGAGGTTGTAGAAACTAGTGGAGAGTTGGTGCACGACACGGTGATAGAAGCAGAGGTGTCTAATAAATTTGTCCCTATTCCTAGACCTCCACCACCATTCTCTCAGAGATTAGTGAAGAAGAATGAGGATGGTAAATACCAATGATTTATCACTATGTTGAAACAAATTTCCATCAATGTCCCTTTGATAAAATCTTTGGAACAAATGCCCGATTATGCTAAGTTTGTGAAGATATGGTGATAACAAAGAGATCGGTGAGGTTTGAGGATGCTGACAGAATGCAACCTTATAGTGCTATTGCTACAAGGTCCCTTATGCAGATAAAGGAAGACCCTGGCGCTTTCACCATTCCATGTACAATAGGATTGCTACACTTTGCTAAACAACTATGTGATCTTAGTGCAAGCATAAACCTTATGCTTCTTTCCTTTTATATGAAGTTAGGATTACGTGACCCTAAACCTACTACGATGCAGTTAATGATAACTGATCGAACATTGAAGAGACCTATTGGTATACTCCATGATGTGCATAAAAAAGTGGAGTCATTTATATTTCTGTCTAATTTTGTGATTCTTGACTGTGAAGTTGATTTTGAGGTTCCCGTTATTCTAGGGAGGTCATTCCTTGCCACATGGCGTGCATTGTTTAGGTTGAACAATGAAGAAGCAACATTCAACATATGTAGGTCCATGAAGCAGAGTGGTGAGCTCCAAATGGTATGTGCTATATCCTAACAAACTGAAGAGCGACTAGGCATCGAGGCACTAGCGGCAGTTATCATGAATTCTGACAGTTATGGTATTGAATATTATGGGTCCCTAGTGGCTACAACCGAACGAAATGGATATCGTCAAAACCAAAGAAATTGGAGTTAGATATGAAACATCACGAGTCTCCACCCGTGAAACTATCTATTAAGGAGGCTCCAAAATTAGAACTTACGGTTCTACCACCTCATCTGAGATGTGTGTTATTGGGTAAAGATGTCACTTTGCAAGTGACAATTGCAGTGGATTTGAATGGGCAACAAGTAGAGTGTTTGGTGAAGATTCAAACGAGCCATTAATTGGACTATTGCGGACATTATTGGGATTCTCCTCTGTATTTGTTCGCACAAAATAAACTCATGCCCGACCACAAGCATTGTATTGAGCATAAAAAAAAAGTTGAATCCACTTATGCAAGAGGTAGTGAAAAAGGAGATCATCAAGTGGTGGATGCCGGAGTCATTTATCCTATTGCAGACAAGAGTTGGTTGTGCCCTGTTTAGTGCGTGCCTAAAAAGGGTGGGATGACAGTGGTGCCTAATGAGAGGAACGAGCTAGTTCTAATGTGGCCAGTGACCGGATGGACAGTTTGTATGGATTACCAGAAGTTGAATGCATGGACTGAGAAGGACCGTTTCCTCATGCCCTTTATGGATCAAATTTTAGATAGACTCATAGGAAAAGGGTGGTATTATTTTCTTTATGGTTATTTGGATTACAATCAAATCTCTATTGCCCTTGGGGATCAAGTTAAGACCACTTTTACTTGCCCTTATGGGACATTCACATTCAAAAGGATGATACTTATGTTGTGTAATGTACCAGACATTTTCAATATTCTCAAATATGGTGGAAGACACTATTGAGATGTTCATGGATGACTTCTATGTGGTTGGAGACTCTTTTAATCAGTGTTTAAGCAATTTTTGTGAGGTGATAAAAAGGTGTGAGGATTGTAATCTAGTGCTTAATTGGAAAAAATATCACTTTATGGTGAAATAAGGTATAGTGTTTGTTGACATCCAATTTTGACCCTCCACAATAAATTAATCATGGAGTTTCTTAATTTCAAACGTTTTAAATAATTGAATTTATAAAATTTAAAAAAATAATTGATTTGCTAGTCAGTTCAAATAGTTTTGCACCTGTTTATAACTTTTAAATAACATATAGATAAGCTTTATATAATTATGTATATAATTAGTGTATTTTACGAATATTTGAAAACTGTAAAAAAGATTTTAGTTTTAGTTAAAATTTCTCCAATTAGTCTACTTATATAATAGTTTATATTTTTAATTTATTGAATTTGTAATTAAGTTAATTATTTTATTTTGTTAGAAAATTAAGAAAGTTTTTAGTTAGTTGCATTAATTAGAATTTGTCGTGTTTAGCTAAGTTTGGCTACATTTGGCCCAAGTTTAAATCCAATTCTTTCCTATTCAATTATAACAAACTAAAGTCTTGGGCATTCTTTCCATTCTCATTGCTGACCCACTTTACCTCAATTGCTAGCCCAATTCAGTCAGACCACTAACATCATCATCAGCCCACTAAAATTAAACCCAACACGTGCATTAACAGAAAAAAAACCGAACGACCCATGTGTTCCTTTCTTCTTTTCAATAGCGTCCAGCAAATCCAGACAAAAAGAAATTCCAGCGAACAGGAAAATTACGACCCAAGTCCAAATCACAAGCCCAACTCGACCTTGTCATTTTTCTTCCTCTCTTGCGCGTCGTCCTGTCCTCTACGTACACGATTTTTTAGGTGTAGGCATCTCCTTGCAAGATCGTCGTTCCCTCATAATCCTACGACTTTAGTTGATGTAGTGTTGAGAGATTGTACAATTAAGTACAAATTCAAGTTGTTTGGCAACATTATCTTTGGGGGGAGAATTTCAAAATTTGAAAACACCCAATTTTCTCACTCCCGTTTCCCCATTTTTCATCCCAATCTTCCGTTTATAAATATACCCATCTTTTTCATTTGTTGAGGTTGGAGAAAAGGGGGTAAATACAGAGAGTTGAAAAAAATAAAGAAGAAGAAAATGACACATCAGAGGGGAAAAAGAAATAAAGTAAGAAAGGTCATAAGAAATATATATACATAGAAACATACAGAACAAAAAAAGGAGATACTACAGTGACCGGGGGCCTAAAGTTTTATGTTTCTTTTCATTCTCCAATCATGAAAACTCATCGAAGTTTCATTGTTGCAGTAATGAGGTCGTCTCTCATTCGTTTCTCGTCTAAGGTCACTGCCCCAAACAAGTTAAACAATTCATTATCCCTTTGTTGCTTTTATTAGTGTTGACTGAGTACGTAGCTCTTTGTGGAATTTAAAATTGACTTCGTCTGAAGTGTTTGGTATGATACTATTTTCTTTGTCTTATTTTCGGTGTTTTTCTTTCCGAGAAAGTTCAATGCACTCTAAACCTTATCTTTTGTTTGCGGTTTTTTTTTAGTTATGGTTGTGCTGTTTTTCTTGTTGATTGAGTCTTTTACATGTTAGCATGATTCGGGAGTGCTCATTTTAAATGTTTGGAAGGTACGGTTCAAACCATTGTTGTTCCTTGCTGCGTATGTATTGTACTTAGGTGTTAGCTTTGTTTCAGTCTCCAAAGTTAGTATTTGGATAAATGAGTATTAGCTAGTAATGTCCTTTATTTCTACATGTGTTACTTTTGTATACATTTTGTTTTGGAGTAATTTAGTGTAAGTTGTTAGCGTATATATCTCACTCTTCCTCGACTATAAAACCTTCATGGTTCATTTTCTTATTCCTATAATAGCTTAATATAAAAGGATTATCTAGTTGTTTATAGTCATTGTTTCTGATGTTTTCTCATTGTTTTGTCTTATAATATGATTTAAAATTTAGTAGAAGACTACTCTTACTTACTTACATCATCCGTTCTTTCAACTTCCTCTTCTCTCTTGCACTCGCTGACTTTAAGCTCGTCTTAGTACATGATATACAACTTTCGTGTATGCCTTTGTGTGCTTTATTTCTTCCAGCCGAGGGTCCTGTTTCAATGGGAAATAGTTTATCTTGAGATTTCTCTTTAGCATCTCTCAAAAGTCAGTCTCGAATGAGTGAAAAAAATCTTTTCTTAATCTTCATGAACCCTATTTCTCTAATTCATTATCTGTAGTTCCGTGTTTGATTTGGTGAGATAGATTTTTGTTGCCAGTACTTAATTGGTCAGTTACTCGTTTTTTAGATTACGATACGTCTCTTCTGAAAACTATATTGTTAGACTGTTTATGTCACTTCTCTGTTCTTGATAATTATTTATGGAAATGCATGTTTTTTTTTCATATTATATTTTGTTAATCTCCATAGAGCCGATTCTTGTATCATAAGTTGTTATCATTTTGTTGAAGCAATTTCTCTCCATTAGTTTCATGGTTCTTCTCTTGATTATGTTTATGATCTAATTAGTTTGGTTGATGTTAAGCTTCAATATCCAATCTGTTAAGATACCCAAATAAAATTGTTTCCTCTCTAATTAGTAGACATGTTGTTTCAGTTCTAAATAGATGGGTCAAGAAATATACTCGCATATTTTGTCTAAAGGTTTAAATCGATTTAACCATAGCGTTTCACTACTCAAGCATGTTTCCCTTTTCACTCGAAGTTGTAAAAATGTCAAATTTCGTTCTCTTATTCATGTTAAATTTTCTGCAAATAAGTGGCATGCATTGTTTATCTTGTTTACTGTATTGTTTATGCGGAAAAAAAATTGTTCAAGTATTAGTCCAATGATACATAGTTTCGTTGACGCCTTAGCCTAACTTCACATTGCATTTTCAAGCTTGATTACAACAACTAATGGTCTGCTCGATCTCGCTTTTCATAAACTGGTGGTTGACATTTTAGTATCTCTTTGCCTTTATTTCAAAGATTTCTTTTCTGCTTATGTGTTAGTTTATAGGTTCGATATAGGTAGTCGTCTTGAGAAATTTTACCTTGTCTTCTTTATCGTGTCCTATCTAAATAGGAAGATAAAATCCTGTAGTAGGCTGCTGTCCGGAACGTCAAACATTCAAATTTTATTCTTTTTTTGACTTGAACCCCACAATGTGACATGTGTTTTAGCATAGCAGGTTTAGTCCTCGAAATGTCAAACATTTGCCGTGTTTCGTCGTGACCATGATTTCTTAAATAATGATTTGGCTGACTGATGTTCTTTTATTTTTAAAAAAAATAATAAAATAAAAAATAAATACAACTTCTTGGCCTTAGCACGATAAATTAGATTCATAAGTATGTATACATGTTTTTTTTAGTATTTTAGGACTATTTTGTTAGTTCTCGTCATCTACTAATTTAATTTAGATCCCTCTGGCTATTTATTTATTTTGTTGTTGTTTTATTCGTTATATTTTTTAAAGTCACTTGTTGCTTTTAGATTTAATAGTTGGGTTGGTTAATTATTTGTATTTTCTTGACTTCTTTATACTTTTCCTTGTTTCTTGTTAGTTGATTTTCTCATTTCAATTGATTTGTGTTTTGTTTAAAACATGTCTTATTTGCTTTATCATTTCATGTGCTAATTTCTTTTCATTTCATTGCATGTGAAATTCGTCTGAGTCGTCTTGGATTCTATCTTGCATTTCCAAAGGGGCCACGAGGGCCCCAAAACTATTTTCATCCTAATCGATCTGCCATAAAGATCGACCAGCAGGTCTTGGAGTGCTAAAAATTGGAAATAGGCCATGAAGTTGGAGAAGTTGGGCCAAGCGTCTAATTTGTTTATATATTGTATTTTGCTATTTTTGGGGCCTAAGCCCTTTTTGTATTATCGTTACCTTGTTAGTTTAGGACATGTACAATCGAATTGGCTTAAGGCTCATAATGAAATGGGTCCAAGTATCGGTTAAGGCATACAGAAAACCCGGATTTGGACCCAACACTCTTTACTTTTCTCTCTCTCCCCCTCTCTTATTTTTCGTTTACTTATCTACTTTTATTTGTCGATAGTTTTAAAGTTAAAGAATCCAGATCCCCGCAAACGCAGTAAATGTTTCATCGATTTAAAGTTAATTTCAAACGGATTCTAAAATAACAAATAAAATTTCAGACCAATTCTTATTTAAATAGTAAAACTAAATATTTCCTTTTTTGTAAACAACTACAAATAATTCTTACTTAGACAATAAGCAAATTTTCAAAGGAATTTTAAGCAATTTTTATTAAGTTAGATTATTTAGCCAAATATATTAGTTGTGGGATAATTGCATGTTAGCAAACATCTTAGGTGCTTTTAAGCCTATCTAAGATGTTAATAAGAATCCCCGAATCACTTTTAAGTTATCAAAACGATTTTTCTGTTTAACTCTTTTGAAACAATAGTTTTCTTGATTTTTCTTAAAAATTAACTGGTGATTCTAAAAGTCAAAAACTTATAAAAATAATATTTTTCTCGAAACGTACAAAACAGTGTTGGGCCATAAAATCTCTTAGAATGAGATAGAGGTTGATCGAGCTAAAGTCGAAGTTATGGAGAGGCTTCCTCCACTCATCTCTGTAAAAGGTGTGAGAAGTTTTCTTAGACATACGGGTTTTTACCGGATGTTTATCCAAGATTTTTAAAAAACTGGACATCCTTGGTGAAAACTACTTGAAAAGGAATGTAAGTTCCATTTCAATGAATCCTTCCTGAAAGCGTTTGGATAGTTGAAGGAAAAGTTGGTATTCGTGCTCATTATTATTTCCCTAGATTGAAGTAAGCCATTTGAGGTGATGTGTAATGCTAATGGGGTCGCACTTGGTGTGTTATTAGGACAGAGAAGGGATAAAATTCTTCACCCCATTTACTATACAAGTAAGGCCCTAAATGAAGCTAAAAAAAACTACACGATAATCGAACAAGAGCTTCTTGTGGTGGTGTTTGCTAACGAAAAAATTCGCATCTATTTGCTTAGCACGAAGGTCATTGTACATACATACCACTCTGCGTTGAGGTACTTGATTGACAAGAAGGATGTGAAGCCAAGGTTGATTAGATGGGTGCTATTACTGCAAGAGTTTGACTTCTAGATAAGCGACAGAAAGGGGACTGAGAATCAAGTTGCCGATAACTTGTCTAGGTTAGAGGATGAAGATATACATGAAGTGGGAGATAAGGCTGAAATTTATGATTCATTCTCGTATGAACATGTATTGTCCGCTTCTCAAGATTTGATTCTATAGTTCGCAGATTTTGCGAATTGTCTAGCAAGTGATATAGTTTCATCGGACTTGTCTTTCCATTCGAGGAAAAGTTCATGTATGATGTTAAAAAGTTCTTTTGGGATGATCCTTACTTATAATGGAGTTGTGCCGATAGGATTATTCGTCATTTTGTACCGGAAGTTGAGATATTGAGTGTTTTGGAGGCATGTCACTCCTCGCCTTTGGGTGGGCGCCATAATGGTATTCTAACTGCGCATAACATTTTGCAGCATAGAAAGTATTGGCCAACCATTCACCAAGATTCTCACGAGTTTGCCAAATCATGTGATCGGTGCAAACGAGATGGAAGAATCTCGAATAGGCAAGAGTCTCTTTAAACCCTATTTTCGTGATTGAGTTGTTTGATGTATGGGGCATTGATTTTATGGGCCCATTTGTGAGTTCTCACGGGATGAAGTATATACTTGTCGCATTCGACTATGTGTCAAAATGGGTGGAAGAAATAACGCTTCCTAACATTGAAGGAAAGAGTGTCAATGAGTTCTTGAAAAAGAATATCTTCTCTAGATTTGGCACACCTAGGACCATTATTAGTGATAGTGGGCTCTCACTTTTGGAACGAGTTGTTAAAGGGGCTATTGGAGAAATATGTGGTTCGCCATAATGTGGCTACTGCTTATCATTCACAGACTAGTGAGCTAGTTGAGGTGTCCAACTGACAAATCAAGCATATTCTAGAAAAAATGGTGAATGATAATCGACGGATTGGTCAAGGAGGCTTGATGATGCTCTTTGAGCCTACCAAATTGCATACAATACTCCCATATGTATGTCTCCATAACAACTTGTATAAGGGATGGCCTATCAGTTGCCGGTCGATTTAGAGCACAAAGACATGTGGGCAATGAAGAAACTGAAGATGGATTACAATGAAGCAGAGGAACAAAGACTAAATGGGACGAATGAGCTTCATTAGTTTTGCCTCAAAGCCTATGAAAGTTTATCCATCTACAAAGAGAAGATGAATAAGCACCACGACCAAAGTATTAAAAAGCGAGAATTTGTTGTTGGTAATTTGGTGCTTCTATTCAACTCTAGGCTACGCTTGTTTCCGGGAAAACTCAAGTCCAAGTGGACATGGCCATTCCTCATCACCAAAGTGTTTTCACACGGAGCGGTTGAGTTGGACAATAAGGAGGGTGCAAAGTTCATAGTCAACGGGCAAAGGATTAAGATCCCCTTAGGGAATGCGGATATTGTCCATGAATTGTTGAGGCGTATCACATTGATGAAGTCTGAGTAATCAAGGAGACTGCGTTGTGCAGCGATGTTAAATCAAGCGCTTCTTTGGAGGCAACCCAAGGTGTATCCTCTAGGCAACGATAGGTTTTGTTTTCTTTATAGGAATAGTTGTATTTTCGTATTTTGTTCTGTTTTTAATATCATTTAATTCTTTCCTTAATATAGTGTTGTCTAGAGAGTAGTGTAGGGTCCGTGTCTCAAAGTGTCTAGAAAAACACAAAAGAATAGCCTAATGGGTGTTAACATGTGCAGGGACCAAAACAAAAAATCTTCTGAAAAATAGTCTGGTGCACAGGTCTACGGACGCCATCAACGGGCCGTCGTTCAATCGACGGACCGTCGATGGTGTCGTACTTCCCAAGTATGTCCCCTAAATTTTCTTACCGTTTATATTAATTCCCACCTTCAAATTCTTTTAAAATTCCCTACCTAAACTGTTTTTCTTCCATTATTTCCTTCCTTTATCACCAACCATTACACACTTATCTTCCGTATCACTCCAAATTCCAAATTCCTAAAATTCCCCAAACTCTCTCTTCCCAAATTCTATTATTTCTCCATTGTTCTTCGGCCGATGATCAAAGTTCGGGTGCGTAGGCTACTGTTTAAAGTTCATATCACAACCACGCCACTAGGAACGGAAGTTATTTTGATTTCCTTTACACTTTGAATTATCGTTCATAGTTGTTTACAAAAATTCAAATGTGTGTCTTGACTAAGGGACTAATTTAATTGATATTGTATGCTAATAACTCGTGTATTATGTCCCTTGAAATTAAAGAATGTGGTTATATCTCTTATTAGTCTGCTTATAACGTGACTTTCTCTGTAGTTTTAGAATTCCAACTTAAGTTTCATAGTTTGGATGAATTAGAATACATATTATGTGAAATCGGAACTCTAAGAATGACAAATACATTTTTGTGGGTGTTATAATGCTTGTCTACGCTTGATTGGGTCCAGAAATTGTCCAAAAAGTTGATTTTGCAAAAAGTCCTAAAGTCTCTCTCTGGCCAACAGTATGAGACCCCATCAACGGGCCGTCAATGGGGTCCGTCGATTGGATCCACACTTTAATTATTGAAGTCTAAAATGACAAAAATGGACTACCTCCCTGTCTGATGACGAGCGCACTGACCGGCTCACCTTCCGGGGCGACCTCTAGCTAGAAGGAGCATCAGGCTACGAATTATCTTGTGCTTCCGGGTCGGCCCATTTTTGGGTCAAATATAGACCAACTTATCCCAGTCCATGCCCCTATATGCACCACTGGTCCCTCTAGCATGGGTCCATAAATAAGAGGCCCAAATGGTCACCCATCTTCGTCACATACAACCTTGGATGCATAAATCCATTTCTGAGGCTGAGGATCAAATAAAGAAGAGAGTGGCTTAGCAGACTAAGCAGAAGATTCAGGCGGTTCACCAGCACCTTGATTCATTTGACCTGCGGGTGCTAGCACGACCAGCCCTACCATAGACCTTACTACCCTTCAGGATGCGCTGGCCAGTTTACAAGAATATATGGATGTCATCCTATAGATAGGGGCACATAGACGGAGAGTCTGCTTATCGAGCTAGCAGAGGATACAGTGCTTGAATCTTTGTTCAAGCCTTCTACTAAGCCGCAACCTGAGCCACGTATTTGTGTCAAGAGGCATTGTTCTAGCTGCACTACAGATGCAGGAGATGATGCTCGTACGAGGAAGAAAGAAAGGATGAACCTCAAGGCTGCTAGAAGGGTTTCGTAGTCAGATAAGGAGGCCTACCAAATTCGGTCACGAGATATGGCTTTTGGGGCGTCTAGTTCCATACCGGTGATTGGTGAGAGGATCACCACTGATGGTGCAGAGATTGATGTGGGCACCATTGAAGGTGACTCAAGCAGTGATGTTACGGGTTCTGGGAAACTGGACTCGATCACTTGTTGAGAGATTCTTGACGCTATGTACCTCAGGTTTTTTTCACCTACCACCCTGTACTTATGTTTTTTATGCATTGGGGACAATGACATGCTCTTTTTGTTGGGGGTGGGGTAAATGGAAAGTGAGTGTTAAGGTGAAGTTTGAGTAACCCAACACACTTTCTTCTCTCGGGGTTTTCTTGCCTGTGTTCTTTCCCCCCCAAAAGACTGGTTAATTCTCTGTTGAAACGACATGTCGTTATTTGTACAAAGTATAAAAACATGAAAGATGAATCATGATGGCTGAAATTAAAAGATATACCATCGTAGATATTGCTTTCATGAATAGGAGAAAATAAGTTGAATGTGTTTGGTCTAAGAATGACATAGGTAGGTTCCCACAGCATAACCCTCAACTAACACCTAATTTGAGAACTCTGACAATCTAATAGTGTAATGAGGTGTCAAGAGAGTGTGAGGAATTTGGAGTGTTAAACAGTTGGTGCCTAGCTAGAACTTGCTTGGTTGGTCCTGCAAAGGGAATCTGTGTTAGAATACTAGGAAAGGATCATAGGCCCTTGTTCAAATTAGCAAACATATAACCTTAAATGAAGTTAACCAAAACATAAGCTTTCTCCCTTTTTGATCCAAATCGGTTGAGCATATAATAAACCTAATTTTTTCTCACCAACTCACCTTCCCAGGGTTTAATGTTTTGGCCCCGGTCTCTCCTTGGACATGTGCACCTCGACTTACGCCAAAAGCTTAAGTTGAGGGCGGCTAATGCATAAAATGACCTCGTCTGTCCCTGACCTGACCTCGTGTATTGTGCACCTTATTGTGCACCTTAACTCATGGAAAAGCCATGATTTGAGAGTGGCTATTTTGAGTGAGAATCCAAATGGGTATGAAAAGAGTTGGATGCTGAAAAGAAAAGAGAAAGTGAGTGAAATATGTGACCAAATGAAATTATCAATGGGAGTGAAAGAGAAAAGAAAAGTAAAAGAAAAAAAAAGAAAAGAGTTTGGAAAAGTTAAAAAATAAATATGAGTCATAGACAAAAAGAAGGGGAGACAATAAAATATGAGAAGAAAATAAAAGTAGGGCGTAAAAGGCAATGAAAAGAGGTAGGAAGATTAGAGAAAATGTCAAGAAGGGCGTAAAGTCACTAAGATATACCCAAATATACCACACCTGACCCTGGGCGTAAGTTTCGAATGTGGTGGACTTAAGCACTGAAAATAAGGGCAATTCTACGACGACAAGTACTAGCTATGTATGAACTTGTTTTCGAGTGTGACTGTTAAATAAATATCCTTGTACCTGATAGGCTCAAATTTATTTCTCGAAATGAAGTAAAATGGTCGCATCAAGTAAAGAACCCAAGTAGTGAGGTTGGAATCGTTCCCTCGAGGAAAATGGTACAGACTTAAATTTATTATATTATTACTTCTATTTAGTCAATTATTTCCCGAAAACAAATAACTAAAGGGGGTTTTGATAAATAAAAGCAATTAGCTAAATTAAAAGTAAACAAGTGACAGGTTCAAGTATTGGAGTTTAATCAAGTAATGAGAGTAACTAGGGCGTAAGTGTTCCCCACAGGCTCCTAACTCAGTAATTCTAGCTATAACAATTCTTTCCTAGTATCTTGCATGCAAAGTGATCATTTAAGTATCTGGAAATCCTAGGTCCGACATCTAGAGAATTTCACTATGCACCTTGGTCCGGCTACGTGTGTTGTTTTACTAAATCTTATCTTTACCACATATTAAGCATCATATTCAATATTTGACTAAGTTGTTACTTCGTACCAACCGACACTAGCCTATTAGAAGTATAGACTAAATATATATTGATAATTCTTTTCCTATTATCTATATCCTTGGTTCGGCAAGTAGCAATAAGGCGAGTTCTAACCTTGGCCATTCGTTAAAAATACTTCTAAGCGAAAGAATTAGCAATACATGCAAGACACTATTCTAGAATTGTTATTTTAGCTAGATTTTACCTTGTTACTTACCCATGGTTCCCACAACCCTAGTTATGGAGTTTAGTTACCCATGCTAATAATCACACAATTCATATTGATAATATAAAAATTCATGCACTTACTTTTCTAAGAATGAAGAAAATCCATAAATTCACTTGAATAATTCAAAAAAACACTAACAACTAATTCCAGAAAAGTATGATAATATACCAAAATAAAGATTTCAATACTTAAACAAGAGAACTAAATAATATCCAAAAGTCTAACCCCAAAAATGAGGTTTTTTTTAACTATTTATGATAAAATAAAACCTAATAAAAGAAAGACTCTATTTAACTCAAATTTGTCCAAACCGCGTCTGGATCAACGATCCCTGCGATGGGTCGTAATGGACACGATGGATCATCGTAGGCTCCGTCATCCATACTTTGCATAATTTTCTGCTGCTTTCTTCATCAACTTTCTCTTACCCTCGATGGACAGATATGACGGACTATTGCAAGCACGACGGTCCATCGAGGGGTTCCGTTCCACAATACTTAGAAACTTCTCGAAATTGGATACTGGAACTACTCTCTAACAACCACGACGAATATGAAGGACGCATGGTAATGGCTATGACAGTCCTTCATGAGCTTCCGTAGTCCCACACTTGGTCAGACTTCTCAAACTTCCTTCAGCAGCCATTTTCTTCTAACTACTGTGCCACCTACGGATCGTAATAGTCACGACGGACCGTCGTGGGCTCTGTAGGTGGTCACTTATACAATTTCTACTCAAATCCTTCACGTTCTCCTTTGGACAGATTTCTCGCAAATAAAGAGAAACCTACAACAAAAATCAATACAAAAAGGATTTAGACAGACACTAAACTTAAGGAAAATGCATTAAAAGTACCGTGAAACCACGGTACATCAGTACCCAAACTTAAAATCAGCGAAAAAATGGGAATTTCTTTTGAAGTTAGGGCACTAGTTGCAATGTCGGAAAGTTGGTACCTTGGTGAGAGGCAAAATAGTAGAAGTGTCTATTCAGGGTGAGCTCGTGTCAATGGTGTGATCTTCATGAGTTATCTTGTTCAAACATGAGAGCGTAAGCATGCACTGAATCAAAGAAAGAGTCGATATTGATAGCCATGTGATTGCGAAAGCTTAATAGAATATACTTTTGTACAAGTGTGGTTTTGAATCATAGTGTATCACTTGAGGACAAAAAATGAATTTAAGTTGAGGGTGTTGATGTGTCGTGGTTTCACGGTGCTTTCAATTCCTTTTTATTAAGAGTTGTGTGTGGCTAGTGCCTTTTTATAGTAGTTTTAACATGTTTTTATGTTTTTTTTGCAGGAAATATGTCCGTAGTAAGAACACAAAAGACAGAAAATAGTGCATAAAGACGACCTACGAAGGCCATCGACGACCCTTCATTGAATCGACGGTCCGTAGGTGGTGGCTGTCAATTGAAGTTTAACTGATGGAGAAACTCGGGAAAATCATACCAAGTGTAGAACTACAAAAGGGATCGTTAGTAAACTATTGATATGATCATGGATAGTTTCAGTACCCGAAGTTGGAGAAATTCGACGGATGGAGAGACAGAGGGCATCGATGGACTATGTTGTTGGTCCATCGATTGATTCAGAGAGGGTTCCATTTGAAGGAGAGAGAATATTATATGTCTGAATTGATGCAGGCAGTCACGACGGTCCGTCAGTAGGGGTCGTCGATTAGTTCCGCGTTTTTGGGACAAAATTTCCTTATTTCAATTTCTTTTAATTTGGGACAATGTTTTCTATATATAGGGTTTAAGACCTCATTTTGGGGTTAGACATTTTTAGTATTGTTCTTGTGTTGTTTGGAGCTTGGTTTTTGCAAACTTTGGCAATAATTCAATTTCCGGATTTGGTTTGAATATTTATCTTGCAATTTCAAGTTGATTTTCTTGGTGTATTCTTATTGTTGAAGTAAGTTCATGATTTAATCCTTAAAAATTATGAATTGTTATCTTTCTTGCATGGGTAGCTAAATCCACAACTAGAATTGTGGGAACCATGGGTAATTAACAAACTAAACCTAGCAAATAAGATCTTCTCAAATATGTTCTTGCATTTATTGATAATTCATTAGCTTAGAAGTCTTTTTAACAGTGGCAAACATTAGAAATCATCTTGTTGATACTTGTCGGACCAAGGAGGTAGTAAAAGGAAAAGAATTATCAACATAGATTTAGTGGGATACTATCTAATAGGCTATTGTCGATTAGTGCAAAGTAAAAACTAAGACAAACATCCATTATGATGTATAATATGAAGTAAGGTTAAGGGTTAGTAAATTATGCACACGTAGTCGGACCAAGGTACGGGGTGAAATTATCTAGATTTCAGACCAATGATTTAGAGATACATAACTTACCACTTTACATGCAAAACGCTATGGAAGACTTGTTATTGCTAAGGATACGACAGTATGAACCTATGGGGAACACATATACCCTAGTTAGTCTCAAAACTTGATAAAACTCACTTTTTACTTTTGTTCACTTGTTAACTTAGAACTGTTTAAGAAACTTGTTTCACAACACCACCACCACCACCTTTTAATTACCTGTTTTTGGAAAAACATTGGATAAATAGACACAATTGTATATTGAAGTTAAGTCTAAACCATTTTCTTCGTGGGATCGATCCCAAATACTAGTTGGGTTCTTTAATTGATTAAGACCTCTTATACTTATTTAGGGAGGTTTAATTTGAGCGTATTAGTTGCGTGATTTGATTAGAAAACTGTTGCATAGACATTTCCCTTATGTTTACAATGTCTTCACAACATTTTGAGCGAAAATTTCATGATAATATAGCTGAAATGATTCCTTAATGGGTGGGTCGAATTTGAATAGTTTCTTGGTAAAAAACATGAATTTGTTCACCAATTAGGAGTTGAATGCTAGGGCCTTTGCATATTTAGGTATTCGGGTACTCTAGAAACACTAATCTCCACAAAATTTTGTTAAAAATGAAGTTTTAGGGAAAAAGACACCATGATCATGCCTGATGTTTGACCCAAATGAAGGCCTCTCTAGCGGACTCCATTCTATGGTGGAGGCCTTCATCCTGCTATGGCAAACTTCATCTTGTAGGGCGGAACCGGTGTGGCGGGATATTGTAAAATAATTGCCTTTTGCCACTTCAAATAGAAAATATTTCTTCCTTACCCCCGTATTGACTAATTTCAGGGAAATCTAATGTGTACATTTTATGATTTCGGAATATTGTATACCCGTGGTAAGAATAAATGAAGAAAACTTACCCTTTGTTCGATTCGCCGATGTTGCAAGTCGGGACAGACACCATGATCATGGGAACACAAATTTTTTGTGTGAGAAAGGTTTCCACCAAGTGGGTTTAGCGGAGAAAACACCCGGTTTCCATGCCCAACTGATGGAGTATGGTTGAGGTTGATGATAGAGGCTGGTTACGAGAGTTTTATGCACTACTCCTTATTGTCTGCTGGGACGATCCTCGCCCTACCATCTATGTACGAGGAGTTGAATCTCTCTGAGCACTCAATTAATCAATTAGGTGCTCGAGGTCTCTAACTTAGAGTACGAGACCAGACTAAGGGAGATGAATTTGGTTTGGATACACGACACACTCGACGAGGCTTTGCATTGGGAGCAGGTTTATTGGGATACTATAGAGGGCATCACAAGTACTCATTTGTCATCAGATGTCAAAAGATGGTTGCACGTAGTATCTAGGAGGATCCACCCGTCGGGCAACCACACAGACATGACCATCCATCGGGCTCTAGTGGTGGCTTAGGTTGTGTAGGGTATTGGACTGAATATGGGAGAACAGATTGTGTCCAAGTGGAAGATATCCTACAGAGGAAACAAGAAGACTTTCTTTCTACTTAGTATAGTGAAAATGATGTGCAAGCGGGTAGGGGTTCCACTCTTTGGCACTGATAAGGAACTTACATATGGATCTTTCTTTTCATCTTCTTTTGATTAGGCAGCCTCCACCTTGAGTTGAAAAAGAAAAAAGATGGATGGGTCCATCACTCTCAAAAAAGCAGATGAGGCACACGGCGAGGAAGAGGGTGATGATAAGGTCAACAACGTCCTCCCTACGTCGTTTGAGCCCTACTACCAGGAGCTCGTGTGGAGAAGGACCTGGCAGCCGTCCAAAAGAGATTGTGATGCTCTTATGCTAATTCCTCAACTCCAATTCCACCCTCCAAATCCCTCGAGGTTGATATTCTCTACCACGAACTGAGATAGGGGAATAAAAATAATCTAGAAAGGGACCACCAGATGGGTCAAATGTGGAAGGCCATTAAGTCATTTTCTATTACGTCATCGTCGGAGGGAGATTCCTAGGCTCGAGCCGGATGACTTTGAGGAGTTCACCTAGATTCAGATGATAAAACTCCCTCTCCCCATGGTCCTTGATTTGAGTTTTCCCTGCTAAGGCATGCAACAAATAATATTTCTACTTTTTTAAAGTTTTTTTTAAGCACATGGATGCTTGTTTTGCTATTTTCATAGTCGTAATAAAATGTTAGGTGATTATAACTTACTATTCTATTGCGGAGTACTAATCGGACTGCAGAAATTAGCATGTGCACGATTCGAAGCCCATAGACAAAACTAGGCAAGAACAGGAAGGCAGGGCTGAGATTCTTTCTTGCTATATCTCCTACTCTGGCAGTCCCGCCGTGGAGCGGCCATGACGAGATTAGTTTCTAAACAATATTTCTTGGGGTTTCTCCCTGTTTCTAAAGTTTTCATTTACTCACAGGGTCATAGTTAAGCATTTAGGATATCCCTGTTAGCTAAGATAAGGATTTTTCCGCCTCGAGATCAACCTAGCGGTATACAGTAAAACTTTTCCTACTAATTTAACACCACAAACATGCAGGTCCTAAGAATATTCCTATGAATCACAGGGTTTAGAATCGGTTGCGACATACGTCAAGGGAATCTTTCATGAAAGGAAATTCCACTATTATGCAATAATAGCCCATTTTCTGATATGGTTCCCGACCAATCCCAACTTCCGTGAAACAGGATTTCCCCTACAATGACAAATCATTCTTTTCCTTTACCATCTTTATAAATAGTAAGTTTATGCACAACTAATAGTTGCATTCCCTCTTATAAGTATATCGTATCACACGTCTAGAATCCATTTATGATTCAGATCGTAGCTTATCTCTAGACCTTTACACATAACCAAGTGATGAATCTCTTTTTGACAACAGGTTCACAAAAACCCAAGCAATCATTAATCACATAATTTCAAATAGTTAGGCAAGCACACTACACACACCAACAATTATTTTGACAATTTCATGCTACATCACATTGGAAAGTCAAAATTCTTACTTAATTCGTTTCATGGGTGACCATTAGCTAATCATCATAAATTCATACAACCTCTAGGGCCAGATACCAATTGGAACCTTCTCCGTTCCAATTTTCCTTGCTTGTGTCCCTTCAGCCGCGACTACGACATTCAGTTCACTTTGTTGAGATACCAATTGGATTCAACCCACAACACAAGCGATAACCCGCACGGAAGGAGAGAAGAAATAGAACGACTTCGTAGAATGCCTCTTAGCTTCCT
Organism: Solanum corneliomulleri; assembly: GCA_027704805.1. Taxonomy (NCBI): domain Eukaryota; kingdom Viridiplantae; phylum Streptophyta; class Magnoliopsida; order Solanales; family Solanaceae; genus Solanum; species Solanum corneliomulleri. The sequence goes on along the minus strand of JAKWIY010003056.1, from coordinate 53,252,551 downwards.
GAAGATTAGATGTGAACGTCAATGCACAGATCGACAAGAGTCTACTTCACATTTGCTCTTGGAGATTGTCTTATTCGTCGTCACTTATGAAATATAACTGACCATGCAACCGGACTATGCCAAAAGACATAACAAAAGTATAATCAGTACAAAGTACATGTACTATTAGGCATCATCGATTTACCCATTACCCACTGCATAATATAAAAAAATCAACCAGTAGAAAAAATGCAATATAGAAGTACACCCCTCAACCTTTATCTCCCTGCCTATACCATTCTTGTATAACTTAATCGTACTAGTACACTTGATCTAACCCTATACTTTATCACCCTGCTAGCTTGTTCTTGAATCCTAGCTTAACCATTCTATCTCAATAAGTATCTCCCGAATACAACCATTGCAAACCCGACCAACCATTTATGACATACCCTTACTACTTCTGCATCACCATTCCTCCCTTGACCACATGGTATACTCTATCGAGACTCGCTAATCTTTCGAATTCGAATCCTCTTTCCAAGGTAAGGCTTAACTAATTTTTGCACCATGAACACTACCCTACTTATCATTATTTATTAACACATGCAACCTCTCAAAATATAGTTATTAGTAACACCAGAACCCTCAGTATCGACTTATCAGACAACATACATACTGATTGGGCATGATTGTTCATGACTAGTTCCAATAAATGTGATATAACAAGAAATTACAACATCGTAATGACACATATACAAGGAACATAATTCAATTATTATTTAGGAGAAATGTATTGTTCATAATAGGTAGATATGAATGTAGTAGTCATAAATGATTCTTTCATGGAACCCACATCTAAATTGTTAGTGTGTCGGAATGTGACACCCGATCTAATATATATGTGTAAGAATGTGACACCCGGTCTAATATATTATCAAAATGTGATACCCGATCTAGTGTATGTGTTTAAATGTGACACTCAATCCAATATATGTTTTGGAATGTGACACTAGGTCAAGTCAAGACAACCACAACTATAATCACACACTCAAGTAACAAGTCTATGGAATGTTGTTGTTCATACTTAGTCGTTTCATTAGGTTTGATTCATGTTTCTCTATTCTGATACATGCACGCATATAATGGAACCATTAACAACCATATATAACACAAGTGATAAGTCGAACCAACACCTACCCCTAGTTCACAAGATGAGGCTTCCCACCATGATACACATCATACTTCACAACTTGGCATACATGTAAAATCGTAAATTTTTTAGTGCTCAAATTCCTAAACATGAGTTCTACCGTCAATTAGTAATATATTATGTAGTGAGCACAAATTTACAAAAACTCAAGTAAGTAAACCTAGCCTACCTTAGTCGAGAATCAGTGACTTGTGTCGACGTTATGCTAGAAATCTATTTCTCCTTTCTTCCCAAGCCTAGAGCATCTTTTTGAGGCCTATCGAGGTGATTTTTGCCTCTTTTGAGAACTTAGTGAATAATGAAGAAACAAGAGTTTGCATCATTAAGTTCTGCCCTAACCTTCCCGCTCTGGCGCTCCTACCCTGCGAAGGCCCAGCCGCCGTAGCGTCACCACCCCAATCTGGTGGGACAGCGGTCCCCAACTACTCACGGTGTTTTTTCGTTCATAAGTAAAGACGGTTTGAGTTGTAACATAAATTCCTTGTGTATCGACTTCAACTCCAATTGAATTTTATATTTGACTTCAACCATTTGTACTTCATAATTGAGGTGTACGTTTGGACGTATCAATCATTCAAGGACAACTACAAACAAGTAACCTAGATTAAACACTCATAGATCTACAAAATATATATTAATAAAGATGGAAAAATGGAGAAATAATGAAGAGGTTGCACTCCGGCAAAAAGCTAGAGAAATTTGGATTGCGCATTGGGACTGAAATTCCAAGTACTTCCATTCCCAGTGGAAGATAAGAATTAGCCACAACACTATTTCTTCCATTTACACTGAATATGAAATAAAGTTGACAGAACCACTACGTATAAAAGTTGAGTTTATCTATGTCTTTAAGGATTTGATGGGGAATAAAGCTACTGAATTGAGATGTTTCAATAATGATGTGGTTAGAGGTGGACCATGTGTCTCTATCATGCAGCAAATATAGCTCATTAAAGTGGTAACTACTGATAAGATATTGGAGGCCATTAAAGATAATACCCAAAGACAAAGCACTAAAAGTTGATGGATTCCCAATTGAATTTTTTTACTAAGAACTGAGAGTAGTTAAAAAAAATATGTCATTATAATTGTAGGACATTTCTATCAATCTGGTAGTCTATGACCTGCTATTAATACTACATCGGTAACTTCAAATCATAAGGTTAAAGATTACATAACCATTGCTTGTTGCATTACATTATACAAATCTAAGGTTCTACCTAGAAGAAGAAAGCTTGTGATTTGTGGATTGGTTGTTAAAGCTCAATCAAATTTTGTGGAGGGTAGAAGTACAGTTGATAACATCATGTAAGTTATGATATATTTAAGAGCTACAATAGAAAAGGGATATCAACTAGATGTGTACTCAAGGTGGATCTAAAGAAGGCCTATGACACCTTGGAATTGGGATTCTTAGTGAAGTTCTTAAGTGATCTGGGTTTCTTGAAAAAATTGGTTCATTGGATCATCTTGTGTTCATTTATCTTGAATGGAAGAATTATTACACCATTTTAAGGACAGAGAGGGATTATACAAAGGGATTTTATGTCCCCCTATCTCTTTGTCTTGGCTATAGAATACTTTGGGAGATAATTCAAACAAATGGGAAAAAATGTAGATTTTCACTATCATCCCAAGTTTGAAAGATTTAATAGTATCCACATTTGTTTTCTTGATGACTTGTTGATGTACTGAAGGACTGACATAATTTGTTGTCAACTAATGCATGTTGCCTTCATGAAATTCTCTGAGGCACCTAGACACAACAAAGCATTGTAGATGCCTTGGAATTCACTATGGGAACTTTTCCACTCAGATACCTAGGTGTGCCTCTAGCATCTAAAAAATTGGGAGTCAATACATACCTTCCCTTGATTGAGAAGATCACGACTAAAATCATATGTTGTTCAGCCAAGTTACTATCATATGCAGGAAGGATACAACTAATTAAAGCAAATATTATTTGAAGTGCATGCTTATTGGGCTCTGATATTTCTCATCCCTTAGAAAGTCATCAAGGCAATTGAACAACTTTGTAGGACTTTGTTGTGGTGCGTGACAGTCTCAAAGAAATCTCTAGTTTCTTGGACAAACATATGTCTACCAAGGGTTGTAAGTGGACTCATTAATGTAACAAATCTATGCACTTAGAATTCTGCAGCAATCCTTAAACTCCTATAGGATTGCATATGGATGCAATGAGTCCACAACTACTACATCAAGCAGGGAGACATAAGACAAATCTACATACCTAAGATTGCTTCATGGCTGGTGAGGAAGGTGATCCTTTCACTAAGAATTGATTATTAATGATATGGTGTTACATATACACATTAAAGGAAGAAACAATGCGGCATGAAGAGTATTATTGAATGTGATCTCAAAATTATTTTACAAGTATATATTCAATAAATATTAATAATATAATTTAATATCAATTAATCATCCCCCCTTTTAAATTATACTAGCTACGGTCTATATTAAAGTGGCATATTCTAGTAGGTGCAGTATAGATCATTTGAGGATCATGATATCAAATAGTATATACCTTATTACTGTTAAAGTATACACCAACAACATGAACAAGTATCGACTGTCTTAATTATCTATATATTTTGATCAGCATTGACTATACTCAATTATTCAAATTTTACAACGGTAACAAAGTATAAAATGATACTTTTGCAATGGTGACATTTGTTTTGTTAGTGTATAAAAAGCAGGATTCATGAACTCGTCCATCTTATTCTATTTTAAAATAATTGAACATCTTTTCTAATTATGTCTCAAGCATGTCACACATCTAATTTAAAAAAAGACTTATGTTTGTTATGGTAATTTAGAAATTTTAAGAACTTCACACACCGATACAAACCCATGTCGATAATTCTTTAATTGTGCAATTGATGCGTGCTCTTTTTATAAGTGCTTGAGAATAATTCATCAACGAGCAGCCCATCAAAATTGAGTCTGGATTCTAGACATCAAATTTTAAAGGCGTTACCAAATTTCAGATATTAGAAAAGCTTCAAAACTCCAAAGAAAATAGGAATTTGCTATTGACTTTGTACAAAGAAATCGAAGAATAGAGGAATCACTTTAAAGGATTGCTAAAAGACACCGAAATAGAAAGGGTTCAAATAAAACAAAGGTGACTCAAGAAAAGAGAAGGGCCTAAAAATAATGTTGTATGGTCTGTTGTCAGTGGTTGCTTTTTAGAAATGAGTAACGGGAATGCAATAGTACAATCTTATATCTTTTACTCATGTAGTATTACGGTCTATTAATAAAATGACGTACTTCTTATATATATACATTTTCATGTTGATAACTGACAACAATATCCATCAAAATGAAAATAACATTTACATAATTCAACTGTCTAAAAAGGCACTTTAACAATCAATTGTCTTAATATTCAACCACCACAAATTGATTTATCTAAAAAAAACAATTGACTTAGTCATCAAAAAACCACTTATATAAACAACCAACTTTCTTAATATCGACCACCAAAATACAACCATTTCAATCCCCCAATATCTTTATCATCAACCACAAAAAACCAACCATTTCAAAAATCAATGTCTTAAAACCCAAGTGAAAAGAAATTGTCTTAATCACCATTGAGCTCCATAACGATTCCCATCACATCCACTTCAATTCCTTCTTCTATCTCCGTCTCCTCTTTTTTTTTTCTTGATCTTCTACCTAATTCTCCTCTTCTTTTCCTTGGTCTTCTAGCTGCTTCTCCTCTTTTTTTCTTGATCTTCTACCTAATTGTTCTCTTCTTTTTCTTCTTTTATCTGCTTTTCCTCTTCTTTTTATTCTTCTACCTGCTTATCCTCTTCTTTTTCTTCTTCTTTATTTTGTTCGATCTTTGTCTAAAACTTCATTGACTTCTTCTCTGAAGTGATCATCAACTGCAACGAGATCTTCATTCACCATTGCTAATGGAAGGACTTCATCTACATCAGCAACATCACTATTATTATCAACTGTTGGTGATGTATTGTCTTCATTAACTACTAGTAAATACATAGCTTAGCATTCTTACAAATATATTATTTTACAAAAGCTATATAAACTAGTCTACCTTCATTTTTCTTGTTCTTTTGAGCTCTCCTCAATTTGTCATCTCGTATGAAAGTGTCAACTTTCATCATTGATAGTTTAAGGGATGAAACACACTCACATAAATTATCATTTTTATTATTCTGTCCATTCAAAACAAAATTATCACAAGGCTGGTTGGAATTGTTCTCACCCAATATTTGATCCTCCTCGTTCTCTACTACAACAGTCAGGACAGTAGCACCTTTCAACATGGCCTTTAAGGCATCAATGGTTGTGTCCTTAACTTCGTCCGTATATGGCTTTAATGTTGCTTATAATTTTGTTTTGTTTCACAAACAGTAGGTATAAGGTATGGATGCACAATCTACAAAAAAATAATATAAATTTATATCTTTGTACTTTCCCTCTATACTTAAATAGATCACCTTCGACAACATTATCGCTCTTTGTTGTGTGCCATCTAAGCAAACATGAAATGGGCAGAGAAAAATCCAATGACTTCTTTGCATACTTCTCAATATATATATGTGTGTGTGTGTGTGTGTGTGTGTGTGTGTGTGTGTGTGTGTGTATAAATGAAATTCATATTTGATAATCAGTACTAGAAATGCCCAAGGAAAGTCATACAAAGCATATGATGCATTCCCTCCTTCATTGTACACCTGCATCTACTTCTTCAAATCAATTTTGTTCTTCAAATAATTCAGTGTTAAATCAAAACACTCTTTCCCCACGGATAACTCTTGAAAACTCTAAATTATCGACCATCATAATGTGGTTCGAATCCACAATCGTAGATCAATCTTGGGCAAGTAACTAAGAGTGGACGAACCAAACTAAGGAGCACTTCAACTTCTGCTCCTTTTTAAATCTAGTACCCTTAATCAAATACATCAACTTTGTACTAGTGATATTTTTACTCTTCGTCACTTTATGGTATAATTTCTCACCTTTCTCAAGTACTCTTTTCATTTTTGATTCACGCGGATATGCTGAGCAATTCATCCCCATAATCAGTGCAAACTCTTTTAAACCAAAACATGCAGGATTATCATTCACACAAAATCATATCTCATGCAACGTTTTTTTTTTATCATTTTAACACGACGCAACAACTTATAATGAACCAATTGTCCATTGAACTTGTAGTACTTTGAATATGTCTTAAATGTCCAAAACAAATAGTTTTAAATTCATTATGATTTTTTTAACTAATACAGTTCTAAAATCATGATAAAGGGTCAATCTTTCTCTCATATAAATTTTTGCTGGAAAAGACCGCAATTCATCCATCTATGTACTTAGATTAAAAGACAAACCAGAGATATATCTTGCACGGATGGCAAGGACAGAGGATCATCATCCTCATCTCAAGTCCGTTGTTTGTGCTACTCTCCTCATTTACACTATCAATTCTTTATTGACTAGATTCACTATTGTCTTCATAGTTATCATCTCAGTCATTGTATGTGAATTCGAGTTAGACTTAGGCTCTTCAACTACAACTTTTTTCTTTTTTGAAGATCCTTTTGAAATTTCTTCAGCCTTTTTTTTATTATTTTTAGAAGGCTTAGAAACAAATCTTTTAACACTTCCGTCTCTAGTTTTAGGAGTGATGCTGTATTATATGCAAAAACATATTTTTCATATTAAAAGACGACCACTAGCCTATAAATACAAACAATGTAATGCTTAACAAATTTGACAAAGTATCAGTTCCAACAAAACTCGATAATATCATTGACCTAAACTCCATGATAGTCGACCAACATACAGGGGATTTTCAACATACAGTAAAAGCTTTTAGCCCGTTTGACCAGATAAACATAAAAAGTCAAAAAATTGATAAACATAAAAAATCAAATATTTCTATGCATTGTACAAAGCATAATGTCACTAATGATTCTAAATAAAAAGCATGAACTAAAACGGGTGAGATTTTGAGAATATTAAGAAAACATCTAAACTTCACGATTTTTATGACATTATCGCAAAATAAAATCAAATAGGCTAAAAAATAGAAAACATGATTAAAATTACATCAAACTCAGAAGATTGAAAAGAATCTGCGAAGTAGATTAAAAGAGCTTCGACTGAACTTGAGAAGAAGAAGAAGATTGATTAAAATAGACAAACTTGACTTCGTTTTTCAGGAACAACTATAGAATCCCTTTTTTCTTTATGTTTTCGATAATCGAAGACGGAAGAAGAAAGAATGAATACGAAAGGTGAATGGAAGACAAAGGATGAACAATTTTATGAAGGTTTATAATTTCGATAAAGAAGGTTGAGATGCTTATGGAAGACGAGGAGGGGTCTTATAACGTTTTCAGAGGTTCCTCTGAAAGTGCTAACCTTTTTTATTAAATAATTTTTATATTCCTTGGGATTGTAATACAATTATTTGGAGGGATGAATTTATTTTATGTTGAAGTGTTGTGGATGAAAATGATATTTTATATATATGTTTTTACCCCATTTTTAAAGTGATGAAATGGCCTAGACCCCAAAACCCAACCCCACTTTTTTGCCTTTTTTAACCCTAACCCTAAAAATTAATTTAAAAAAAGGCTATTGTGCAGATTAACTTTTGGGAGTGTCTCCCATTCCTATTAATCTCTAGAAACTCACACAAAAATTCATTATGAACCTCCCAAACACAAATTAAATATGCTTCTGTCTTGAAAATGGTATTTCAGACTCAATGAATTCATCAAAATATCCAAATAAGGACACCTTACCCGATATTGACTATAATAAATTTTAACTTAAGAATCTCTTAATTTTCAAATAAGGACATGAAACCCATCCAAAAGTTTCAAAAACTGAACCAAACCCAAACAACCATTCAGAATTAGTGAAATCATCAAAACTTGGAAATGACAATCCTAACTTCATACGTGGACTAAAGTCAAATTTTAGTCTTAACTATCTCCATATTTTATTATAATGGATCAAAATCAAAAATAAAAGCCTTAAGACCCAAGCCAACAATGCATCTAGACCAAAAACACATTACGAAGCCAAGATAATTGTCAAAATTCTATTTCAAGATTGTTATCACCAAATATTGACTTCAGTAAACTATATTACTCTTTCATATTTCAAAACACAAAAATCTTCCAAAACTCATCTAATTAGTTGAACACTTCAGCCAATAGTCCTAATAACCTAAAGGTCATGTTCTAGTGCTGATGGAACTGGTGGAATTTCATTATGAGACTCGGACCTCTAAGTGTTGACCGAAATCCACCATTTCAAATGAAAAGCTTCCACAACTCCAAATCTTTCAAAAATGTCAACTTTATGATCCAACTACAAAACCAATCTCGTAAACTAAAAGAACATGACTCGGGGCAACTATCCGGAGTATTAAAATGGTAATTTTATAAAAATAATCTTCAGGTTCATTATATTTCCCCCATATGCATTGCACAAGTAATACTATAGAGTAGTTAACATGCATACATCACATAGCTTAGAAAACAAATAACCATCACCCACCTTGCCTGAATGCTCTGAAGAACTTAAGTTTTTCCCTTTTATAATGCCTTGTAAAATAATAGCCAAATTAAACCTGGATTATTACATAATTCTAACCCTAGGCAGATTTGATGATCATTTTATCCGAACTAGAGTTTTTCCCACCATCAGTTGAAGTTTAAAAAATAAACTATGAAAAATATTATGCATATATCTACTTCTATTTAATATTAGAATATTTTATATTTAAAGATTTGATGGATTTTCTATAATTTTAATATCAACAAATAAGCAACATTAAAATAATTTGTATTGGTCGTGAATGCAATGACAAATCCTTTAAAATCTTAACTTATAATAGACTACATTAACTATTATGTATAAAGAAAAAAGGAAAGTGAATACATATTATTTAATCATAGAAACCTGACCATTCACGTGTAAATGCATTATTATAACAGTAAGATAAATTGAATTGCCTCAAATAACAATAATCACTACACTTCATGTAGTTTATTGTTTTTGTCAGTCAAAATAATTGAATTAATTTGAATTTTTTTACTGTTACAATAAATGCATTTACACTTGAATGATCATTTTTCTACAATTAATAATACATATTCACTTTTCTTTTGTCATTATTCATGATGATTAATATAGTTTATTTGTAGTTAATGTAATCACTATAGTTCATATAGTTTCTTATTTTTGTTTGTCTAATCAAACCTCTACCTAAGAGTATCACACTACGTTCTAAGGCTTAAGAATTGAATTTCAAGTTAGGAGAGTAATTAAACATTTATCAAAGAAATTAGTGGAAAAGCTGACGAACAGTGTTCTAGGTCGCCTTTTCTTTTCCTAAGAATGAAGTTGTATAATAATGAGAGGTTTTGGGAGTTTTCCTCTATCAATACACAACTAACTCATTGTAGCGGCCAACAACCTACTATAGTAGCCCCGCTATAATGGGATCCCATCTTCTATAGTGGCTTGCACGAAGACAAAAACTTAATAATCTTCCCCAAAAGCCTATATTATGCAATACATCCTCAAATAACCATTTCACGTCAAGTTTAACATTGGGAGTTCTACTCATCCGAATTAATTATAAGAAGTCTTATGGACTCCTTCACGTCTTACATAAAAGATAATCCAACCCAATCATAGATATTATCTACAATCCCTTCCTTGATTACCCTAGACCTCATTTTACTAATATTTTATTTCACCTTAGCCTAGCCTAAAGTCTTAAGTGTTAAGACAAACTTTTTTTGACCCAAATCATTCACAACTGATCTACCCCTAATGACCGGCATTGACCATTACAATAGATACAAATTTACCATCGCTTATCTCTGAGCGATCAAACAAGGAAAAAGTGGACCAAGTCAAAAATAGTGTAGTTCAGTAATTCTCAAATAAGTTAGGTTACTTGTACCACGTGTCCCTCTTAATTTCTAAAGTATCTTCCTCAACCGTATGATCCTTCCACTTAACCTTCATTGATCTGATATACTTTGTCCATGATCTCCAAACATCTCGATCAAGAACTGCAATTGAATCCTCTTCATATTGAAGATTATTGTCTAATAATATAGAGTCCCACTTGATAATGTAATCTCCATCCATATAGTACCTCATAAATGACTACGTGGAATACTGGATGATCTTTGGGTATTGACAAACTTCCAAATGACAAATGGGAAGATACCAAAACCCTCAAAGGTCACGAGGATCAGTTGGTGTTGGGGTTTGACCCATTGAATCAAGATTATAAGGTTCTATGTATTCAAAAAGAAGTGGGATGATTGGATTGTAGGTGATTCCCTTAGTTGCATTATATGTATCTATTCCTTGTGCAACAACTCATGAAAGAGTTAACCTAATACCTGAATTTCCTTACTCTTGTAGCTTACACGAGTCATTGGTGCCACATATATCAACGGGTTATTTATTGTCTTACTAGACTCCTAGGCGGTATCTTATGCATATTCTCATTTGAGATGGGTAGCGAACAATTTGACGAGATGCAAAAAACAGATATTAAAAGAGATTTGTCATCAATATATTCTTAAGCACAATAGCCTGTCTCATTTTACTATCTTTTGTTTGTTAAGAAATGCAGTTACTATATTACCTAGAGGTGATGAAACTAGAGATGATATTTGTGTTTTGGTTATGAACTTACAGTTCATTGTTGAGGACATTTCCGATTCACAAATTAACAAAGCCTTAATTCAAGTGTTGGACCATTTATAAAATGTGAGAAGGAATAGAGCATGTGAACTTACAATTTGGTTAATTTTAAAATAAGAAATGTCCATAACAAATAACTGTGATTCCCTAATCAATACTTGTATATCATCTCGGGATCCAGTACCTACAGGTAATCTAGTGGCTACATCCCTTACCAAACTAAGAATATGTAAACGAGATAGTTGATTATAATTAAGTAAAGGGTGATCACTAACCTTTTGTTAATGATTTAATGTTACATATTTTGTATGTGAGAAATCCTTTCCAAGTACTGCATTGTACCTCTGAGCTTTTTCTGTATGGAAAATAAGCTCTCATTTACTCGAAATGGTGGTTGATCACCCGAGACTATTCTCAACTCTTGAGTCCTTTAGCCTTTCACCCAAATTGGCACATTGCATCACTTCATATGGATGTTTTTAAAGAAAACAATATTTTTCAAGGTATCACATGCCCTTTTTTTAGCCAATAAGCAAATTAATCAACCGGTTCCATATGACCAAACTCAAAGGATAAAGAAACTACATGGGTAAAACTATTAACAGTACAAACTAATAGTGTATAAGAATAATTGACACAATGCTCAACTAATAAATTATAATATTATTCTAATATGTGTCATTCAGAATCTCCTATATAATTCATGTCCTTAGTTTTCTAAAGTTCGATCATGTTATGTCTAACCACCTAAGCCTAGAAGTATAATTGCCTTAGCCATCAAACTTTGAAAGGTCACCAATTGATCCTCCTTCTTCAAGGATCTCAAATAGGCAAGTACCAACATTAAAACTCTTGAAAAATCCAAAAGTAAGAATCATCTTGAGTTTATGTCCCCTAAATCCAAACCTCCATACATATTGTTATACTCCATTGGAGTATACTCAATGTGATAGTTGAAATCTCCTCTTATGAATAACTTCTTAATGTGTGAAACACCTCTCACCACATCGTCCAAGTCCTCCCTAAAATGCTTTTTTTCCTCCTCATCATTCCCGCTTGTAGAGCACAAGCACTAATAATGTACAATGACCAACTTAATCGTCATCATACTATTGATTTCAATTTTAACCTCAAGCACTTTCTATATTACATCATCATCTATTACAATTCTATTTCATTCTCACTACTTGTGCTGCCAGAATACCACAACTTATAATTGTCCACATCCAGCGCTATATATCCTACACATTTGGTCTCTTGGATACAAGCTATAATAACCCCCATTTTCCACATCCATGTACTTTCTATCAAAGTACCTATATTCAAAGATAGATAAAATCCATAGAATTTTCATACAACCCATTATACAATTATCATACAATTGGACTGCAACTTTGATCTTTTAACGACTTAAATTTAGTTCAAAACTAGATCAAATGAAACCCCCATATAGCCTCTAATTCCATATTCGAACTCCCCTCGTTGTTGTTTTTTTATTGAGTTATCACCTACTCAAAATGAACTACGTTTGTGTACACTGAATTATATGATCCCCATTGAAAATTTTATTCCGTTAACCAGAAGCATTCAATTACTAAGGAAAAAAATGTAAGGACATTAAAAAGGATACAGACCCCGTGAATTACTTTTCAATACATGTAAATAATTTAGGATTTAATGTATCATTCGTATCTTATCTTTCAAATAGACATGAAGAAGGAAGTGTACATTCTTAAGAAGTTGCCTTTAGTAGATGAGATAAGGAGAAATAAAAACGGGGTAGATCATATAGTTGAAAGAAGCACTAATTTTACCTATTTAATGTTTGATTTTGATGAACCAAACCTAATGTGTTGAAGGGCTAATTTTCATTTTCCCAGATCTACTATGTTTTGTATAATCTAGTTATAATTTGTAAATGAACTTCATAAGAAAGCGAGATTAAGATACATACATGTTAAATCTTCGTATTTATCAATGCAAAAGCTTGCTTCAAATATGATGAACATTCAACTTGGTCTCCTTTTCATTTCTTCTCCAATAACTAGCAGTCGAATGCGGCATTTTATATAAGGTTAAAGGGATTAGAGGAAAACTAGCCATACTTTTATAAGCATCCAACCCTAGACCTAATGGGCCACCCATAATAGGCTAATAGGTCTTTAACAGGGTCTACACAAACACCAACACATACCACTAGGTGAATTGATGTAGGCCAAAGAAGGAATTCACATTTTATAAACCACAAGAAGTAAGTTAGTATGAGTTAATATTTAGTAAAAACTTACAACATTCTTTTACTTGTAGAATCATTAGCTTATTATCAAAAAAATTTCTAATTTTTAAAAAACTATTATTTTATAAAATTAATCGCGAAATGAACAACAACACAAGTACATAGTTGTAGAATATTATTTCAAACAAGACTATCACTATCAAAATTCATTAGTATTTGCATCAATCATTGTGAAAAAATCATCCACAATCACAAGAACTGAAGTTTTACCAACAAAGACCCAATTTTGTTGTAGTGTATCAAGAGATAACCAACATGGACTCCAAATCAAAGTTATTTCATTTAGTCCTCAATGTTTTTCCATAAAAATATGTATCCTACACGAAAAATTAATGCATATCATCAATATTATATTCTTGAATAACATGTGTTCAACTAGGCATACAGGCGATGCCTACTTCGACTCGATGATCCGTTGAGTTGATTTTGGCTAGCTAAGAAAAGTTTGTCAAATGTAATAAGACCCAAGTCACAAATTCAAACTCAGAAGTTGATTAGCACTTACTCGGTGATTTGCCTAATCACCTCTATGAGCTAAGAGAAGCTCAACGGATGTGTAAGTTCAGCCGAATGCCTACTTTTCAAAATTTAAACACAAAATGCAACACTAGCCAGTATCCAATCAATTCAACAAGTTACCCATATGCAACTCTACCCGTGGGTACTCAAAGTTCCCTAAATTTTCTTACAAAGCATTGCCAATTCAACGATTTCCCCTTATATCAAAGCATAGTCTTGTTAAATTTATTAAAAATCAAAATTACATAATTTGATGTTCAAACTAAATCTGCATTTTTAAATAAAAATTTAATATTTTCTCTGATGTTTGAGAAAAGTTGACATCCTCGTTGATGTTAAAAAGAAATAAAATATTGTTTTTGAGATCTTGATTCTCTTTTTATATCTAGTCATCTTTAATTAAAATAAATTATTATTTCATAAATTTAACGATATAACTCTTTATAGATTGAGAGAAAACCTCCAAGACATTTGACCCAAATTTCAGAGAAATAATGATCAAATTGTAACGATACTTTTAAAAAACTATTTCTTTGACTAGTGATACTTTATTTTAAGCAATCATCCCAGCAATAATAATAGAATTAATTTTTTTTTTTACTTTCCTTTAAAAGTTCTAATTTAAAAATAAGGTAACAATTGATATTTCAAATCGTAATAATTTAAAAAAATGACTACATTTTAAAATCACAATAATTATGAAAGATTTTTAAAAAAATAAAACACACAACATTAATACGCACAACAAAAACATCATATCAAAATAAACATACAACTACAACAACAATAATATATTCAGTATAACCTCACAAATTAATATAATATTAATAATTATTTACAAAAAAGTAGCAAACAACACATAAAATTTTTCTTACATTTATTATATTTGTTCAACTCAATTTAAATGTAAATATATATTATCTCTCTTGTTAGTTATAAAAAGTTTTTGCGTAGAAAATACATAAATAATTCCCTTGTCCATGTGTCAAAAAATTAAATAGATCCTCAAAGATGATTGGGCCTCTACCTATGGGAAAATTGTATGTAATAGCAAATTAATAAGTAAAAATTTAAGGAATCCCATAGTGTAATTCAATAATTACATTCTGTCCCGACAAATTTAGTATTTACAAAAAATCCCTTAAACTTGTAGTTTCGTGATACTTTAGACTGTAGTGATACATGGTAAATGATACATGGTAAGTTTAAACTGTTGAGAAAAAAATAGGGAAAAAATGGTACAATTAATGTTGTTACTAAAACAGCTTAATTTTAAGGTAACAGATCATTAATCACCATAAAATCAGCACGTAATTGGATATTGATTTCAAATTTTGAAAATCAAAACTATATCATCTATTTTGAAAACATTTTTTATGAGCAATCATGGCGGAAAGAAATTTAGTCGTCAGTGGAAACACAGATGTGGGTCCTCATTGCAAGCTTCTTAAGCAAGGTTAGTCCCAAAAAAAATCAGTTGTACAACTCGACAGTGAAACATTATTCGAAATTTAGTTTTGCTCTACGAAATCTCAATTTTTTTTTCTTTAAGGTACGACCCTAGACAACCCAGCAGCAGGCAGGGAGCCTCCTGTTACTGTAAATTTTTTGCTTTGTAGGTGACGCACATCAATTTTTGTTTTCTTATGTGTATTGGTCTACCCAGAATACAAGTATTTGTCATAGTAAGCCATAAGTTGAGGAAAAGGTTTGAACTAATTAAAAGAGCAAAAAGAAGAGGACAATATATATAAATGCATATTTACTCGTTAGTTTCTGCTCTTGTTATATTGTATTACTTTTTTCATAATCTGGGAAACTGCTACTGCAATTAAAAACAAAAAGTAACAAAACTCAAAAAAAACATGATTATTTTTCACTCATGCTCCTCTTGTCATTGGATCTCTCCTATTCCTAAGTCCTAACTACATAAAATAAAAGAATCTTGGAAACAAAAATCATTGTCATCTCCCCACTTGGCGTTACTCATTTGGTCTTTACTTCATCCTGCAAATACATTGACAAACGATAACGTACATGTATCAGTGAATCAACTAAAACATATCTAATACATGTATCAGAAACATCGACTAAACAATATACACACTGATTCTATATGTATCATCAAGTAGAATGGATGACGCATTTATTAAACTTAGTGAATGATACATTATAACAATTTTCAAAACATGTATCAGTACATCAACTAAACAACTAATACCTTACTGATACATGATATCAGTTTTCAGAAATTCATACTACACGCAAAACATGTGATACATATCTACTACATGTATCAGTGCATTGACTAAACACTGTAAACACTGATTCTATATGTATCATCAAGCACAGTTGATGACGCATTTACTAAACTTATTGAATGATACATTATAACAATTTTCAAAACTTCATGATACATATAAAATATTATGATACACAACAAATTCATTTATCAAATCACCATCTAAAACACTATACACACTTATTCAAATGTATCAGCAAGCACACTTGATTCCTTAAAATTTTTACTAATTTTAACAACAGTTTTAAGTACCAAAATACTAACCCGAGACAATTTTAATTCCTTAAAATTTTTACTAATATCATATATCCTTCTATTAATTGACGGATCCATTACTATGATGTAATTAACAAAAACAAAAAGAGAAGAATATACGAATTGATGATAGATTAACTATAAAAAGGGTCGGGTTCTTACGATTCAAGATTTGGAAGAAATAGTCGAATATGGATTAAGAATAAAAAGAAGAAAATAAAAAAATATGCTGGGTTGAGAAGATTCAAAATTATGAAGAAATAGTCGAATGAAGACGATTAAGGAAAAAAAAATAAGTGAAAGTTGACTTTGGTAAGAACAAAACGGTAGAAGGCATGGGAAGTTACCCTGCTTCCTGATTTTTTGAATTTTGAAATTCAAAATTTCAAAATTTGTTCTTTTATTTAAATTTAATTAAATTTAATAATTCAAAATCAAAAAGCTGATTAAAAGGTTGAGTGTTTAAATGGATAAAATTTAAAATTCAAAAACTGATTTAAGAGGTTGAGTGTTTTAATGGAGAAAAAATAGGCATTAAAATTGGTAAATGTGTATTATAGGAGAGAGAGTGTAATGTATCTAAAACTTACACTAAAATTAAAAAAAAAGGGAATTATGTAATATTTAAAAAAAGAAGGGAAAATTAGAGAATATAAAACTTATAGTTGTGTATTTAAGTTATTTTTCCAATTAATAACCTAAAATAAATGGAGTAGCTAGGGTTTGATTTAATTGTGCTCCATAGAAAACGTTAGCCAAAGTTTGTCAGGTGTCTCTCTCCCAAAAATCTCGCTCGCCACTCTCCCATTCTCGCTCGCCACTCTCCCTCTTCTCGCCTCTCTCGCTTTATACACAGAAGTATATAAATTATGTTTCTGTTTTGCATAAAATGAGAGAAAATTGTATATACACATGCAAAACATATATTTTCGTGTTATACACTTAATTATACAATTTACAAACAGTTACTTCAATTCAATTGTAGACAAATGCAAATTTTACACAAATATTGCAGAGAAAAAGGCCAACGAATTATACAATTGCGAATTATACAATTGCAGTGAAATACAATTTTCTCTAGCTCTATACAACAGAAGTGTATATATTGTATTTCTGTTTTTGTATAAAGCGAGAGAAAAACATATATCTTCTTGCTATACACTTATAATTATGCAATATACATACATTTTAATTCGATTCAATTGAATGCAAAGCAAATTTTATAAAAATATTGCAGTGAAATAGGCGGCGAATTATACAATTGTGCATTACACAGTTGCAGTAAAATAGGATAGTGAATTGTACAATTGCAGCGAAATATGCTAGCGAAATACACAATTTAGGCCAGCAAATTATACAATTGTATATGTATAGCGAATTATATAGTTTTATATTTGCTATGAAGCGTAATTATGCAAACTTTGCTATAGCATACAAATATGAATTTGTTGTTTCCTATATGTGAAAGTTTGCCAATAAAACTTTCAATTAGCATAGCCCACATGAATCTAACAACACAAAATCAACAATACTACTTAACCCAGTCAGAATACATCAATACAAATTAAGGGAAACAAAATTAATCTAGAGTTAGGGACGGAGAATCATTGCAAATCACGCACTCCAAACAGGATAAGCAAAGCACATGAACACATGCTAGAGATTAAACAAATATTTGAGGGTGTAGGAAGTGAAAAGCATAAAAAGTTCAGAAGGTGACTTATAAAATTTGAAAAGACTAGACAACATTTCCTTTTGACTTAAATTTAGATAACAAGAGATCTCACACATTTGAGTCTCCGGTTGTTTGATTGACACGGACCGAGAAGTAACCGTTTCGAATTAAAGTGGAGAAATTATTTTTCAGGTCCTTCAACACCTTCTTGGACTATTCAACCTTGTTGAAGATCCTTGTTAGCATATCATCGATTTTGTTTCCCTTCGGTCCAGATAATTCTTTTGGCTTGGGATGATCATGAAGGATAAAAGGTGCTTCTAAAAATAAGTAATTTTTAATAGCAATATCAAACATGCTTTTGCCTCTTAGTCTAAGATTTAGGACTACTTGTCATACGTTTTTAAGTTTTTTATTTTTTCTAGTGACTACATACGAAACTCTTTATACCCAATTTTGATTTCTTTTAGACGTGGGAGTCTTTTGTTCCTCAATACTAGGAAGAACGTGACATTTCAAATTGTGATATTATATATTCAGAAAGAAATTACACATAATAAAAGGAGAAATCAATATATATATATATATATAGATATATATATATATATATATATATATATAATATATATATATATATATATATATATATATATATATATATATATATATATATATTATATATATATATATATATATATAAGAGGACTATAGACAAGGTGATGTGTCACCTCTCTATGCCTCCATTTTTATTTTTAGCTTTTATTTATGCTTTTTAAAAAAATAAATTAATTATTATATCATTAAAAAAATTACTTATATTTATTATAAAAAAATATTTTATCAATGGAGCATCATTTATAACAAAAACTCTTCATATTTTTTTTTATTTATTTATCTCACATATAATAAAAAGAGAAACATAATTTATTTATTTTTGACTTTTTTAATTTAAATTAATTATTTTATTGTAAAAATATATTACTTTATTTATAAAAATAAATATTTCGTTAATGTAGGAACATTTAATAAAGAACTCTCTCTATTTTTTTTATTTCTTTATCTCACTTTTAATCATGAAATCATAATAAATTTTTATCATACATTTTAAGTATTTTTAATTTATTCACTAAGAGTTACTACCCATGATTTGCCCCTCTTTAATTTTTTTACTTTTAATGATATTCATAACTCTCATGATTTTTATGTTCATAACTTCCAAATTAAATTTGTAAGTTTATGGTGTCTTATGGTATTCCTTTATTTTGCCTATAAATTCATATTAGTTTCATGAAGATTCACATTCAGAATTATCCTTTCTATTCTCATCATACAGGTTTGGTTTGTAACAAAAACGGATGATGCACAAGTACTCCTCAACTTATGCCCAAAATCTCAGAGACACACTTATACTATACTAAGTTCCTATTACCCCCGTGAACTTATTTATTTAAACATTTTCTACCCCTTTTCGACCTAGGTGTCACTCTCATGTGGGCCCAACGCTGGTTGACTTTTTCTTTCAAGCTAGCGTCACGTCGGCCGAAAAGGGGTAGAAAATTACTATAAAGTAAGTTCAGGGGGGTAATAGGACCTTAGTATAGTATAAGTGTGTCTCGGAAATTTCGGACATATATTGAGGGGATACTTGTGCATTTTCCCTAACAAAAAAGAAGTACATTAAGGTAAGAAATATTTCACTATTTTTATTTTTTATTTTCTGTATTTTGGTCTATATAAATTCATATTGGTTTGTGAATAAAACTAACATGTGGCCAAAAAAAAGTACATGAAGTTCATAAATATATCATTTACAAGTCCTTATTTTTTCATTTCCTTTATTTTTTCTAAATTAATTTATATTTATTTTCATGAAGATTCACGTACAAAATTATAATTTCTCTTCTTTATCATACTTCTTTGTGAATTAACTGACATGTAACCAAAAAAGTATATGAAGGTAATCTATATTTCATTCTAAAGTCTTTCTTTTTATTTTTATGGACTTAGACATGCTTTCTTAATATATTGTTTTTATTTTTGTATTATAATTTATCAAGTAAGTATGGTAAAAAAAATCTCTTAATTTTTAACAATCTGTTGTTCGTATACAATTGCTCTTTCTAATAGTTAGTTTTGCAGATATAATATAGTTTGATTATAATAGTTGTTAGATTTCAAGAAATAATTGTTATTTAGTATTGTTAGTACTATTAAAAAGATAATATACTAATATATTAAATATAGTTTATATTTCGTTTTTTTTAGATAATTATTTTAATTGGTATATGATTTTTTTATTTAGTTGGTTGCATATGATTAAGAGTTTCACATATCAAAACATGATGACTGATCTCTTTGAAAAAGAAGATGGTAGAAGGAAAAAAAATGAAAGCATAATTAGAGATTATTTTTTCACTTTGAATTGTATTATCAACTTAGTTGTTTTTGCTAGAGTTTTTTAATTTTGATTTATATAAATAATTTAGCTAAGTGTATTATATTTTGAATGCTAATTATTTGATACTTTAGTATTCTACTTTCTTTTTGTGATGAAAAAAATATAATTATTTCATTTTAACAACAACAACAAAATTTATGATGATTAGTATCATTTTTATTATAATTATAAAAATAATTGAAAAATAAAATATTATTTTTATGATGTCATTTTTTTCGTATGTAACAATCTATCACCATTCTTTTTGCTTTGAAATGTGTTTATAATTTTTTTTGTAGTCACCAATCACTATATTTTCTTTTTATTTTTTATATTTTCACCCCTTATTTTTATTTATTTATTTTAGAAATAAAATCAATACATAATTAGTAGTAATACATTTGTTATCTAATAAAATTATATATTTGAATTATTTATAACTCATATCTCTTTATCTTACTTATAACATTTGATATTAAATATTATTCATAACTTTCATGTATTTCATTTTTTGTAAGTCTTACAAATATTTAATTAATGTTTAAAGAATTATAATAAGCAAATGTAATAATAAAATTGAAAAAATCAATATACAAAGAAGATATATACTTCCAAGATACCAGACAATATTCTAACAACTTCATCAATGAGCCGATGCTTGTGCTAATTAGTTAATTAATTAAATTTTAAATTCATAAAAATAAATTTCAATATGTATTAAAAATAATTACTACACCTTAAGCTAAAATATAGATATAGTTTGCAAAACATATTACAATCTCTTTTGCACGCTATTTTCTTTGAATCCTACAAAATAAAATTATTCCTTTTCATTAAATATAATTTAATAAAATAAGAACGCATAAATAGTGACTTAAAAAATAACATAACTAAAAACGCACCATACATATCACTTAACAAAATTATCTTATTAACTTGATAAGACTAATTTTTTAAAATTTATTTGTCAATTTTGAAATGAAAAAATGTTTGATTCACAACTATTTTTATAAGGGCAGGGAAGGAAAAATCATTTCCTCCAACTTATATTTGGCGTAAGATTTTGTATTGTGTGCAATAAAATTCATCAAATATTACTTAACAATATAAAGAAACAGTTCATCCAATTTTATATAAGGCCAATTGGATTAAATAAGTTTTTAAATTTTACATCTAACATCATGTTTATGGTAAAAAAAAAATGCAAAAAAAAAGTTACTTTTTTTTTTTTATAAAAAAAATGGACTTATTAGAATAGGATAGTCTTAAGAACATCAACAATAAATTTTTCATCTGGTCATCTGCAGATTTCTATGGCAAGTTGAATATTATTAAATTGCAGTTACTAAGAATATATATATATAAAGAGAGAGAGAGAATTTATTACTATTATTATTATTATTATTATATATATATTTAGAAATAATCCTATAATTATTATATATTAGATGTTCATTAAAAAATATTTTTTAAAAAATTCAAGTGGTAAAAGTTGAAATTTTGTCCGTAATTCTAGTGGAAAGTTATACATTTTTTAAAAATTAAAAACTTGAACTCAACCGTGTTTAATTTTTTTTTCCTATTATGTTTGTAATTAATTTTTTATTATTTAAAAAATCTCTTTTTTGTGGTGCCGACACGTAGGCGCTATCACTTCTCCTCTCTCTATATATAATTTAATTTGTGTCGGAGAATCATATTTGATAATGCTTCATGGTTATATTTAATCTAACTATGCTCTATAGCTATAATTTAATTTGTTCAGAAGAATTACATTTGTATATCTAAATTTCTTTTTAAATATTTATAGAATTTTTATTTTTTAAGTAATAACTATGTAGACGGTAAATACAATAACAAAATACAACTATATATTATTAATGCAACAAAATTAGTTTAAAAAGGGATCATAACCTACGATTCACATTAAGTATATTTCGTTGCCATTTCTTACCAAAAATAGACTTTTCAAGCTACAAAATTCTCTCTCAAAATTATCAATTTTTATTTTTACTGTGTTTTAACAATAAAAAATTGATTTAGTTTCTTCTTCCATAATAAAACAAATCTTTTCGATCTAAAACTAATAATTAAATTTTGTTCTTCCTTTCCTAATTATTCATTGAAATAAAAAATTAAATTCAAATCATAAAATTTGAAATATACAAATAATATATATATACAATATATATATATATATAATATATATATATATATATATATATATATATATATATATATATATATATATATATATATATATATATATATATATTTGTGTATATACAAATGCATTTATACAAATATACAGTTGTATATTATTTCTAAAAATGAGGAATGCATATATCATTTTATATGCAATTTAAAATGTATATAAAATAGGAAAAATAACTTAAATACACAACTATAATTTTATATTCTCTAATTTTCCCTACTTTTTTTAAATATTACATAATTCCCTTTTTTTATTTTAGTGTAATTTTTTAGATACATTACACTCTCTCTCCTATAATACACATTTACCAATTTTAATGCCTATTTTTTTCTCCATTAAAACACTCAACCTCTTAAATTAGTTTTTGAATTTTAAATTTTATCCATTTAAACACTCAACCTTTTAATCAGCTTTTTGATTTTGAATTATTAAATTTAATTAATTTTAAATAAAAGACCAAATTTTGAAATTTTGAATTTCAAAATTAAAAAAATCAGGAAGCAGGATAACTTCCATATCTTTCTACTGTTTTGTTCTTACTTCCATATCTTTTGCTTACACACCAAAAACATAAGAACCAGTGCCTCTTGCCTCAGAAGAAGTTAAGGTGATAAAAACAAGTAGACGATCTTCATCTCATCCCAATACATTCTCCCAGTTACCACTTCCCCTTCCTATTCCTCTAGCATCAACTTTGCATAAGGCCAAACAGGACTCAAAGAGTTAAAGTTTATTAGGCCTACATTGTCTCGGGTTAGTATTTTGGTACTTAAAATTTTTTAAGGAATCTAGTGTGCTTGCCGATACATTTGAATAAGTGTGTATAGTGTTTTAGATGGTGAATTGATACATGAATTTGTTGTGTATCATAATATTTTATATGTATCTTGAAATTTTGAAAATTGTTATAATGTATCATTCAATAAGTTTAGTAAATGCGTCATCAACTGTGCTTGATGATACATATAGAATCAGTGTGTACAATGTTTAGTCAATTCACTGATACATGAAATAGATATGTATCACATGTTTTGCATATAGTATGAATTTCTTAAAACTGATATCATGTATCAGTAAGGTATTAGTTGTTTAGTTGATGTTCTGATACATGTTTTGAAAATTGTTATAATGTATCATTCACTAAGTTTAATAAATGCGTCATCAATTGTACTTGATGATACATATAGAAACAGTGTGTATATTGTTTAGTCGATGTTTCTGATACATGTATTAGATACGAAATTGAATCTCCAACAACGAGTCCGTCGATTTTGTAACTTTCATTCTGCAATTCGTTCACCCAAATTCCGGAATGTCTCATCAAAACCGAAGTATTCATCTTGAAAAATCCACTGTAACAACAATAAAATTACTGTAGTTCGAAATTTAACAGATGTTCAAAAAATTGTTTTCAAAATAGATGTATAATCTTTGTTTTTCAAAATTTGAAATTAATATCCAATTAAGTGCTGATTTTATGTTGATTAATGATATGTTACCGTAAATTTAGCTGTTTTATTAACAACATTAACTGTACTGTTTTCTCCCCTATTTTTTCTCAACAGTTTAAAATTACCATGTATCATTTACCACGTATCACTAAAGTCTAAAGTATCACGGCTCAACAAATTTAAGGGATTTTTTGTAAATACTAAATTTGTCGGGACAAAATGAAATTATTGAATTACACTATGGGATTCCTTAAATTTTTACTATAAAATATCATTAACATATTCAATGAATCTCTTTTAGTTGTGCAGAATTACCCTCTTCTGGTTAATTCAAAATATGAATCATACCTTCTAAAGCATTTTTATCTTCTAGTACATACCATATTTTACGGCTTCAGATGTCGTAATTGTAAACCGTTAAGTTCTTCATCTTTGTTTGAGTCAGCAATGATACTTTTTGATGCCATGTCTATTTTGAAATATAATCAGACAATAATTCTAAATCATTTAATGTGACATACATATTTAAGCAAATTAATTCTTATAAAGGTTTCATATCTAATGTAAAATAGAAAAGACATTTAAGTATTCAATCATCATCTACAAACTAAATTTAATCAAAATTTAACCTTAATTTCTTATTGTGTATCCTAATGTATTTTAGTCCATTATTACAAGGATTTACATATCTAACAATCAACACCATATGATAATGCATAAAATAATAACAATATACCTAAGCAGAATAGGATAAAACACATAAATTCATATTAAAATATAATCAAAGGTGTTTATTACATAATATGAAAAATAAAAATAAATACGAGTATATGAGACCATGATTCTATGTGATCATGCTAGTCATCTAGCTTCAACATTTATTGTGACCCTGCATAATGGTTTGTTAGGAGAAAAATCGTGATAGAAGTCTGCTAGTCCCTTCTACCAATAATCTGGTAAGGAATTATACAGAATACCCCAATGTAGTCCTTAACATGGATGTAATAATTATAAATTTGATTAATTTTTATCTTAGCATTGTTCGAGAAAATCAGGTAATTGGTCAGACAAGTCCATTTTGATTTTTTTTAACTCTTCAAATCATCTTTTTTTTCTTCTCTTTTACATGCTCTTTTATCTATGTTCAGATTTGCAATATCATTGAGTCATTTCTTATGACTTCTGACTCTAAATCTGAATCATTTTCTATTTTGAACCTTTTGTTTCGCATCCTTCTACTATTTCATTATGCTTATCTATCAATAACACTCCACTTGGAGCAATTTGAGCATGTTCCTATTCAACCATATTATAAATGAGAACAAAAAATTATAAATATGGTTTAAGACCATTTAATGCGACAACATATCTCACATCCGAGGAGCACCCCGTAAACGTAATAGGTGTTGTCGTCCTCGAAGAGAACTAAGACTAACCTTTTAGCATTCGTAATTACATATTCATAGGTTAAATTGTAGAAAATTTAAAAATTTTCATATACTTCTATCATGTGAGGTTTACATAGACCTCTCGCTTACACATTATATATACATAGAGAATTTACATAGACTCCTCACATAAGAAGCATTACATAAGCTTATACTTTTATTTCACATACATAATATATTCTAATAGGAAATTTCTCACATGTAAACCATCTAGAACCAGTACAACATTCGGGCATAACCCATACTTCATTACAACAAAAGCCACATACAAGCATATACAATAATAGTCTTCAAATGAAAGCGAAAGAACTAAATTGTCTTTAAGACTAAAACAATATACAATAACTAGATAATGGCATCATCCTCGGAAGGAGAGGACCTACCAAACTTGGAGAATGAGAATCCAAGTTATCTTCCAATGACCCTCTAGAAGCTCAATGGCCGGAACCTACCTAATTGTAAAAACATAGAATTATGGGTTAATACACCACTTGTACTAAGTATGAAAACATACATATAAAACATTTGAAATCATGATAAAGGGAACATTTATTCAAAACCATGCCATGTTATTTTGAAAACCATATGCACAATCAAGAATCCATATAAGTCAATAATCACATAGTCTTTAAGAAAATATCATACACAACACAAGACCAACATAATCAAGTATAACCAAGTTAACATGTGTAATGAGATCTTTGAATACTCATAACATTTCAACATATGCAAGACCCTTACTCATAATCCACCATCATGTCCACAAGTGCAATGACCAAGTAAAGTCCCATAAACTTACTCAACCAAGTAAAATCAACAAAGGACCACAAGCAATGTCTCGAGTCACATTACATAGTATTAGAGTAATCATTATAATATATAGCAATATAGACCAATAACATGTTCATACATGAAACTAACATCATATATGATCAACAACATGTAAAGTCAACATATGCATAACATTTACTTTATAAAACATAAGAACAACCTTCTAGGACTTTCTGTAAGGCCAACTAGTGCAATGTATAGGTAGATTCCCATACCACTACATAGAATAAGTCAAACCCCTTAAGTCACCCTAGTTAGTGTTCACTTTATTACTTTATTTTAATTTTGGAAGCACTTGTCTTGATCGACATACACCACAAGACTGTGGAATGCGGTGTCATGAAACACTACACTGAAAGAAGGTTGACTACTTTCCAAGGTAGTACCAAAACATGACATAACATTCTAGGTGGATCCACTAGCTAGTACTCCTATGGGGGCAACATAGTTCAACAAC
The DNA here is from genome assembly GCA_027704805.1 of Solanum corneliomulleri. Taxonomy (NCBI): domain Eukaryota; kingdom Viridiplantae; phylum Streptophyta; class Magnoliopsida; order Solanales; family Solanaceae; genus Solanum; species Solanum corneliomulleri. The sequence continues at coordinate 53,225,717 of JAKWIY010003056.1, read as the reverse complement.
TAGGAGATATGCTTGGGACCCTCTTCATGCACATTGCATTATAGTCTCCAATCTCATGAGTACAATAATGAACCTACCTTCCCTACTTGGGAAGGGACACTCCTCACTACTAGTTCACTCGGTGCTAAGCTAGAGTCCCTTTTTGAAATGTCTTTAAGTTATCCTTTAACAATCATAACATAGTTTTAGCCATAGGAGACTAACCTCTTGTATATTCATAGTCATTATCTCATTAGGAATTACATGAGAATACCCTTTCTATACAACCCTCATAATAAGGCACATATGCAATTCATAACAACCTTATATCATTACATCTTAAACATAATCTCACACTTAAAATAATCAAGAAATTTTAATTGCATCATCATACCAACAACTACTTAATACGATCACAAGACATGCTTTAATTGAACTTCCTCACCAAGTATAAGCCATCACAATTGAAGTAAAGGTTTAAAATCACAAAGCCTTACCAATTCTCTTTCAAAAGTCATCAGCATTAGTATTACCCTCAACCAATACAATTTCATCCATCAATAGGTTTAATAAAATCATTCAATAGTAATTAACACAAGAACTAAGTCAATTGCATCAAAACTAATCATTCGGCATGAGTTCATAACCTAAGGTTATGAAATTGGGTCAATTCATAATCTATTCTAGACACTAGGTTTAACCTCAAAAACTACCATAATTGAAAACAATACATCATAATAATCATTAATATCAATAACAATACATTTTGAAAGATCAATTTCGGATTAGAAGGAAACCCATATAGAATTCATCTTTTTGAAATCAATTTTGGAAGAACTCTTTGTGGAAAGGAATACTAAAGGTGAAAGGTTGTCATACCTTGTTAATACTTGAACATTGATGTATAAAAGTGATGTTATTGAAGACCCATAACCCTTAGAAATTCCCCTTCAATGGAGTATTCTTTGGGAGAGAAAAGTAGAGAGAAGGTAGAGTAATTTGGGTTTGGGAATTCTGGGTTTTTTAGTTGGGTTTAGGCTTAGGGTAGGTTATTTAGTCACTTAAATATATTATTTTACCACCCCTTAAACCCCTAACTAGATAAGTAATTATTGACTCACTTAAGATTTGGATAGTGAAAGTGCAGGCCTGACCTATGTAACCCGGACCTATGAGCCGTAGGTCAGTCGACGGCCACCCTTGCCCCCGTACTTCACATCTGTAGTCTTGGTCAGAGACCATGTTTTTGTCAACTTCATGAATATGAATAATTGTACATCCATGGAGGCATCTACGCCCCGTCGTTCAGCCTATGGCCCATCAATGGCAAGCGTAGGTAGATACTGTCTTCGACAACTTTTTGGCCAAATAGGGAGGGTCCTCCTCAATGACCCTTAGGGTGGTCCTTGGGTAGTTGTACCCGGATGTTTCGACCCTAAACCTACTCTAATACATTTTTAACACCATCATATCAAATTTCATCAAATTCTGACTCCTAAAACCTCATGAAATATGCTAAGGCACACTAGCACCTCTTTCACTTGTCTCTAGACGTCATGCACGTTTCTTGACGTCTTGACTCTAAAAATTCCTACATGACTTATGAACATTATTTTTTACCTTAAAACAGTTTTACAAACTTAGACACTCATGTGAGTCTCTAGATTAGGTCTTGAACTTTCGGAGTGTTACAACATATGTCACAAATTTCTGGTAGAAGACAGAGCAATTTATATATAAGAAAAGAGTTTACTCCTATGAAAATAATTACAAGATCAAATTAATATTTTTCAAAAACATAAAATATTTTCACACATATATAAACAATATGTGCTATTGATAAGTGTATTAGGAGCATCAACAGTGTTTCGGTAGGTCTTGAGAAGTGGAAGCAATTGTTGAAATTCTATAAAAAGAAGTTTCTCGAGAGCGAGGATGCATTCTTGCTTGGCTTGTTGAGCTTCTCCAAGGTTGGCTCTTGCATACAACATTTGAGGCATATACCTTGGGGGCCTCAAATTTCTACCAAGAATAAATTTTTTGCTAAATGTTTTTACATAAAATTATATTCTTTTGTACTCCTTAATCCCATTCAAAAAGAAAAAATCAATTATTTTTCGCTAACACTCATATTATTTATCTGTTTGAACTCTTTTTTTTTCAAATCTTTGATAAGATAGAGTAACAGTCTGTCATAAATATGAATCAATAGTCGAAAAGTGTTGAACAAAGTAAATTACAAATTCTTTTTTTATTTCTTCTTAAATTTTCAAGCAATACAAAAAACATATTAAAGTAGGATAAACCAAGTTATCAACTTCATGAATAAAATTCTACGATTTTAACTCTTGTTTTTATTTGAAGTTTGTAAACTTATTACTACAAATTATACTAACAATTCATCTAATAAGGCCTCTGTAAAAGAGTGTTTTCTTATGTTAAATTGATAAAAAATGTTACCTAAAACAAATAATAATAAAAAAGATATTTTTGAAGAAATCATCTACAAAGAAATTTTAAGCAAAGATTTACATCTAAAAACGTCACGTACCAAAAAATCATCGTGATCGGCACTCACACTTTCATGCTAGTGGGAGAACCACTACTAATATCAAACTAAAACAATTATTCTAAACTATAATAGACCTTTAAGACCTAAAAAAATTTAAGAAACACCCGATGCGACCTTATACACAAATAAAGAGCGGTTCGGGCCTTACCTTGGAAATTTTTGGGGTGTTACACTCTTCTTGAATCATTTATGCTTTCTTCTAAGTTTGGATAGTTCAATGTTTAATGCATCCAAGACACTTCATCAAATTCTAAGTGTCAACCATCTCTAGTCAATACAATAACCTAACAAAAGGTTGGGGTCGAGTCCCAAGGGAGCGGTTTTGAGAATTAATCAGCCAAGAACAAATTAGTTTGAGCTAGTAATAACAAGAAGACATTAACTATTAAAAATATAACAAATCAATGGGGTGACACGAGTTTCCATTAACAAAGGGGAGTTTGTAGTCAAATTAGAAACTAAAAACAGCAAAGTAATAGAGAAACGAATATGAAGACACAATTCTTGGGATGTGATAGGAATATGGGCTTAAATAAACTATCGAGTACATGCTATTGATAGTAAATTGTTGTAAATTTGTAACAAAGCTAGAGTTTAGTGGGATAAATTCTCTCTCGAGCAACTTAGTCGAATCAAATTGGTTTCCATTGAACACCAAAATGCCACAATTATGCCCAGCCTTTGCCTTATACCATTCACTCTCTCGAGCTAAAAGTGTGTGAGACGGTTTAGGACTCACTCTGTTGAGATGAACCTACGACAACCAAATAACCATCGGCTATTGATTTAGTAGTTTTGGTCTTAAGACCTCTCTCTCAAGCAAGACAAAGACATGAAGAAGAAATCATATTTGCAACTACAATTCAATTAAGTTCATACATACCTACTGAACAAAATCACATTTAACTAGAAAATTAACTATTAATTAGGAAAACACAACAGTAAATTCAACCCATATTCACATAATCACACCCCAAGAATTGAGATTTTAGCTAAGCATGGTAAAGAGATAGAAATTGATACCAAAAAGTGTTTCCATCAATTGGGTATGATAGAAAGTATCTTTAAACATATTAAGGGTTTAGGGTTTAGAAAAAAGGTCTGAAGTTTGAAATCTAAATTCTAAAGTTTTAAAATTGATACTAAGCTACAAATCTCAACAAGTATTTATAGTTTTTGAAGGATCACTCGGTGCAATTAGTTGGGATCACCGGTCAACTCGGCGATCCGCCCTTTGGTTTGTTACATCACCGTTTTGTTTTTGCCTTCAACATATTTGTGTCCTCTGACTTTGGGTGATATCATACTAGTTGCAGAACTATTCGACAACACGTTGACTGCTCCTTTCCATCAGGGATCAGCACACTAGAACATTAGGTGAGATTAACGCCATTCGCGACTCACCTGATGGATAAGGTGATCTTCATGCCTTCGATCTTCGTTATTTTTAGCTACCTTGTTCTTTTTTTCTTTCCATGCTTTGTATCCAAGACCTGAAACTTGAGGTTTTTCATCAGCTATTGAGACAAAATATGCATTTGAGCACACTAAACCTACCAAAATATAGCCTAAATGAGTCCACGTCATGGACTCATCATTCACCATAAGTTAAACCATCTTCATCATTGAAAGAAACAAATCTAGTTCCATCCCATCTATTGTTAGTGTTAACTCTCTAAATGTCATTAAAAACAATCAATATCCATGATATCGAAACCACATCTCAAATGAGAGAACAAGAGAAAACACTTCCTAAACATATTCTAAACGAATAACAAGAATGTTTCATGCTCATAACATGTTTAAAACACAAGATCAAAAGATATTTATATAGTGTACATGTCTTTAGTTTTTTGCTCCCGTTTGATAATAACTATTTTGTGTGGTAATTTATCCATGACATGGCCAAAAGGTCATGATGTGTGCCTTGCAGTGGCAATAATATCGATCGAATAGGCTCATTATTCAACATGAATAGGATTTTTTTTATTCTCTTCAAATTTTATGTAAATCATCACATTTTTATTATAATATTTTAAGTATAATTACATTAAATAGCATGAAATAGTGTGCATGTGTTCGAAAACTAGGATAAAAATCATGAAGCTGTAAAACTAATCAAACACAAATTATCTTAAGTAACTATATGGAATATGGCATAAATCTATTTGGATATCGTAAGCTTTTGGGAAGGGGAAAAGGCTTTGATATATCCCTCAACTTTATAAGTTAGAGCTGGTATACCCTTATTATGAAAGTAGCTAATATATACCCTTACCATTATATAAATGACTTACATCTACCTCTATCGCGTTACACAAGGATCTCACATATTGTAACATCTCACAACTAGAAAGCAGTTTAAAACCTGGAAATACTTTTTTTTGGAAAGTATAAGGATATTTTGAAAATTTAAGTTAAAAGTGAATTTTTGGACAACTTCAAATGACCATAACTCCTAGATTAAAAGATGAGTTAGGCGTAGTTGCAGATACGGTTGGAAATTCCTTGGAACAATCTTTCCAACAGCGCCAAGTTTGCGCGGTTTCCTCTTCGTATGAGTGAGTTATGCCTTCTGGATGTTGGGCTGTTGGATTAAGGAAATTGTCCGTATCCGGATTTTTAAGAGGTAGTTTGAACTTTTCCCTACCCTATGAATTATTTTATTTTTGGTAATTTAGTTAGGAATATAAGTTGAACTAGATCATTTTACACTTTTACCAAAAAAGTTAGGGTTTTAAGAAAAGAGGAGAAAGGTGTTCAAGATTCGTTAAGATCTTTGAAGTTAACTTGTGGATTTCGTCGGGGGTGATCCCTAAAAAGGTATGTTAGTCTATCTCAACGTTGGGTTTGTTCACCCACGTGCAAGGCATGTTTTGTTTAGTGTGATTTCATCTTTACAAGATTGAATTTTTTAATGTTATATGGTTCTTGAATTGCTTTCGTTCTTGGACATGAGTTGATATTTATGAGTTCATTCATGATTTAAGTTTTGTTCTTGAAATCATTGGGTTATATTAAGGGTGTCAAATGAGTGGGTTATGTTGAAATTTAAGATATTAAATGGGTTGAATAGAAATCAGTTTGGGTTATGTTGAAATTGAAGATAATAAATGGGTTGAATAGAAATCAGTTTGGGTCTTGACCCGCCCAAGATTAATTTGGGCTCAAATGAGTTGGGTTCAAATGGGCTAAAAACGGGTTGAGTCTTAACCCACCCAATTTGATCCGATTAATCTTAATAGCTTTAACAAAGTGATATTTAACTTTTATTATCACAATGTGAATTTCGGATCAAGATTTTTTTGAAAATAAAGTGACAAATTAATAGATAAATACTAAAAGATGTTGAATAGATGATTATTCATATATTTTAATATAGAGACATAACTAAGTAAAATGTCTTAAAACAGGTTGAAATTGGAGATTGAATTGGGCTTAAGTGACAATTCTCTTAATATGGGTTAGGCTTGAATGGGTTGAGATTGAACCAATTCAAATTATCGTGAGCCCAACCCTGAAAATTCTGGGAGGTTGTGCGGGTTACCTATGTTTGGGTTTATTTTTGACACCCATAGGTTATATCCTTGTATATACGATATGGATACATCAAATATAAGTGAATTTGAGAAAAATAGAATTAGAACGATTTCCAGTCAAGAAACGACTTGAGAAATTCGTCAGGCGTCACCTGGACGGGGTTAGACGCGGCGCGCCCCATTTGTGCCAGAGGGCCTGGGGAAGCACGCCTGCAATGCACCAGAATGTGGACTCTAAACTTGACGCCTAGCGCGGCGCAGCACGGAAGCGCCTGAATTGGTGTTTTCGCCTAGTTTTGTTCAGTCTGATAAATCTTTTCTAAAGTATTTTAACACTTCCTAATGATTCTAACAACTCTAAATGACCTTCAATCATATAGAAATCATCCGGAAACATGAATCACAACCTTGAATCCATAACTTCAAATCCAACAAAGTTTAGGGCCAAGTCTAGAAAGTTCTTGGAGTCCTTTCAAGAAGTATTTTTCAAATGTTTTTAAACTTTTTTTATAAGACTTAAAGATCAAGTTGAATAAATAGTAAAGATAAGAAAAGAATTTCATTTCAAGTTTCATAGGTCTTTCAAAAATGTTTTAATGTCTTTTTAAGACTTAAGTTTGAGTTCAGTTCATAGTAAAGTGAAGTTTTTTCTTCAAAGCGGTGTATAGGGAGTAAGTATTCCCAAAGCAGTATTAAAATATTTTCATATTTAAAAAGAATGGAAACGGAGATTTCCAAAGATCGGGCTAGTTTTCATAAAAGAGTATAACTTTCTAAATGAAGCAAGATAGACTTCAAGTTATGTTTTTTAACACTAAACTCAAATCACAGAAGCAATATGTTTTAATAACATAAGAGACAGTATATTTTCAAAGTAGTATTGAGCACCGAATCGAGGACGAGCATGAGTTCAGATGACTCACATCTTCATAAAATCATGTAGCCACTATGGATAGAAAAATGTCATACTTTTTAGGATGAACCCTTTTCAAAGTACACTAGTTAATCCATTAGGCAGTTCAGGTCTTATACTTTCGGCTAGGTTTAGGATGCACTGGCAGCGTGAGGTCAGTCGTTGTATCAGCACTATAGCTCTTATGTGATGGTTATCGGTTAGAGAAAATCCCACAGAAGTTATTGTATTTTCAGATAAACATTTTATTTGTATTATTATATACATTTTCTAGTTAATTATATCTATGCATACATACAAAGTTTAAAAAATGTTTTTCTAAACAACCTTCTTTATATTGAAATTGTTTTTATATTGTTTTATATTGAAATGAATCAGTTATATAAGTCTAGTTGAACCAGGTAAGTTTCCTTCAAACTCTTTCTAGCCTATGTTATTTAGCATTCCAACTCCCATACTCGTACATACCATGTACTGATGTCAGTTGAGCTGCATCATATTATGATGCAGACGCACGTAACGAGGACTCCTTTTTATCGCTTTCAGTATTTTTCTTTATTACGATGGTTTCTGTCCCAACATCCGTCCCAATTTTAGAAGCTTCATAGATAGAAAGTCAGGTGTTAGTCCTTTAGTCTTTTCATTTCCTTCTATTTGTCAAGACTGGGTTGCCACTTTTGGCTAGTTGAATGTTATAATATTTACAACATTCTCATTTACTATGCTTTATCAATTCAGTTGAGTTTTGATCGTTATAGCTATGCATAGTGTTTTCCACTAAATTAAGTAAGTCATACCAAGGGTCTACTCTAGGCCAACAATGTTCTTCGAGTACCGGCCACACCTAGAGGGTAGGATCGGGGGGTGACACATATACCCTCATCTAATAGAAGTGAAAAAAATAGTTTTAAATTTATTTTTGAGTTCATCTTTTTTAAAATAATCATGTGGGAAGATAATATAATACATAAATATTTTTCAAACACACACACACACACACACACACACACACACACACAGACACACACACACACACACACACAGACACACACACACACACACACACACACGCACGCACGCAGATATATGTGTGTGTATATATATATATATATATATATATATATATATAATATATATATATATATATATATATATATATATATATGTAAATAATCATGTGGGAATATATATATATATATATATATATATATATATATATATATATATATATATATATATATTTATGTATATATATTATATTAAGTTCAATTGTATTTTAATATTTTTCAAACACAATTTTTTTTTACTTCTTTGAATATCATTATTTTCTTTTTTTAGTTTTTTGTTTCATTCTTCAGTGCAAAGTAAAAAAAAGTCCTATCTTTTTGCAACTGTAATTTAGTTTTTGTGTTTGTAAAAAATATGGGGGTATATATAATAAATTTTATTAAAAAATTACTAAAATATAAATAAATCGTCTCATTAAATTAATAAATTTAAATTATTCATTACAAAAAAAAGTAAAAAAAAAGTGAGGAAGAGCAAATATACCATGTATGGATTATAGTTTTTACAAAAAGACAATTAAAAATTAAATTAAATTATTTTTTTTATTACATTAGAGGAAAAGGGTATATGTGAGTTATTTGTATAGACATTAGGGGTATATATGAGTTACTTTCATAACGAGGGGTATATCAGCTCTAAATAACAATGTTAAGGAGTATATCAGACCCTTTTCCCTATGGGAAATAAATAAGCTTCAAGAATATCCAATTTTTCATGGGAAGAAATATTTAAGGAGAGAAGAAGAAAAAAATACATTTGCCAATAAAGAGAGATATATAAAAGGAAAAACATTAAGTATAAATATCTTGCTAATTACGTAACTCAACAATTATTAAAGAACCCTTATTTGAATAAAAATTGAGGCTGTCAAAAAATAGAGAGAGATATGAAAATCTTTAAATATAAAATCCTGGATTAGGTTACTCAATAATTATTAAAATACCTTTTTTGGATAAAAATAAAGGCGGTAAAAAAAATATCATCAAGAATTTGATGTTCCCGCTCAAGGTTGAAATAAGAATTAAAACCTAATTTTACTGTTACCAATAGACTGTTACTTACTCTTTTATTTGAATGTATCCTTCCAACAATTTCTTCAATTTCTGATGAAAAGTCTTTACTTATTGTTAAGAAAACATTCTTGTACGATTTCTTTCCATCAAAAGCTGAAGAAGAAGCTTGCAAACTTAACAACACTCCACATATCAGTGACTCTTATCTCAATTAGTTTACGAGTCACTACATGTGGAGTGATGTGAAATTTGCAAGCTTATTCCTCAAGAAAAAAATTAATCATGATGAGGTTACTGTACAATTTCCTTAAGAAAGTACTTACACCATCATACTTATTAGGGATATTCTCCTCTCTTATATCCCACATGCCAAAAGAAACATCGCACTTGTTCTCCAAACTTTTGGCCACATCCAATGTCTAGTATCCAATAATGTACTCAAATGTGTCGAAAAATGGAATCATTAGCTATCCTACAATAACCTCGTTAGTAATATTTTTCTTGATCTTCTAGGGCTTTTCCAATTTTTCATGAGGTTATTGTAGGAAAGTTGATGATTTCATTTTTCGAGACATTTGAGTACATTCTTCGATATTGGACATGGGATGCGGCCAAAAGTTTGGATAATGGGTGCGATTTTCCTATTGGCGTGTGGGATATATCAAAGGAGAATATCCTTAAGAAGTATGGCGGTGTGAGTGTTTTGTTAAAGAAATTGTACAGTAATGACTTTTATCTTTCATGCATCAAATTGTTCAATAGTTGCTGATTAAGCATTGGTGATGAAGTTCGACTTTATTGAGATCCTAGATCGTTAAGTTTAATGTTCAAATTACTTTCTCAAGTACGTGCTTAGTGAAAGGCCCAAGAATTTAGGACAAAAAACAATACTCCAGATTCTTTTTGCTATCATATAGTTGTAATAGATGAAGATTGGAAAATTTGCATTATGGAGTACGACGATTCTTCAAATTACCAATTTAGTTTTTGCAATTCCCTTTTAGTACATGTATTTTCTTTCCTTGTTATTATAAATATTTTTTAATTTAGATGTGCAATTTCGCAAACTAATAGTTGCTCTACTGATTGATTTCTCCTCTATGTTGCAAACTAGAATAAAAACCTCTTTGGTATGATTTTTTGTACCAATTGTATTGAGATCGAAAAGTATCATGATCGTTCACATAAATTTTGTTGTCCCAACAAGTAGTATATTATTTGTTTCCATCGAATTCTAGAACTAACTATTCAGATCAATTATATCTAGCAACTATATCATAATTGGACAAGAACTTGTCATTTCTATGATTATAAATAAGACCTATATTTTCTGTGTGAAAACTAATATATATTGATTGAGAGGCGTATGTTCGAGCATAAACTCCAAATTGTTGGAATTCTATGAAAGTATCAAAATCCAAGATACATTTTTGCAAGTCTTGTTGAGCTTCTTCATGTAACAGACACATGACCATCAAATGCCTCAAATATTTGATTTCCCCTCATAAACATGATCACAAGGACGATCGTCTGATTTCGATTCAAGAAATTTTTTAATTATTTTTTCTATACTTGTGGAGCCATATGAATGTGGTTTTCCACATGGTGAAATGATCATAACACATACATCTGTTCCAATTGGAGTTAAAAGTTCTTTTTCTTTCTTAAAAAATACTTTTTTCCTTTGCGGCAAAGGGCAGCTAGCACGTGCTTCATTTGAATCAATTAACTCTATTTGAATCTTTTTCTTATTACTGATGATAATCGTTTCCATTGCAAAATAAAATAAGAAGATGTTTTGGATGAATAAGCTCGAGCAACTTTGAGAGGAACACCAGGGTAATTTACAATAAGTGTACGAGCTTATTTGTCTCTTGTATTGTCACATTATTTAATAGTTTCATATTATGAGTCTATTTGTCACGTGTATTGTCACATTATTTAATACTCTATGTTAAAACTCCACATTAGTTGAGGGACCTATTAAGAGCATCAACAATGTTCTAGTAGGCTTTGAGAAGCAAAAGAAATTATTGGAAATCTATGAATGAGTTTCGAAAGCCAGGATGCATTTTGCAAGGCTTGTTGAACTTCTCCATGTGACTCGCATCACAATTATATTTCAATTTCATACGACTAGGTGGAATGACCCAAATGTGCCTTTTTATTGTGTATAGATATTATTGGTTTTTTTTCTAAAACTATTCGGCAGCGGAAAAGGTTTAAAATGTCTCTCTTTGGATTTTGGATGTCTTTCAATTGATTTTAACAATTTTATTAAATATTTAGGGGCTTTAAATAGCCAACATAAAATACATAATCTGCATAATTTAAAATTCAAGAATTCTAAAATATCTCAATAACAAAAACAACATAACTAAGATTCAGATTTCAATTTTATCTTAAACTGAACAACCTATTTTCTTGAAAACTCATTATTTGCTTTAGTTAATGCAATTGTAAAAACTGCTCCTCCTCAATTCTTGTCCTCTAGTAGGTGATGCTGATTTTTCGTGGTTATTTTGAGCTTGCACGTTTTTCAAAACTGATATTTCATTTTTTCTTTCTTTTTCTTCTATTGATTTTGTGCTTCAAAAACACTTACCATGAAGTTTTCTTGTGTGAAATTGTTTTTGAAAGTGCTTTTATTTGGAAAATTCTAGGACTCACAAAGTGTAGTTGTAAGTATATTTCTTCCATCACAACAACACATCTGACATATGTTATAATATATGAATTCATTTTCACTAACAAAATATGATAGTTGTATCCAATGAATCTTTTTTGGGAATTCAAAGAAAAATAGCTACTTGATATTGATATTTGTTAAAAATACTCTTACACTTCGAATATAAGGATGGGTTGAATATACTAGCCCTAACGCATTAAAATGGATAACAGTGGTGTGTAGATCATTTCCTATAGTCACGTTATTTTAAGGCATATTTTCACATTTTGAGCCAACTTTAAGGAATTATGTGATTTTTTTATTTTTCATGTGTATTAGCCGATGAATCTTGCGCCTCTGAGTACCAAAAAAATTCTAAAAAAACTTCCTAAGGACATTGTAATGAGTTGGAGAACACTACGTATAGTCACACCATTTTTAAGTCATAATTTAGCATTTGGAAATCAACATGTTGGAATTAAACAACTTTCTTGATTTTTCATATGTATTATTAGCTCATGGATCTTGCGCCTTGGAGCACTCTAAAAGTTTTTTGAAAAAAACTTTATGAAGACCTCTGTAATGATTTGGGGAAACATTAGATATAGTCACACCATTTTTATATATATTTTGGCATTTATGAGTTATCCTTTAGGAATTATGTGACTTTCTTTGTTTATAGTGTGTATCATCCCATGAATTAGACGCCTTGAAGCACCCAAAACTATTTTCTAAAAGAAATTTATAAAGACCTCTGTATTGAGAGAGGGGTCTTACGTATAGTTACATAATTTTTAAGGCATATTTTTTGCAATTACGAGCCAACTTTTAGAAATTACACAACTTTCTAGGTTTTTTCATGTGTATAAGCTCAAGGATATGGCGCCTTGGAGCACCCAAAAAGGTTTTACGTAGAAACATTATGAGGACCTCTGTAATGTTGGGGGTGGGATTACGTATAATTATACCATTTTAAGACATATTTTTGCATTTACGAGCCAACTTTTAGGAATTACACAACTTTCTTGTTTTTTCTTATGTATTAGCCCATGGAAGTAGTGCCCTAGAGCACCAAAAAAATATGAAAAAAAAATATGAGGACCTCCTTAATGAGTTGCAGGTGGAATTACATATAATCACACCATTTTTAAGGCATTTTTTTGTATTTACTAGCCAACTTTTAGGAATTGTGTGATTTTCTAATTTTTTTTTTCTGTGTGTATTATCCCATAGATCTAGTGCCTTGGATCTCCCAATTTTTATTTTAAAAAACTTTATGAGGACCTCTATAATGAGTTAGGGGGTGACATTACTCTTAGTCACATCATTTTAAGGCATATTTTCCCATTCAGAAGCCAACTTTGAGGAATTATATAACATTCTTGTTTTTTTTGTATCTATTAGCCTATGCATCTGATGGCTTGGAGCACCCAAAATAATTTTATAAAACAACTTTATTAGTAATTCTATAATGATTTGGGGGAGTATTATGTATGGCCACACTATTTTAAGGCATTTTTTGCATTTACAAGCCAATTTTCAGGAATTACATATCTTTCTTGGTTTATGATGTGCATTAGCTCATAGATCTGGCGCCTTGGAGCACGTAAACAAACATTCTGGGAAAATTGGGAGGACCTTTGTAATGACTAGGGGGAGTATTATGTGTGGTTACAACATTTTAAGACCTATTTTTGTATTTACAAGTCAACTTTAGAAATTATACGACTCTCTAGACTTTTTCGTGTGTTAGCCCATTGATCTGACGCCTTGAGAGCCCAATTTTTTTTCTAAAAAGAAACTTTTAGAGGACATCCGTAATGAGTTAGGGAAACATGATGTATGATAACACCATTTTAAGGCATTATTATAACATTTACGAGTCAATTTTTTGAAACTACGTAATTTTCTTAGTTTTTGTGTATTAGCCCATGAATCTGACACCCTAGAGTACCTAGAAATTTTTCCACAAAAAGATTTAGGAGGACCTCCTTAATTATTTTGGGGATCAATATGCATAGTATCACCATTTTAAGTCATATTTGCATTTACGAGTAAATTTTTAGGAATTATGCGACTTTCTTGGTTTTTCGTATTTATTAGTCAATGGATATGCCACCTTAGAGCACCTAAAAAAATTATTTGAAAAATCTTTATGTGGATTACCGTAATGAGTTGGGGGAGTATTACATATAGTCACACCATTTTAAGGCATATTTTCACATTTTTTATCCAACTTTTAGGAATTACGCGACATTCTTGGTTTTTTGTGAATATTAGCCCATGGATCCGTCGCCTTGGAGAACTCAAAAATGTTTTCTGAAAAAACTATATGAGGACCAACGAAAGGAGGTGGAGAAGTATTACACATAGTCTTGTCATTTTATGGCTTGTTTTTGCAATTACAACCAAACTTTTAGGAATTATGCAATCTCGGATAGCCCAAAAACTTTTTTGAAAAAAACTTTACGAGGACCTCCATAATGAATAGGGGGAGCATTACATATAGTCACACTATTTATGACATATTTTTGCATTTACGAGCAAATTTTGAGAATTCACATGACTTTCTTGGTTTTTCGGGTGTATAAGACCATGGATCCGGCGCCTTGGAGCACCTAACAAAAGTTTCACAAAAAAACTTTATAAGGACCTCTATGAGTGAGCATTAGATATAGTCACACCATTTTAAGGCATATTTTTGCATTTGCGATCGTGTATTGGTAGATGGTGATGAAAACAAGCTATATTGAAATCCTAGATCTTCAAATGTAGTGTTCAAATTACTTTCTCATAGTTGCGCTTAGTGAAAAGTACAAGAATTTAGGACCAATCCAACATACCAAAGTATGTTTGTTACCTCATTAGGATTGGTAAGGTAAGGCCTAGATCCCCTTTCTTGTACTTATTTCTATTGAGATTTTTTTTTTAATCTAATAAAATGCAAGTAGACACTCCATGTAGAGGTAAATTTGCCCCCAAGAAATAAAAATATAGTTGTAATAGTTGAAGATTGAAATATTTGAACTATGGAGTAGGATGATCCTTCAAATTCCCAATTTAGTTTGTGCACATCCCTTTTTGTTTATATGTTTTCATTTATTATATGTATGAGTAATTTTAGGAGAGAATTAGAAAATGGAGAGAGGAAAGATAAAAGTAGATCTGTATACATGAGTATACAAACCCGAAAACGGGTCTTTTCTTTCGGTATACAAATTGTTTATGGGTCCCATAATTTATAGTAAATTATATAAAACTATAGTAACACATAATAGTTAATTAAAATTGTAACCTCGTTGAATATTAAACTAGTAATGTTTGTCAATCCGCCTACTTTTCCAAACATAGATTGCAATAAAAAATTATCTTATTAAGTAATATTTATCTTATATGTATGAATCGTCATATATTGATTTTTTTAAGAATTATGTGTAGTTATATATAATTTGACTTGTCCATAATTATTATAGGTGTATACTTTCAATAAAGTTTGGGCCGGTTCGACTATAAGGCAACGAAAGTAATGACTTGGAGTCTCAATTATTTTAGGGTTGTATTTTTTCCTAAAAAGGAATACACACTCACTCACAATCACAATCACATAGTACATTCTCATAATGATACAATCAAATCATGATTCATTGCATCCATCATTTATACTTCCTCATTTACAATTAGTGTGATTAATAGTTTGTACATTCGCATACATACATTTATCATAATGAAGCAATTACAAACATACATCACACAATCATAGAATCACAATCATAACCTACCTCGAAGCAAGCTTGAAACCTAAGAAACTTGATCCTTCCCTTTCAAGATTCATTTCGCTTGTTATTGGTCTACAAACATTCCTAATAACACGAAAACCAATAAACAATCACTAATTACCTGAATTACTAACAATTCAATGAACCTTGGATAAAGCCCATGATCCAGTCTCCCAATTAGGATTGATTCCATCATAAATTCCATCTTAAAATCCTCCCTCGTTGATAATTACCCATTAAATTACGTGCTATACATCAAAAAAAACATATTCGGTGAGTGAAAATCTTACTTTTAGCCTCAAGAATGCTGAAAAAATGTCAAGAAGAGACCTGAGTTCATTCCTTAGCTCTCAAATTTGAAATTTGCACAATAAAAAAAAATTGGGGTTTATGTACGACTTTAAGTCGCGTGTGGCCCGCCACATCGGCCCTCACCTTGCTACAGAGGCCCCTCCCTAGTGACGAAATAAACCTCAAAGAGGCTTTAACCAAATGGTGAGCTATTTTAATAATTCCAACACCCCTATTTCACAACACACCTTTAACCAACGACACTCAGAACCTAACAATTTACGTTAAGATCATTCTTAGGAGTTTTACTCACCTTAATTTTATTTGTAAAGTCGTACGTATTCCTTAATGCCTTAGCTATCTACTCATGTAATCAAATTCATATTTTATATCACGCGATTGTTACCGAATTTCCCTAAACTTTAAATATTCTAATTTCATCCAAATCTGGACTAGGTTGTGAAATTTCAAGTTACTACAAAAAAGTTTTCTGACCCAAAAAATTTCCCGTTGGATTTTCTGTAACGATGGAATCTGGTCATCACAATAGATATGAATTTACCCATCACTTGTTTACAGGTGACAAACTTAAAAAAAAGGCTAAGGAAAGAATGGAGTAGTACATGATTCGATGAAAAATCGGGGATACTTGTCTTGCATGTCTTTCTTGGTTTTCCATGTATCTCTCTCTACTGGATGATGCTTTCATTGAACTTTCACGAACTTAAACTCTTTGGTCCTCAACTTATGTACATCATGATCAGGAATTTCAATCAGTTTCTCCTCATGTTGGAGGTCTTTGTCTAACACAATTGAGTACCACTCAATGATATAATCTCCGTCACTATGATATCTTTTCAACATAGATACATGAAACGCTGGATGAAATACCGATAGGTTAGGACGTAAGTCCAATCTGAAGGCCACGGTCTGTACATATTCAAAAACCTCAAGGTTACCAACGTATCGTGCACTTAGCTTGACCTTCTTTCCAAATATCATCACCCCTTTCATTGATGATACTTTAAGATAAATATTGTCACCGGTCTGAAATATCATGTCCCTTACCTTATGATCTGCATACTTTTTTTGTCTACTCTGGGCTTCTAGAGACTTAGCTTGAATACTCCTCACCTTATCTTGAGCATCCTTCATCAATTCAACTCCCAAAGGTTTCACTCTCCACACTCGAACCATCAAATGAGTGATGTACGTCCCCTCTCATAGAGTTTCTCAAATGGTTTCATATCTATATTGGAGTAATAACTATTATTATAAGAGAACTCACACAAAGGTAGGAACTTATCCGAATGCCCTCCAAAATCAATTACGCATGCTCTCTACATGTTTTCTAACACTTGAATTGTCCTCTCCGACTTCCCATATAATTGTGGATTAAAGGTTGTACTAAAATTGAGTAGTGTGCCCAATTCATAATGTAATTTCCTCCAAAACTTGGATGTGAATTGAGTATCACGATCTTAGATGATAGAAAGGGGCACCACATGCAACCTCACTATCGCTTTCACATAAACCTTAGCCAATTGTTAAGCATTATAATCTACTCTTACCGAAATAAAATGGGTTCACTAAGTCAATCTATCAACCACTACCTAAATAGAATTAAACTTCCCCAAAGTCTTGCAAAGACTAACCACAAAATCCATGGCTATTCTTCCCCACTTCCATTCCAAAATGGCATTCTTAAAAGCAAACATGCAGGCATTTGGTGCTCATATTTTACTTGTTATAAATTTTGATAATTAGCCACAAACTACACTATTTCCTTCTTCATGTCCATCCACCAATAAATTCTCTTTAAGTCTTGATACATCTTGGTCGCATGAGATTAATCGAATATCACAAACCATAGGATTCTATCGACAATTTATGGATTAAGCCATCGACTCGAGGAACACAATTTTTTTCTTAAAACTGAGCAGACCTTCCGCATCAAGAGTATTCTCTTGTGCCTTACCAATAGCACTCTTCTTCTTAAGTTCTTTTAAATTTTTATCCTTATATTTGCTTGGTCCTGATCTCTTCCATAAACCTGACCCTTACTTTGATGCTAAATAACACTCCATCTTTCTCTAGGATTCCTAATTGCATATATTTAAACTCCAAGGTATGAATTTACTTAGTCAAAGGTCGCTTAGCTACACTCAAGCAAGATAAACTACCCATACTTACCGTCTTTCGAAAAAGTGTCTGCCACTACATGAGCCTGTGGTCTTTCAACGGGTCCGGATATGCCACTACATGAGCCTACCGGCTATCAACAGGTCCGGCTATCCTTTCACCAGTCGGTCAGTTATGGAAGACTCTGCTGGGTAGAAGCCCGAATATCATTAAGAATATCTTATTTTGTGCTAATAACTGATGTTAAATCATTGATTTTACAGGATTATGGATTGAGGATCAAAGCATGAACACTAAGTTTCATAAAGGAACAAAGCGAGCCGAAAGATTGAAGAAAAGAGATTTTGGTGATTGCCAAATCCATTTGGTGAATCACCGTATGGTCACTTAACCACTTAGAGTTTCAGTTGCCAAGCCTCAATGGAAGAATTCAAGTTGGCGAGATAAAGGAGCCGTCAGCGGATCACCAAAGTGATTCCGTGATCAAAGATAGATTGCCCTAAGTTACAAACCATAAGGTTGCTGAAGGCTAAGGCAAAAGGGTGATGAAACTGACAAAAAGAAAATCGACTTATTGATGGTGAGCCCGACTTTATTCACTAAGTGATTCCTCCAGTATATTTTCGGCAACTATAAATACATATTTGAACATTTACTAAAAAAAGAAAATTTCAATAATGTTGAGTCCTAAGTTTTAGTTTACAGAGTTAGGAGACAGTTTTCTCTAGTTTTCCCTAAGCTTTGGAGATTTGAAGTTTTTCAATATTAAGAAATTGAAAGTGAATCTGTAACAACCTGTTTAGTCGTTTTAAGCAGTAGACTGTAATTCTGGGAAAACTGGCTGGGACAACGGATGGAACGACGGACCGTCGTGGTCACGACGGCCCGTCGAGGATGTGTCGTCCCATGACACTTAGAATTTTGAGATTGGGTACTGAAAATCGACTCTCTGTAAATTGTGACGGACCTGCAGGACGTGCCGTCACATCCACGACGAACCGTCGTGAGTTGCCGTTGCAAAACACTTCAACTTTTGGGAATTTGGTACAAGAAACGAGTTTCTGACCGTCATGACGGAGGAACAGGACGGACCGTCACAGGTGTGACGGGCCGTCACAGGCCACTTGGGCTCGAGGGAGCTGCGACGACCACCGTGACGGACCGTCGCAGGCACGACGGCCCGTCACAGGTTGCGCAGTCCCAGGCAAAATAGGATTTCTCCACACGTTTTAAGGGTCGTTTTGGACTATTCTTTCCTTAATTATAAAGATTGAGGGTTAACATTGATAAGTCTAATTACTTAGGGGTAAAAAGGGGTAACCTTAAGTTAATTAGTGGGGTTTATTGTCCTTTTTCACACTTAATTATATGATTAATTAGGGTAAAAGAAAGAGGGTTTGAACATAAGAAAAAAAAAGAGAAAGAACAAGAAGGAGAGAGAGAGCAGTCGATCAAAGGGGAGAAAACAAAGCTTGGGAATTTCTTGCTTGATCACTAGTCTTCGGTGGAGGTAGGTTATGGTTTTTACGATATTCGTAGTGAACTCTTAATAGTGAATAATATGTGTTGATGATATTGTAAACCTGTCTATATGCTTATTGTATGCTTGTATGAATATGATCATGTAATTTTGATGAAACAAGCATGATGAAAACCATTGAATCCCAAATCTTGAAAGAAACTTTAATCTATGATATTAATGACGATGCCTTGGTATAAAAGAAGGCTTGACGAATTAAAGTAATGGGATTGATGATGCCTTAGTATAGAGAGGCTGGACGAATGGATAGAATGAATGTAGTGGATCGGAGTGTCACGTTCCGACACATAGTATTAGTGGATCGGAGTGTCACGTTCTGACACATAGTATTAGTGGGACGGGTGTCACGAACCGACACGTAGATATAGGGGATCGGAGTGTCACGTACCGACACATATAGGGGATCAGAGTGTCACGTTCCGACACATATAGGGGATCGGAGTGTCACGTACCGACACATATAGGGGATCGGAGTGTCACGTTCCGACACATATAGGGGATCGGAGTGTCACGTTCCGACACATATAGGGGATCGGAGTGTCACGTTCCGACACATAGTGGTAGGGGATCGGAGTGTCACGTACCGACACAAGAGGAAGAAAGATAATGAATCTTGAAAGATGTTAATCTACTCAACATAATGAACTTAATCCCCAAATGAGTATGGTAATGAGGCTTGAGCCCTCAGGAATGAACTTGATGGTATTTATTGACGATTATGATACTTGTTGTTGCTACATGTTGAGTTTATAGTTGGTTTATAATATTAACTGATATATACTGTTTTCTATTTTGAGTTGACCGATGATATCTACTCAGTACGTGTGGTTGTACTGACCCCCTACTTTTATGTTTTTCCCTTTGTTATTTGTGTTATGCAGCAAACGTTCCGTCAACTTCAACGCAACAGTAATTCGGGCCAGATTTCGTCATACCGGATCTCAGGGTGAGCTAACGCTTCTAGCTTGGACTGGATCTTCTTCTATAAGTCTTGATGCTTTGACTTCCGGCATGGACTAGTTTCTTATGTATTTTTAGCTTCTTAGACATTCTTAGTTTAGCAATTTGAGATAGATGTTCTTGTGATGATGACTTCCAGATTTTGGGAATATTAATAATAGTTTTGAGTTGTTTTATTAATGAGTTTAAGTCTTCCGCATTTCCTTGTTGATATTGTATTAAAATGTTAAAGGTTAGATTGGTTGGTTCGCTCACATAGGAGGGTAAATGTGGGTGCCAGTCGCGTCCCCGATTTGGGTCGTGACAAACTTGGTATCAGAGCCTTAGGTTCATTGGTCTCATCACACAAGAACAGGTCTAGTAGAGTCTTAAGGAACGGTAGGGGGACGCCTTTACTCTTCTTTGAGAGGCTACAAGACTTTAGGAAAATTCCATTCTTTCATTCTTTCTTTCGTGCTACTACTTGAGTCCAATTGGTATCTAGGTGATACAAATTGGTATCTGACCATCTTCATTCTATTTCGCAGATGGTTAGAACTAGAGCAACGACCGCACCAGCAGCGACAACGGAAAGACAAGAAATGACTGAGCCAGCCACTGGGGCTGTGGCTCGAGGAAGAACAGCGGCAAGAGGCCGTGGAAGAGGTCGTGGGAGGACGTCCTCTAGAGGAAGAGGACGAGCCCCTAGAGAGGTGAGGAAGGAGAAACTGAACAAGTGCAAAATGAGGAATTGCCACCCCAACCTACCCCAGAGATGATCAACCAAGTACTTGCTTATCTTAGCGGGTTATCTGATCAGGGTCAAGCACCTCCAGTGGTTTCTGCACCAACACCTCCGGTTTCAGAAATACGACATGCGGCTACTATGGCTCCCCGCATGGATGCAACATTGGGAATAGATACATTTCCACGTCTGACTACTGGGCCTATTATGACAAACGATCAGCATGAACTTTTCAGTAAGTTCTTGAAATTGAAACCTCCAACCTTCAAGGGTGCAGAATCTGAGGATGCTTATGATTTTCTGGTTGATTGTCATGAGCTACTACACAAGATGGGGATAGTAGAAAGGTTTGGTGTCGAGTTCGTGAGCTATCAGTTCCAAGGGAACGCCAAAATGTGGTGGCGTTCACATGTTGAGTGTCAACCAACAGAGGCACCACCTATGACTTGGGAATCATTCTCTACCCTATTTATGGAGAAGTATATCCCAAGGACCTTGAGAGATAGAAAGAGGGATGAGTTCTTGAGTCTTGAACAAGGAAGGACGACAGTAAACGCGTATGAGGCTAAATTTCGCGCCCTATCCAGATATGCCACCCAACTTTGTTTCAGTCCACAAGAACGGATCCGCCGTTTTGTGAAGGGGTTGAGGTCAAAGTTGCGGATTTCAGCCTTACAGGTAGCGGCTACGGCAACATCCTTCCAAGAGGTGGTAGACTTTGTGATAGAGGTGGAAGGAGTGAAGCCAGATGACTTCACCACTACATCAACATCAAAAAGGTTTCGAAGGGAAGGTGAGTTTAATGGTTCTCACTCTAGAGGACAGAGCTCCGGAGGTTACTCAAGTCGGCCAATTCAGTCTTCACTATAGAGTGTAGTTGGAGGTCCCCCTCAGAACGGTCAACACTTCTCCGAGAGACCTATGCCTGACTCCAGAGAGTGTTATGGATGCGGGGAGGTTGGACATATTAGGAGGAATTGTCCAAAACAGAGTTACAGACCCCCAATAGCTAGAGGTAGAGGTGGTCATGGTAGAGGCCGTTTTTCTGGAGGACGTGGTGGTCGAGGTAATGGTGGTCACCACAACGGCAGAGGTGATGGGCAAAACGGAGCCACTACTACGCAACATGGTAGGGGCAACGGACAGACAAATAATGGGGCCCATTGCTACGCTTTCCCTGGGAGATCTGAAGCGGAGGCGTCTGATGCTGTCATCACAGGTAATCTCTTGGTTTGTGATTGCATGGCATCTGTATTATTTGATCCGGGATCCACATTTTCTTATGTATCTTCCTCATTTGCTAATGGTCTAAATTTACATTGTGAATTACTTGACACGCCTATCCGTGTTTCTACTCCGGTGGGTGAGTCTGTGATAGTTAAAAAGGTGTATAGGTCTTGTTTGGTGAATTTTGTGGGGAGCAACACTTATGTAGATTTGGTTATTTTAGAAATGGGTGATTTTGATGTAATTCTGGGTATGACTTGGCTTTCTCCGAATTTTGCGATTTTGGATTGTAATGCTAAAACTGTGACGTTAGCCAAGCCTGAGACAGATCCGTTAGTGTGGGAGGGTGATTACACTTCCAATCCGGTGAGTATCATCTCCTTTCTTTGTGCTCAGAAGATGGTTAGTAAGGGTTGTTTAGCTTTCTTGGCACATCTTAGGGATGACACTATTCAAGTACCCTCAATTGAATCAGTTTCGATAGTTCGAGAATTTTTGGATGTGTTCCCTGCAGATCTTCCTGGTATGCCACCAGATAGGGATATTGGCTTCTGTATCGACCTTGAACCGGGCACACGCCCCATTTCTATACCCCCGTATAGAATGGCTCCCGCCGAATTAAGAGAGTTAAAGGCTCAACTTCAAGAGTTGTTGAGCAAGGGCTTCATTAGACCAAGTGCATCTCCTTGGGGTGCTCCAGTTTTGTTTGTGAAGAAGAAGTATGGGAGTTTTAGGATGTGCATAGACTACAGACAACTGAACAAGGTAACTATTAAGAACAAGTATCCTCTTCCTCGCATAGATGACTTGTTCGATCAGTTACAAGGTGCTTGTGTCTTCTCTAAGATTGACTTGAGATCCGGTTATCATCAATTGAAAATACGGGCAACGGATGTACCAAAGACTGCTTTTCGAACTAGGTATGGGCATTATGAATTTGTGGTAATGTCGTTTGGTCTTACTAATGCCCCTGCTGCCTTCATGAGCTTGATGAACGGGATTTTCAAGCCATACTTGGACCTCTTTGTGATTGTGTTTATTGATGATATACTGATATACTCCAAAAGTAAGAAAGAACATGAGGAGCATTTGAGAATGGTGCTAGAGTTGTTGAGAAAGAAAAAGCTTTATGCGAAATTCTCCAAGTGTGAGTTTTGGCTAGATTCAGTGTCCTTCTTGGGGCACGTGGTTTCTAAGGATGGGGTGATGGTGGATCCATCCAAGATTGAGACAGTGAAGAATTGGGTAAGACCTACAAACGTGTCAGAAATAAGGAGTTTTGTGGGTTTAGCTAGCTACTACCGCCGATTCGTCAAGGGATTCTCTTCTATTGCTTCCCAATTGACGAACTTGACTAAGCAAAATGTTCCATTCGTATGGTCAGATGAATGTGAAGAAAGCTTCCAGAAGCTTAAGACTTTGTTGACCACCGCGCCTATCCTCACCTTGCCGGTAGAGGGTAAAAACTTCATTGTCTATTGTGATACATCCTATTCTGGGTTGGGTGCAGTGCTGATGCAAGAGAAGAATGTGATTGCTTATGCTTCGAGGCAATTAAAGGTGCATGAACGTAACTATCCGACCCATGATTTGGAGTTGGCCGCGGTAGTATTTGCACTAAAGCAATGGAGACATTACTTGTATGGGGTTAAGTGTGAAGTCTACACGGACCATCGTAGCCTACAGTATGTATTCACTCAGAAAGACTTGAACTTGAGACAGAGGAGATGGATGGAACTACTGAAGGACTACGACATCACTATCTTGTATCATCCGGGAAAAGCAAATGTTGTAGCGGATGCCTTAAGTAGAAAGGCGGGAAGTATGGGAAGTCTAGCTCACTTGCAAGCTTCCAGACGCCCATTGGCTAGAGAAGTGCAGATTCTGGCTAATGACCTTATGAGGTTAGAAATAAATGAGAAGGGAGGATTGTTAGCTTGTGTAGAGGCAAGATCTTCTTTCCTTGATCAGATTAAGGGGAAACAGTTTGATGATGAGAAGCTAGGTCGAATCCGAGACAAAGTGTTGCAAGGAGAGGCTAAAGAGGCAATAATTGATGAGGAAGGTGTTTTGAGAATTAAGGGAAGGGTATGCGTGCCCCGCATCGATGATTTGATCAACACCATTCTGACAGAGGCTCATAGTTCAGGATACTCTATACATCCTGGTGCAACCAAGATGTATCGTGACCTAAAGCAACACTTCTGGTGGGGTAGAATGAAGCGAGATATTGTTGAGTTTATTGCCAAGTGTCCAAACTATCAACAAGTAAAATATGAACACCAAAGGCCCGGAGGAACACTTCAGAGAATGCCCATTCCTGAATGGAAGTGGGAGAGAATCGCGATGGACTTCGTGGTTGGTCTTCCAAGGACATTGGGTAAGTATGACTCTATATGGGTGATTGTTGATAGGTTAACTAAGTCTGCTCACTTCATTCCTGTCAAGGTGACCTACAATGCAGAGAGGTTAGCCAAGATCTACATCTCAGAGATCGTTCGGTTGCATGGAGTTCCACTCTCCATCATATCAGATAGAGGTACGCAGTTTACTTCTAAGTTTTGGAGGACATTACATGCTGAATTAGGTACTAGATTGGACCTTAGTACTGCATTTCATCCTCAGACCGATGGTCAGTCTGAGCGAACGATTCAAGTGTTGGAGGATATGCTTCGTGCATGTGTGATAGAGTTTGGTGGCCATTGGGATAGCTTCTTACACTTGGCGGAGTTTTCATACAATAATAGCTATCACTCTAGTATCGACATGGCTCCATTTGAAGCATTGTATGGGAGGAGATGTAGGTCTCCCATTGGTTGGTTTGATGCCTTTGAAGTTAGACCTTGGGGGACTGATCTGTTGAGAGATTCTATGGAGAAGGTGAAAGCTATTCAAGAAAAGCTTCTAGCGGCTCAAAGTAGACAAAAGGAGTATGCAGACCGGAAGGTTAGAGACTTGGAGTTCATGGAAGGTGAACAAGTCTTGTTGAAGGTTTCACCCATGAAAGGGGTGATGCGGTTTGGAAAAAGAGGTAAGCTAAGTCCAAGGTATATTGGACCATTCGAGGTACTAAAGCGAATAGGGGAGGTGGCTTACGAATTAGCCTTGCCCCCAGGGCTGTCCGGAGTGCATCCGGTGTTTCATGTATCCATGTTGAAGAGATACCACGGAGATGGAAACTACATTATCCGTTGGGATTCAGTTTTGCTTGATGAAAATTTGACTTATGAGGAGGAACCAGTTGCTATTTTAGATAGAGAGGTTCGCAAGTTGAGGTCGAGAGAAATTGCATCCATCAAAGTTCAATGGAAGAATCGACCGGTTGAAGAGGCTACTTGGGAGAAGGAGGCAGATATGCAAGAAAAATACCCACATCTGTTTACAGATTCAGGTACTCCTTTTCGCCATTGTTTTTCTTCTTTTGATCGTTCGGGGACGAACGATGGGTAAATTGGTATCTATTGTAACGACCTGTTTAGTCGTTTTAAGCAGTAGACTGTAATTCTGGGAAAACTGGCTGGGACAACGGATGGAACGACGGACCGTCGTGGTCACGACGGCCCGTTGAGGATGTGTCGTCCCATGACACTTAGAATTTTGAGATTGGATACTGAAAATCGACTCTCTGTAAATTGTGACGGACCTGCAGGACGTGCCGTCACATCCACGACGAACCGTCGTGAGTTTCCGTTGCAAAACACTTCAACTTTTGGGAATTTGGTACAAGAAACGAGTTTCTGACCATCATGACGGAGGAACAGGACGGACCGTCACAGGTGTGACGGGCCGTCACAGGCCACTTGGGCTCGAGGGAGCTGCGACGACCACCGTGACGGACCGTCGCAGGCACGACGGCCCGTCACAGGTTGCGCAGTCCCAGGCAAAATAGGATTTCTCCACACGTTTTAAGGGTCGTTTTGGACTATTCTTTCCTTAATTATAAAGATTGAGGGTTAACATTGATAAGTCTAATTACTTAGGGGTAAAAAGGGGTAACCTTAAGTTAATTAGTGGGGTTTATTGTCCTTTTTCACACTTAATTATATGATTAATTAGGATAAAAGAAAGAGGGTTTGAACATAAGAAAAAAAAAAGAGAAAGAACAAGAAGGAGAGAGAGAGCAGTCGATCAAAGGGGAGAAAACAAAGCTTGGGAATTTCTTGCTTGATCACTAGTCTTCGGTGGAGGTAGGTTACGGTTTTTACGATATTCGTAGTGAACTCTTAATAGTGAATAATATGTGTTGATGATATTGTAAACCTGTCTATATGCTTATTGTATGCTTGTATGAATATGATCATGTGATTTTGATGAAACAAGCATGATGAAAACCATTGAATCCCAAATCTTGAAAGAAACTTTAATCTATGATATTAATGACGATGCCTTGGTATAAAAGAAGGCTTGACGAATTAAAGTAATGGGATTGATGATGCCTTAGTATAGAGAAGGCTGGACGAATGGATAGAATGAATGTAGTGGATCGGAGTGTCACGTTTCGACACATAGTATTAGTGGATCGGAGTGTCACGTTCCGACACATAGTATTAGTGGGACGGGTGTCACGAACCGACACGTAGATATAGGGGATCGGAGTGTCACGTACTGACACATATAGGGGATCGGAGTGTCACGTTCCGACACATATAGGGGATCGGAGTGTCACGTACCGACACATATAGGGGATCGGAGTGTCACGTTCCGACACATATAGGGGATCGGAGTGTCACGTTCCGACACATATAGGGGATCGGAGTGTCACGTTCCGACACATAGTGGTAGGGGATCGGAGTGTCACGTACCGACACAAGAGGAAGAAAGATAATGAATCTTGAAAGATGTTAATCTACTCAACATAATGAACTTAATCCCCAAATGAGTATGGTAATGAGGCTTGAGCCCTCAGGAATGAACTTGATGATATTTATTGACGATTATGATACTTGTTGTTGCTACATGTTGAGTTTATAGTTGGTTATAATATTAACTGATATATACTGTTTCTATTTTGAGTTGACCGATGATATCTACTCAGTACGTGTGGTTGTACTGACCCCCTACTTTTATGTTTTTCCCTTTGTTATTTGTGTTATGCAGCAAACGTTCCGTCAACTTCAACGCAACATAATTCGGGCCAGATTTGTCATACCGGATCTCAGGGTGAGCTAACGCTTCTAGCTTGGACTGGATCTTCTTCTATAAGTCTTGATGCTTTGACTTCCGGCATGGACTAGTTTCTTATGTATTTTTAGCTTCTTAGACATTCTTAGTTTAGCAATTTGAGATAGATGTTCTTGTGATGATGACTTCCAGATTTTGGGAATATTAATAATAGTTTTGAGTTGTTTTATTAATGAGTTTAAGTCTTCCGCATTTCCTTGTTGATATTGTATTAAAATGTTAAAGGTTAGATTAGTTGGTTCGCTCACATAGGAGGGTAAATGTGGGTGCCAGTCGCGTCCCCGATTTGGGTCGTGACAGAATCTTTGATATTTTTTGAATTCAAACATTATAAAGACGAAATCAATATTACCCAGTTGATGAAAACATAATTTGGTAACAATTTTTATCTTTTAAAAATGTCTAGCTGAAACCTCAATTATTGGGGTGTGATTATGTCATTATGGGTTGATTTACTTTATGGGTATTGAAAATTGTTATTTATAATGCTATTTAGAAGTGAGTTTAAACATGAATTTTTGATTAAATTCAAGAATTGTAGTTGCAAATGTAGTTCTAGTTTTTGTTGTTGACCTTCTCGATAGAGAGGTTTTAAATTAATGGTAAGTGGGTATTGGGTTGACATGGGTTCAGCTTAAGAGAGTGAATTCTAATTCCTTTTTTACACATTCAATTCGAGAAAGTGAATGAACTATGGTGTAGACTGTTCTTATTTTGCATGATTATCGTTGTTCGAGAGAAATCAACTTGATTTGGGTTAAAATGTTCGAGAGAAAGTTTACGTCCTCTATAGTAAAGATTACTTACTAATATTAACTGTCTAGTATTGCAATTACCTATTTTCTACATTGACCTATAACCGAATCACATCCCAAGAACCCATCTCATTATTGTTATTTCGTGATTGTTTTGCTGTTGTTTTAGTTTGATAATCAAAACCAAAACCCCCTTATTTGATATTCATGTTCACCCCTTGAATTGAACTATGTTTTTATTTGACAATGTCTATTCCTATGACTGATTTGAACATGTTCACACTTTTCTATTGAATCTTAAACACGTACCGCTCCCTTTTATGATTCGACCCTTATATACTTACTAGCGACCGTTGACACTTAGAATTGGATGAAGTGTCCTTGAAAAGTTAATAAGTGACGAACCATGCATTGCTCATGAAATGAAGAAAAGAAATCCAGTGGCCACCCATGTGAAGGCACAACTCCACAAAGATCTAGACGGGTCATGCTACTTAAGATCGATCGTTTACTTGATCAAGAAGGAAATTCCAAATTGTCTAAGTGTGGGTTCATGGAGTGATTGATGAGAATTCTACCCTAGGATGACTCGTAAGTCTGCCCAAAAAGTTTTGTGACATTGTAGTCCTACTTTTAGTAGGATTTATGTTCACAAATTATTTTTAATTACTTAGAAGGCAATCATTGTGACTTAGTGTTCATAATGAAGAATCTTTTGGTTTACTATTATTATAAGTTCCTTATATCATGATTTCAATACTAAATTCTACATTGTTTCTTGAAATAATGAGCGCTAAATACCACATTTCTAGTTATGGGAACCATGACTAAGCCATAACTATGAATTCATAATACAATTAATGTTTTATTGTAAGTTGCAATGATTGATTCTACTTTCATCATGATTTCTTTCTAATGAGTGCACACATTAGAATATGCATGCATTTATGACTTGTTTTAGAGCAAAGTGTTAACTATGAAAAAGTTAGAGTCATATTCCATTAAGTTGTTATGAAGAAGTGTTCTCAAGAGAAGAAAGTCTACTTAATAAGTATGCAAGGATAAACATCAAAACACTATAAGACCGAGAGGAAAAGAGTGATATTCGTCTAATAGGGTTGATAAGCGTTTACATGTATCTAAACTTTTAGGGACAAGTAATATTAACAATGGATAGTTGCTTGTATAGATTTTTAAAATGAATTAAAGGTCATAGGGAACACAATCCTTGTCTCAATAAATCGACTAATCGACTACTAAAATCTTTGAAACATTGTTGCTCTTGTTGACAGTGAAACTAAATTCAACATTAGTTACTTAAACAATAAATACACAATATGTAATTTCTTTTGGAAATATTAGCCACAATTGAATTAGAGCGTGAATAAGGTTATTTCTACTGTAAATTGTCACGACCCAACCCAGTGGGCCGTGTGGGCACCTACTGATCCCCTACCAATTTAAAACATACAAAAGATTAAGAAAAATATATATAAAAGGAAATTCATGAGATATTTACACAAATAAGAGTTTAAACAATACAAAGTTAAATTTGTAAAATAAATTTAACGCCCCAAGGATATAGTCTTATCAGGTACAAGAGCTTCTAATATCTTAGGGTATAAAATACAGTAACTATTGATACTGCTTCCACCACAGGAAAGAAAGAGTAGAAGTTGTTGTAGATTGTCTTAGTCTTCACCTATGAAACATAATTGACCCTGAAGCCATACTATGCCAAAATGCATAACAAGAGTAGTATCAGTACAATCCATAAGAACTGGTGGGTAACATCAACCAACCTGTCGCGCATTGCATAATATAAAGAAATTTACCAACAGGAAACATGCAATAAGAAAGTACATCTCTCAACCTTTCTCCCCTGCCTTTACCACTCCCGTACACCTTAAAATACTAGTACACTCGACTCTAATTATATACTCTCTCACCATGCTCGCTCCGTTCTTGAATCCTAGATTAACCATTCTATCTCATAGCGGAGCTCCCTAATACAACCACTACTAACCCAGCCAACTACTTCAGACATGCCCTAGCTTTTTCTGCATCACCATTTTGCCCTTGACCACATAATATACTCTATCGAGACTCACTAACTATTTCTAATACCAATCCCTAACTACTTTTGCACCATGAACACTAACCCACTTGTCATTATTTAAGAACACATGCAGCCTCTCTAAAGATAGTTGTTAGTGACAGTGGGACCCTCGATCTCCACTTACAAAACAACATACATAAAGATTGGGCATGATAATTCGAAGTTAATTATAGTAAACGAGGTATTATAAGTAATTACAACATCATAAACACACATATATAGGGAATATAATTCAATTATAATTTTAGGATCAATATAAAATTCCCCCATATCAAGACAAGTAGTCACAAATGGTTTTCTTGTGGAACCCACAGTAAACTGTTAGTGTGTTGGAATATGACAACCGATCTAATATATGTGTTAGAACGTTACACTTAATCCATTATATGTGTCGAAAGGCCATAATATGAATTTTACCCAAAGGCTAAACCCCTCGTAAGGTCAACAAAACTCACTTTTTCCATGCATGAAATATATTTCGCAATGAGCATGAATTTAGGACTACTCAAGTAAGAAAACCTAGCCTAGCTAGGCGCCAAGAAATTGTAGAGAGATGGTAAAAGTAATCCTGACTTTGAGACAACAAGACAGTGGATTTTAATTGGGAATGAGTGAGTTGTGTCGACCTTGCGCTAGAAATCTATTTCTACTTCCATCCTAATCCTATAGCAACTTTTTGAGCATTTGTGGGGTGATCCTTACCTCTTTTTGGCACTTAAGGAAAAAAAGAAAATAAGAGTTCGCTTCATTAAGTTCTGCCCCTAACCATCCTACTCTGGCGCTCCCAGCTGCTGGGGCACCATTGTAGCGGCACCACTCCACTCTGGTGGAACAGTGGGCCCTAGTTACTCACAATGTTTTCCCCTTCATAAGTAATGACGATTTGGTTCGTTACAATATATGTACTAATTTACTCCTTGTTCGTCTCGAAACGACAGATGGATGAGTACAATGATCCAATCTAGAATACTTCAAAGCGAATGGATCATCCCATCATGGAACAATGAAAGATAATGCTTCCAACGTTTAGGAAAAAAAGAAACGTACTTAGGGAATAAAGTAGGGAAACGAGGCAACACGCAAAGGAGTAGAGATGTTCCTATTTGCCTTGATAGACCCTTCTAGAGCGGCAGGATTATCGTTGAGGCAGGAGCTTCCGCGTGGTGGGAGATCAAAATCAATTTATAAAGGGGAAAGGGGAATGGTTTCATAATTTCCTCCTATATCTACCCCAAAACTCAAAAAATTCTCCCAGTTGCTTCACTTTGAACATTTACATCCCTACTCTAGTTGCATTAATTTTTGCTTAACAACAGTAGAATGAAAACATTTGGTTGGGCAGAATGGGCTTGGGGTAGTTTTTAAAATTCACATGGGTTGCTGATGTACTGTGGTTTCACGCTGCTTTCAATGTTTTTTGCATAAGATTTGTGTGTGTCTAGAGCCCTTTTGTATTAGTTCTAACAAATTTTTATGTTTGTTTTGCAGGAAGTATTGAGGAATAAAAATGCAGAAGGCAGCTGGAAAATAGTGCAGAAAGACGATATGAAGGCAATCGATGGTTTGTAAGTGGTGATATCATCGATTGCAGTTCAGACTGATGGAAAAGACCGGGGAAACACGACCAAGTGTTGAACTACGAAAGGGATGATAAATGGATAGTACTGGAAAACCATTGATTTTTATCAAAGATAGTTCCAGTACCCGAAGTTGGAGAAATTTTAAAGATGGACAGACGGAGGGCATCGACGAACCATGTTGTTGGTTTGTAGATTGATTTAGAGAGGGTGTCATTGTAAGGAGAGAAAAATGTTCTAAGTCTAGACTTACGGAGGCCGTCAGTAGGGTTGTCGATCAATGCCGCGTTTTTTGGAAAAAAACATTCCTTATTTCAATTCCTTTTAATTTAGGACAATGTTTTCTATTAATAGGGTTTAAAGCCTCATTTTTGGGGTTAAACATTGTTAGTATTCTTCTTGTTTTGTTTGGAGATTGGCTTTTGAAACTTTGGCAATAATTCAATTTTCGGATTTGGTTTGAGGATTTATCTTGTAATTTCAATTTGATTTTCTGGCTTTATTTTTATGGTTGAAGTAAGTTCATGATTTCTTCCTTAAAAATTATGAATTGTGATCTTGCTTGCAGGGGTAACTAAACCTACAATAGGGTTGTGGGAACAATGGGTAATTAACAAAGGAAACCTAGTAAATGATCAATTTATCAAATATGTTCTGGCATGTATTGATAATTCTTTCTCTTAAAAGTTTTTTTAACGGTGACCAACATTAAAACTCGTCTTAATGATGCTTGTCAGACCAAGGAGATGGTAAAAAGGAAAAGAATTTCAATACAAATTTAGTGGGATACTATCTAATAGGCTAGTGTCGATTGTTGCAAAGTAATAACTAAGCCATACATCGATTATGATGTCTATTATGAAGTAAGAGTTAGGGTTAGTAAATTATACACACGTAGCCGGACCAAGGTACGGGGTGAAATTCTCTAGATGTCATACCAAGGATTTAGATATACATAACTTAATCACTTTACATGCAAAACACTAGGGACGAATTGCTATTGCTAGGGATATGACATTATGAACCTATAGGAAACACATATACCCTAGTTAGTCTCACAACTTGATAAAAACACACTTTTTCCTTTTGTTCACTTGTTAACTTAGAAGTGTTTAAGAAACTTGTTTCACAAATAACCCCCCCCCCTTTAATTACTTGTTTTCGAAAAAACCTTGGATAAATAGACATACTTGTATATTGAAGTTAAGTCTAATCCATTTTTCTTGTGAGATCGACCCCAACCTACTAGTGGGTTCTTTACTTGATTACGAATGCTTATACTTCTTTAGGGAGGTGTAATTTGAGCGTAACAAATTTTGGCACCTCTGCCGAGGAATCTGGAATTTAGATTAACTTTAAATACATTATTGATATTTAGTCAACAATTTCCTGATTTTTTTATCAGTTTCTTTTTGTCTCTTTCAGGTCTATGTTTAGTGAATGCCAACTACAAAAAGACGACGAGAACCACTCATCCGGTCGAACCTTGACTTAATCGTACATTGCGAAGAATTGAAAATAAACAAATCCTAATCAATTTAGGTGATGGGGCAATTTTTCAACCTCTATTACTAGTTGAGGCACACAATCAAGTTCATGTTTAAAATCAATTGGATAATGATTTGAGGATGAATCCCCCAACACCAAGACCATAAGATTACTATAGGGGAAACATTAATATTGTTGATTTTGATGGACCTCTTGTCCTACTCTCTTTGCCACCCAAGCACACATTTTGGTGATGAGTAGCTTGATGTAGATGCTCACTGTGAGGGTTTTATTCCTAGGACTGCCATTAGAGGACCCTCATGCTCATATAGACAAATTGAGGACTGTGCGTGAGACCTATTTAGGAAGGCCAGACTTGGATATGAATTTTATTGGGTTGTGAGTGTTTCCTCTATCACTGATAGAAGATGCCACCATATGGTTTATTGAGCTTCTCTACAACTCCTTTTATACTTAAGATCAGCTAAGAGATGCGTTCCTTGCAAGGTATTACCCAGTGTCCAAGAAGCTCAATGACAAAGATAAATTGAACAACTTTGTGGCACTACCTAAGGAGTGTGGACATATGTACTGCATTTGTGAGAGGCGTTCCAAATCAATGCATTGATAATGAGTCATCAAAAGAGTACTTCTATCGGGGTCAAGATGATAACAATAAAACAATACTCGACACTATTGCAGCGGGTTCCTATGGAGAGTGCACATATACAGAGATCACAGAGAAGTTGGAGATGATATCTTACAAAAACAAGGCTTGGAGCACTAGAAAGTCAGACATTGGGAGAAACACCTTTGCAGTACAAGCTACAAACAACCTAACAATATATGAGATGCGTGAAGAGTTGGAACATATGAGAACTAAGCTAGGGTTGGTTTTGAAACATGTGAGGGGAGGTACAGAAAAGGTAAAAGTGGTGAACTACTTAAGTAAACCACCACCACCTGTAGATGAGAAGATGGAGGGTTTCCTACAAAACGCCCAAGGCTCGAATTAGGAGAATTGGCGCCAAGGTCAAGGAAATTAAGGTCGGAACTATGGTAACTACAATCGAGAAGGTCAATATGTTTGAGATGGTAACCACAACCGCAACAACAACTTCAACTGGGGTAACTATGGTAATAGGAATGACTGGAGTGGGCCCTATATTCCCCCACAAAATTGGGAAGTTGCTCCTTGGGACGGTGGAGGTAGTATGGAACGAGTTGAAGATATGATACAAAAGATCATGAGGAGATTTGATACTAGTGATGAGCATGCCAAGGAGATGAGAGGTGATTTATCTAATATTTCGCAAAAGGTAGAGGCACATATAATTTAAATTAAGCATCTTGAGTTACAGATTGCTCAATTGTCTACTACTGTGAATCCACGCCAAATTGGCACTCTTCCTAGAAACACCATCCAAAATCTTAAAACGATAGGCATTGTGGTGGCGTTCACTACTAGAGGGGGTAAGAAAACCATTGATCCACCTATGCCGCATGTGGTAGAAGATGATATGAGAAAGACAAAGAGGTTGTAGAAACTAGTGGAGAGTTGGTGCACAACACGGTGATAGAAGCAAAGGTGTATCAGAAATTAGTCCCTATTCCTAGACCTCCACCACCATTCTCTCAGAGATTAGTCAAGAAGAATGAGGATGGTAAATACTAACGATTTATCACTATGTTGAAACATATTTCCATCAATGTCCCTTTGATAAAATCTTTGGAACAAATGCCCGATCATGCTAAGTTTGTGAAGGATATGGTGATAACAGAGTCATCGGTGAGTTTTGAGGATGATGACAGAATGCAACATTATAGTGCTATTGCTACAAGGTCTCTTATGCAGAAAAAAGAAGATCCTGGCGCTTTCACCATTCCATGTACAATAGGATTGCTACACTTTGCTAAACAACAATGTGATCTTAGTGCAAGCATAAACCTCATGCCTCTTTCCATTTATAAGAAGTTAGGCTTAGGTGACCCAAACCTACTACCATGCGGTTAATGATGACTGATTGAACAGTGAGGAGGCCTATTGGTATACTCCATGATGTGCATGTAAAAGTGGAGTCATTTATATTTCTAACCAATTTTGTAATTCATGACTGTGAAGTTGATTTTGAGGTTCTCATTTTTCTAGGGAGGTCATTCCTTGCCACATGGTGTGCATTGTTTAGGTTGAAAAATAAAGAAGAAACATTCAACATATGTAGGTCCATGAAGCAGAGTGCTGAGCTCCAAACAGTATCTGCTATATCCTACAGAGTTCAGAGTATATCTGAGGTACAAACTGAAGAGCGACTAGGCATCGAGGCACTAGCGGCAGTTATTATGAATTTTGAGAGTTATGGTATTGAATATTATTTGTCCCTAGTGGCTGCAACCGAATGAAATGGATATCGTCAAAACCAAAGAAATTGGAGTTAGATATGAAACATCACGAGCCTCCACCCGTTAAACCGTCTATTAAGGAGGCTCTAAAATTAGAACTTACGGTTCTACCACCTCATCTGAGATATGTGTTATTGGGTAAAGATGTCACTTTGCAAGTGACAATTGTAGTGGATTTGAATGGGCAACAAGTAGAGTGTTTGGTGGAGGTTCAAACGAGCCACTAATTGGACTATTGCGGACATTATTAGGATTCTCCTCTTTATTTGTTAACACAAAATAAACTCATGCCCGACCACAAGCATAGTATTGAGCATCAAGAAAGGTTGAATCCACTTATGCAAGAGGTAGTGAAAAAGGAGATCATCAAGTGTTGGATGCCGGAGTAATTTGTCCTATTGCAGAAAATAGTTGGGTGTGCCCTGTTTAGTGTGTGCCTAAAAAGGGTGGGATGACAGTGGTGCCTAATGAGAGGAACGACCTAGTTCTAATGTGTTCAGTGACCGGATGGAGATTTTGTATGGATTACCAGAAGTTGAATGTGTGGACTGAGAAGGACCATTTCCTCATGCCCTTTATGGATCAAATTTTAGATATACTCGTAGGAAAAGGGTAGTATTATTTTCTTTATGGTTATTTGGGTTACAATAAAATCTCTACTGCCCTTGAGGATCAAGTTAAGACCACTTTTACTTGCCCTTATGGGACACTCACATTCAAAAAGGATGATGCTTGGGTTGTGTAATGCACCGGACACTTTCTATATTCTCAAATATTGTGGAAGACACTATTGAGGTGTTCATGGACGACTTCTCTGTGGTTGGAGACTCTTTTAATCAGTGTTTAAGAAATTTGGGTGAGGTGATCAAAAGGTGTGAGGATTGTAATCTAGTGCTTAATTGGAAAAAATATCACTTTATGGTGAAATAAGGTATAGTGTTTGTTGACACCCAATTTTGATTCTCCTCAATAAATTAATCATGGAGTTTCTTAATTTCAAATGTTTTAAATAATTGACTTTATAAAATTTAAAAAAATAATTGATTTGCAAGTCAGTTCAAATAGTTTTGCACCTTTTTATAACTTTTAAATAACATATATATATAAGCTTTATATAATTATGTATATAATTAGTGTATTTTACGAATATTTGAAAACTGTCAAAAAGATTTTAGTTTTAGTTAAAATTTCTCCAATTAGCCTACTTATATAATAGTTATATTTTTAATTTATTGAATTTGCAATTAAGTTAATTATTTTATTTTGTTATAAAATTAAGAAAGTTCTTTAGTTAGTTGCATTAATTCGGATTTGTCGTGTTTAGCTAAGTTTGGTTACATTTGGCCCAAGTTTAAATCAATTCTATCCTATTCAATTATAACGAACTAAAGTCTTGGGCATTCTTTCCATTCTCATTGCTGACCCACTTTACCTCAATTGACAGCCCAATTCAGTCAGACCACTAAGATCATCATCAGCCCACTAAATTAAACCCAACACGTGCATCAATAGAAAAAAACTGAACGACCCATGTCTTCCTTTCTTCTTTTCAATAGCGTCCAGCAAACCCAGACACGAAGAAATTCCAGCGAACAGGAAAATTGCGACGCAAGCCCATCTCGACCTTGTCATTTTTGTTCCTCTCTCGCGCGTCGTCCTGTCCTCTCCGTACACGATCTTTTTAGGTGTAGTCATCTCCTTGCAAGATCGTCCTTCCCTCCTAATCCTATGGCTATCGTTGATGAACTGTTGAGAGATTGTACAATTTATTACAAATTCAATATGTTTGGCAACATTATCTTTGGGGGGAGAATTTCAAAATTTGAAAACACACAATTTTCTCCCTGCCGTTTCCCCTTTTTTCATCCCAATCTTCTCTCTATAAATATACCCATCTTTTTCATTTGTTGAGGTTGGAGACAAGGGGGTAAATACAGAGAGTTGAAAAAAGAAAGAAGAAGAAAAGGATACATCAGAGGGGCAAAATAAATAGAGTAAGAAAGGTCATAAGAAATATATATATACATAGAAACATAGAGAACAAAAAAAGGAGATACTACAGTGACCGGGGGCCTAAAGTTTTATGTTTCTTTTTATTCTCCAATCACGAAAACTCATCGAAGTTTCATTGTAGCAGCAGTGAGGTCGTCTCTCACTCGTTTCTCGTCCAGGTCACTGCCCCAAACAAGGTAAGCAATTCATTATCCCTTTGTTGTTTTTATTAGTGTTGACTGAGTATGTAGCTGTTTATGTAATTTAAAAGCGACTTCATCTGAAGTGTTTGGCATGATACTATTCCCTTTGTCTTATTTTCAAAGATGGTTGGTGTTTTTGTTTCCGAGAAAGTTCAATGCACTCTAAACCTTATCTTTTGTTTGCGGTTTTTTTAGTTATGGTTGTGCTCTTTTTCTTGCGGATTGAGTCTTTTACATGTTAGCATGATTCGGGATTGCTCATTTTAAGTGTTTGGAGGGTACGGTTCAAACCATTGTTGTTCCTTGCTGCGTATGTATTGTACTTAGGTGTTAGCTTTGTTTCAGTCTCCAAAGTTAGTATTTGGGTAAATGAGTATTATCTAGTAATGTCCTTTATTTATACATGTGTTACTTTTGTATACATTTTGTTTTGGAGTAATTTAGAGTCAGTTGTTAGCGTATATATCTCACTCTTCCTCAACTATGAAACCTTCATGGTTCATTTTCTTATTCCGATAATAGCTTAATATAAAAGGATTATCTAGTTGTTTATAGTCATTAGTTATGATGTTTTCTCATTGTTTTGTCTTATAATATGATTTTAAAATTTAGTAGAAGACTACTCTTACTTACTTACATCATCCGTTCTTTCAACTTCCTCTTCTCTCTTGCACTCGCTGACTTTAAGCTCGTCTTAGTACATGATATACCACTTTCGTGTATGCTATTGTTTGCTTTATTTCTTCCAGCCGAGGGGCCTGTTTCAATGGGAAATAGTTTATCTTGAGACTGCTCTTTAGCATCTCTCAAAATTCAAGCTAGAATGAGTGGAAAAATTCTTTCTTAATCTTCATGAACCCTATTTCTCTAATTCATTATCTGTAGTTCCGTGTTTGATTTGGTGAGATAGATTTTTGTTGCCAGTACTTAATTGGTCAGTTACTCGTTATTTAGATTACGATACGTCTCTTCTGAAAACTATATTGTTAGACTGTTTATGTCACTTCTTTGTTCTTGATAATTATTTATGGAAATGCATGTTTTTTTTTCATATTTATTTTGTTAATCTCCATAGAGCCAATTCTTGAATCATAAGTTGTTATCCTTTTTTGAAGCATGTTCTGTCCATTAGTTTCATGGTTCTTCTCTTGATTATGTTTCTGATCTAATTAGTTTGGGTGATGTTAAGCTTCAATATCCAATCCGTTAAGATACCCAAATAAAATTGTTTCCTCTCTAATTAGTAGACATGTTGTTTCAGTTCTAAATAGATGGGTCAAGAAATATACTCGTGTATTTTGTCTAAAGGTTTAAATCAATTTAACCATAGTGTTTCGCTACTCAAGCATGTTTCCCTTTTCACTCGTAGTTGCAAAAAATGTAAAATTTCCTTCTCTTATTCATGTTAAATTTTCTGCAAATAAGTGGCATGCATTGTTTATCTTTTTTACTGTATTGTTTATGCGGAAAAAAAATTGTTCAAGTATTAGTCCAATGATACATAGTTTCCTTGACGCGTTAGCCTAACTCCGCATTGCATTTTCAAGCTTAATTACAACAACTAATGGTCTGCTCCATCTTGCTTTTCATGAACTGGTGGTTGACATTTTAGTATCTCTTTGCCTTTATTTCAAAGATTTCTTTTCTGCTTATGTTTTAGTTTATAGGTTCGATATAAGTAGTCGTCTTGAGAGATTTTACTTTGTCTTCTTTATCGTGTCCTATCTAAATAGAAAGATAAAAATAAAAATAAATACAACTTCTTGTCCTTAGCACGATAAATTAGGTTCATAAGTTCCATTGGTGGATTCATTTTTTTTAATATAGCATGAGATATATTGTTTGTTGAATATGCGATATGATTTTTTCTTATATATTTTGACCTTCAAAATTTCAATGCTCACAAGTATGTATACATGTTTTTTTTGGTATTTTAGGACTATTTTGTTAGTTCTCGTCATCTACTAATTTAATTTAGCTCCCTTTAGCTATTTATTTATTTGGTTGTTTTATTCGTTTTTTTTAAAGTCACTTGTTGCTTTTAGATTTAATAGTTGGGTTGGTTACTTATTTGTTTTTTCTTGACTTCTTTATACTTTTCCTTGTTTCTTGTCAGTTGATTTTCTCATTTTAATTGATTTGTGTTTTGTTTAAAACATGTCTTATTTGCATGTGAAATTCGTCTGAGTCCTCATGGACTCTATCTGGCATTTTCAAAGGGGCCACGAGGGCCCCCAAAACTATTTTCATCCTAATCGATCTGCCATAAAGATTGACCAGCAGGTCTTGGAGTGCTAAAAATTTGAAATAGGCCAAGAAGTTGGAGAAGTTGGGCCAAGCGTCTAATTTGTTTATATATTGTTATTTTGATATTTTTTGGGTCTAAGACCTTTTTGTATTATTGTTACCTTATTAGTTTAGGACAGATACAATCGAATGGGCTTAAGTCTCATAATGAAATCAGTCCAAATATTGGTCAAGGCATACAGAAAACCCGGATTTGGACCCAACACTCTTTACTTTTCTCTCTCTCCCCCTCTCTTATTTTTTGTTTACTTATCTGCTTTTATTTGTCGATAGTTTTAAAGTTAAAGAATCCAGATCCCCGCAAACGTAGTAAATGTTTCATCGATTTAAAGTTAATTTCAAAAAGATTCTAAAATAACAAATAAAATTTCAGACCAATTTTTATTTAAATAGTAAAACTAAATATTTCCTTTTTTATAAACAACTACAAATAATTCTTACTTAGACAATAAGCTAATTTTCAAAGGAATTTTAAGCAATTTTTATTAATTTAGATTATTTAGCCAATAGATTAGTTGTCGGATAATTGCGTGTTAGCAAACGTCTTAGGTGCTTGAAAGCCTTTCTAAGATGTTATTAAGAATCCCCGAATCACTTTTAAGTTATCAAAAAGATTTTTCTCTTTAACTCTTTTGAAACAATAGTTTTCTTGATTTTTCTTAAAAATTAACTGGTGATCCTAAAAGTCAAAAACTTATAAAAATAATATTTTTCTCGAAACGTACAAAACAGTGTTGGGCCATAAAATCTCTTAGAATGATATAGTGGTTTATCGAGCTAAAGTCGAAGTTATGGAGAGGCTTCCTCCACCCATCTCTGTAAAAGGTGTGAGAAGTTTTCTTAGACATACGGGTTTTTACCGGATGTTTATCCAAGATTTTAAAAAAACTGGACATCCTTGGTGAAAACTACTTGAGAAGGAATGTAAGTTCCATTTCGATGAATCCTTCCTGAAAGCGTTTGGAGAGTTGAAGGAAAAGTTGGTGTTAGAGCTCATTATTATTTCCCTAGATTGAAGTAAACCATTTGAGGTGATGTGTGATTCTAATGGGGTCGCACTTGGTGTGGTATTAAGACAGAGAAGGTATAAAATTCTTCACCCCATTTACTATACAAGTAAGGCCCTAAATGAAGCTAAAAAAAACTACACGATAATCGAACAAGAGCTTCTTGTAGTGGTGTTTGCTTACGAAAAATTTCACACCTATTTGCTTAGCACGAAGGTCATTGTACATACATACCACTCTTCGTTGAGGTACTTGATGGAGAAGAAGGATTCGAAGCCAAGTTTGAATAGATGGGTGCTATTACTGCAAGAGTTTGACTTCCAAATAAACGACAAAAGGGACTGAGAATCATGTTGCCGATCACTTGTCTAGGTTAGAGGATGAAGATATACATGAAGTGGGACATAAGGTTGAAATTTATGATCCATTCTCGTATGAACATGTATTGTCCGCTTCTCAAGATTTGATTCCATAGTTCACAGATTTTTGCGAATTATCTAGCAAGTGATATAGTTTCATCGGACTTGTATTTCCATTAGAGGAAGAATTTCATGTATGATGTTAACAATTTATTTTGGGATGAGCCTTACTTATAATGGAGTTGTGCCGATGGGATCATTCGTCATTTTGTACCGGAATTTGAGATGTTGAGTGTTTTGGAGGCATGTCACTCCTTGCCTTTGGGTGGGCGCCATAATGGTATTCGAACTGCGCATAAGATTTTGCAGCGTAGAAAGTATTGGCCAACCATTCACCAAGATTCTCACGAGTTTGCCAAATCATGTGATCAGTGCCAACGAGATGGAAGAATCTCGAATAGGCAAGAGCCCTTTTAAACCCTATTTTCGTGATTGAGTTGTTTGATGTATGGGGCATTGATTTTATGGGCCCATTTATGAGTTCTCACGGGATGAAGTATATACTTGTGGCAGTCGACTATGTGTCAAAATGGGTGGAAGCAATAGCGCTTCCTAACATTGAAGGAAAGAGTGTCAATGCGTTCTTGAAAAAGAATATCTTCTCTAGATTTTGCACACCTAGGACCATTATTAGTGATAGTGGCTCTCACTTTTGTAACGAGTTGTTAAAGGGGATATTGGAGAAATATAGGGTTCACCATAATGTGGCTACTGCTTATCATTCACAGACTAGCAAGCTAGTTGAGGTGTCCAACTGACAAATCAAGCAAATTCTAGCAAAAACGGTGAAGGATAATCGATGGATTGGTCAAGGAGGCTTGATGATGCTCTTTGGTCCTACCGGATTGCATACAAGACTCCCATATGTATGTCTCCATAACAACTTGTATAAGGGAAGGCCTATCACTTGCCGGTCGATTTAGAGCACAAAGACATGTGAACACAAAGATGGATTGCAATGAAGCAGAGGAAAAAAAACTAAATGGGTCGAATGAGCTTCATTAGTTTTTGCCTCAAAGCCTATGAAAGTTTATCCATCTACAAAGAGAAGATGAATATGTACCACGACCAAAGTATTGAAAAGCGAGAATTTGCGGTTGGTAATTTGGTGCTTCTATTCAACTCTAGGCTACGCTTGTTTCCGGGAAACTCAAGTCCAAGTGGACAGGGCCATTCCTCATCACCAAAGTG
This sequence comes from Solanum corneliomulleri, assembly GCA_027704805.1. Taxonomy (NCBI): domain Eukaryota; kingdom Viridiplantae; phylum Streptophyta; class Magnoliopsida; order Solanales; family Solanaceae; genus Solanum; species Solanum corneliomulleri. Next base: position 53,182,666 of record JAKWIY010003056.1, on the reverse strand, counting down.
TTTTCACACGGAGTGGTTGAGTTGGAGAATAAGGAAGGTGCAAAGTTCATAGTCAACGGGCAAAGGATTAAGATCCCCCTAGGCAATGAGGATATTGTCCATGAAGTGGTTGATGCCTATCACCTTGATGAAGTCTGAGTAATCAAGGAGACTGCGTTGTGCAGCGATGTTAAATCAAGCGCTTCTTTGGAGGCAACCCAAGGTGTATCCTTTAGCCAACGATAGGTTTTGTTTTCTTTATAGGAATAGTCGTATTTTCGTATTTCATTCTGTTTTTAATCTCATTTAATTCTTGCCTGAATTGAGTGGTTGCTAGAGAGTAGTGTAGGGTCTATGTCTCAAAGTGTCTAGAAAAACACAAAAGAATAGCCTAATGGGTGTTACATGTGCAGGGACCAAAACAAAAAAATCTTCTGAAAAATAGTCTGGTGCACAGGTCTACGGACCCCATCAGCAGGCCGTCTTTCAATCAATGGACCTTCGATAGTGTCGTACTTCCCAAGTATGTCCCCTAAATTTTCTAAGTGTAGATGTAAATGACGGTCCCAATCGGTGGACCGTTGACGGGGTTTCGTAAGTCGACCCAACCTGACTCGGCCGGTAATATTAAATAACATAACCGTTTATATTAATTCCCACTTTCAAATTCTTCTAAAATTCCCTACCTAATCTATTTTCTTCCATTATTTCCTTCCTTTACCACCAACCATTACACACTTATCTTCCATATCACTCCAAATTCCAAATTCCTAAAATTCCCCAAACTCTCTCTTCCCAAATTCTCTTGTTTCTCCATTGTTCTTCGGCCGGTGATCAAAGTTCGGGTGCGTCGGCTACTGTTCAAATTTCATATCACAACCACGCCACTAGGAACGAAAGTTATATTGATTTCCTTTACACTTTGAATTATCGTTCATAGTTCTTTACGAAAAATCAAATGTGGGTCTTGACTAAGGGACTAATTTAATTGATATTGAATGCTAATAACTCGTGTATTACGTCCCTCGAAATTAAAGAATGTGGTTGTATCTCTTATTAGTCTGCCTATAATGTGACTTTCTCTATAGTTTTAGAAATCCGACTTAAGTTTCATAGTTTGGATGAATTAGAATACAAATTTTGTGAAATCGGAACTCTAAGAATGACAAATACATTTTTGTGGGTGTTATTATGCTTGTGTACGCTTGATTTGGTCCAGAAATTGTCCAAAAAGTTAATCTTGCAAAAAGTCCTAAAGTCTATCTCTGGCCAACAGTACGAGACCCCATCAACGGGCCGTCGATGGGGTACGTTGATTGGATCCACACTTTAATTGTTGAAGTCTAAAATGACAAAAGTGGACTATGGTCCATCGATTATTGCGCATTCGTCCTTTATTTCAGAGAACCTGTTTTCACAAATCTTAAAAATTATTCTAAGTGTTAGACGACGGAAGTTGATTACTGTGCGTTGATTCAGTGACGGATCTTTCTGCACCTCCCTCATGTTGATTATAGAGGTCTAAGATTTTTTATTAAGTTAAATAATTCTAATTGTACGACGATGGACCCTATCGATGGACCGTCGATAGTGCCAGTCGACCTGAAGTTGGAGAACCGAATTGTGTTGTGAAATTCTTGTTTCTTTGCCTTGATTGTTTCAAGTGTGTAGTATTGTTGAAGTGAGAATAAAAACTGCTCTACAAGTACGGCTCTTAAAAGGATATTGTCTACTCAAGGGGCAAGTCTAAGTCTGTTCCTCATCTCGTCGGATGGTTGCTAACTCCGACAATGAGCAAGATCCATAATACGTTCCCTCGGGTTCCACCACCCCACACCAGATGCAACAGTCACTAGTGGTACCTCTCAGAAGGTGGTTCGCAACGTAGTCACTACCTCCTAGTCTGATGAGGAGCGCACACTGACCAGCTCACCTTCTGGGGCGACCTCTAGCTCGAAGGAGCATCAAACTCCGAATCATCTTGTACTTCCGGGTCGGCCCATTTTTTGGGTCAAATATAGACCTTGCTATTACAGAGCCCCCAACTTATCCCAGTCCACGCCCCCATATGCAGCATTGGTCCCTCTAGCACGGTTCCCTAAATTAGAGGCCCAAATGGTCACCCATCTTCGTCACATACAACCTTGGATGCATAAATCCATTTCTGAGGCAGAGGATCGAATAGAGAAGACGGTGGCCTAGCAGACTAAGCAGAAGATTCAGGCGGTTCACCAGCACCTTGATTCATTTGACCTGCGGGTGCTAGCACGACCAGCCCCTACCATAGACCTTACTACCCTTCAGGAGGCACTGCCCAGTTTACGAGAATATATGGATGTCATTATATAGATAGGGGGACATAGCCAAAGAGTTTGCTTATCGAGCTAGCACAGGATACAGTGCTTGACGCTTTGTTCAAGCCTTCTACTAAGCCGCAACCTAAGCCACGTATTCATTTCAAGAGGCATTGTTCTAGCTAAACTAGATATGCAGGAGATGATGCTCATGCGAGGAAGAAATAAAGGATGAACCTCAAGGCTGCTAGAAGGGTTTTGTTGGCAGATAAGGAGGCCCACCAAATTAGGGCACGAGATATGGCTAGAAGGGTTTTGTTGGCAGATAAGGAGGCCCACCAAATTAGGGCACGAGATATGGCTTATGAGGCGTCTAGTTCCATACAAGTGATCGGTGAGAGGATCACCACAGATGGTGCAGAGTTTGATGTGGGAACCATTGAGGGTGACTCAAGCACTGATGTTACGGGTTCTGGGAAACCGGACTCGACTGCTTGTTGAGAGATTCTTGACGCTATGTGCCTCAGGTGTGCTTCACCTACCACCGTGTACTTATGTTTTTTTATGCATTGGGGACAATGATATTCTCTATTTGTTGGGGGTGGGGTAAATGGAAAGTGAGTATTAAGGTGAAGTCTGAGTAACCCAACACATTATCCTCTCTCGGGGTTTTCTTGCCTGTGTTTTTTTCCCCCAAAAGACTAGTTAATTCTCTATTGAAACGACATGTGATTATATGTACAAAGTAGAAAAACATGAAAAATGAAGCATGATAGCTGAAATTAAAAGATATACCATCGTAGAAATTGCTTGCATGAATAGGAGAAAATAAGTTGAATGTTTTTGATCTAAGCATGACATAGATAGGCACCCACTACATAACCCTCAACTAACACCTAAATTGAGAACTTTGACAATCTTATAGTGTAATTAGGTGTCAAGAGATTGTGAGGAATTTGGAGTGTTCAACAGTTGGTGCCTAGCTAGAACTTGCTTGGTTAGTCCTGCAAGAGGAATCTGTGTTAGAATACTAGGAACGGATCATAGGCCCTTATTAAAATTAGCAAACATATAACCTTAAATGAAGTTAACAAAAATATAAGCTTTCTCCCTTTTTGATCCAAATCGGTTGAGCATATAATAGACCTAATTTTTTCTCACCAACTCACCTTCCCAGGGTTTAATGTTTTGGACCCTAACCCTCCTTGGACATGTGCACCTCGACTTACACCAAAAGCCTAAGTTGAGGGTGGCTAATGCATAAAATGACCTCGTCTTGTCCATGACTCGACCTCGGGTATTGTGTACGACAACTCATGGAAAAGCCATGATTTGAGGGTGGCTATTTTGAGTGAGAATCCAAATAGGTATGAAAAGAGTTGGATGCTGAAAACAAAAGAGAAAGTGAGTGAAATATGTGACTAGATGAAATTATCAATGGGAGTGAAAGAGAAAAGAAAAGTAAAAGAAAAAAAGAAAACAGTTTGGAAAAGTTAAAAAATAAATATGAGTCATAGCCAAAAAGAAGGGGAGAAAATAAAATATGAGAGCAATGAAAAGTAGGGCATAAAAGGCAATGAAAAGAGGTAGGAAGCTTAGAGAAAATGTCAAGGAGGGTGAATAGTCACTAAAATATACCCAAATGTACCACACCTGACCCTGAGCGTATGTTTCAAATGTGGTGAACTTAAGCAGTGAAAATAAGGGCAATTCTATGGGAGAAGTACTAGCTATGTATGAACTTGTTTTCGAGTGTGAGTGTTGAATAAAGATCCTTGTACCTGATAGGCTCAAATTTATTTCTCGGAAAGAAGTAAAATGGTTGCATCAAGTAAAGAACCCAAGTAGTGAGGTTGGAATCGTTCCCCCAATGAAAAGGGTTCAGACTTAAATTTATTCTGTTATTACTTCTATTTAGTCAATTATTTCCCGAAAACAAATAACTAAAGGGGGTTTTGATAAATAAAAGCAATTAGCTATATTAAAGTAAACAAGTGACAGGTTCAAGTATTGGAGTTTAATCAAGTAATGATAGTAGGGCGTAAGTGTTCCCCACAGGCTCCTAACTCAGTGATTCTAGCTATAACAATTCTTTCCAAGTATCTTGCATGCAAAGTGATAATTTAAGTATCTCTAAATCCTTGGTCCGACATCTAGAGAATTTCACTCCGCACCTTGGTCCGGCTACGTGAGTTGCTTTACTAAATCTTATCTTTACCACATATTAAGCATCATATTCAATATTTGACTAAGTTGTTACTTCGTACCAACCGACACTAGCCTATTAGAAGTATACACTAAATCTATGTTGATAATTCTTTTCCTATTATCTACCTCCTTGGTCTGGCAAGTACCAACAAGGCGAGTTCTGACCTTGGCCATTCGTTAAAAAGACTTCTAAGAGAAATAATTAGAAATACATGCAAGACACTATTCTAAATTGTTATTTTAGCTAGATTTTACCTTGTTACTTACCCATGGTTCCCACAACCCTAATTATGGAATTTAGTTACCCATGCTAATAATCACACAATTCATATTGATAATATAAAAATTCATGCACTTACTTTTCTAAGAATGAATAAAATCCATAAATTCACTTGAATAATTCACAAAAACACTAACAACTAATTCCGAAATCGTATGATCAAATACAAAAATCAAGAGTCAATACTTAAACAAGAGAACTAAATAATATCCAAAAGTCTAACCCCAAAAATGAGGTTTTTTTTAACTATTTATAATAAAATAAAACCTAGTAAAAGAAGGACTCTATTTAAGGAAAATCTGTCCAAACCATGACTTAATCAACAATCCCTGCAATGGACCGTAATGGACACGATGGACCATCGTGGGCTCCGTCATTCCATACTTTGCATAATTTTCTGCTGCATTCTTCATCAACTTTCTGTTACCCTCGACGGACAGATATGATGGACCATTGCAAGCACGACGGTCCATCGAGGGGTTCCGTTTCACAACACTACTTCTCGAAATTGGATACTAGAACTACTCTCTAACAACTACGACAAATACCTAGGACGGATGGCCATGGCTATGACGGTCCGTCATGAGCTTCTGTATTCCCACACTTGGTCAGACTTCTCAAACTTCCTTCAGCAGCCATATTCTTCTAACTACGGTGCCACCTACAGATCGTAACAGTCACGACCGACCAACGTGGGCTCCGTGGGTGGTCACTTCTACAATTTCTGCACAAAGCCTCCACCTTCTCCTTTGGATAGATTTTCTGCAAATAAATAGAAACCTACATAAAAAATCAATACAAATAGGCTTTAGACACACACTAAACTTAAGGAAAAGACATTGAAAGTACCGTGAAACCTAGTACATCAGTACCCAAACATAAAATCAGTGAAAAAATGAGGATTTCTTTTGAAGTTAGGGCACTAGTTGCAATGTCGGAAAGTTGGTACCTTGGTGAGAGGCAAAATAGTAGAAGTGTCTGTTCAGGGTGAGCTCGTGTCAATGGTGTGATCTTCATGAGTTAGCTTTTTCAAACATGAGAGCGTAAGCATGCACTAAATCAAAGAAAGAGTCGGGATTGATAGCCTTGTGATTGCAAAAGCTTAATAGAATATACTTTTGTACAAGTGTGGTTTTGAATCATAGTGTATCACTTGAGGACAAAAAATGAATTTAAGTTAAGGTGTTGATGTGTCGTGGTTTCACGGTGCTTTCAATTCTTTTTTATTAAGAGTTATGTGTGTCTAGAGCCTTTTTATAGTAGTTTTTACATGTTTTTATTTGTTTTTGTAGGAACGATGTCCATAGTAAAAACGCAAAAGACAGAGAAAATAGTGTATAAAGACGACCTACGAAGGCCATCGATGACCTTTCATTCAATCGACGGTCCGTAGGTGGTGACTGTCAATTAAAGTTCAGCTGATGGATAAACTCGGGGAAATCTTATCAAGTGTCGAACTACAGAAGGGATCATTGGTAAACTATTGATATGATCATGAATAGTTTCAGTACCCGAAGTTGGAGAAATTCTAAGGATGGAGCGACGGAGGGCATCGACGGACTATGTTGTTGGTCCATCGATTGATTTAGAGAGGGTTCCATTTGAAAGAGAGAGAAATATTCTATGTCAGAATTGACGCAGGTAATCGCGACGGTCCGTTAGTAGGGAATGCCGCGTTTTTTTGGACAAAATTTCCTTATTTGAATTCCTTTTAATTTAGGAAAATGTTTTCTATATATAGGGTTTAAAACCTCATTTTTGGGGTTACAAATTTTTAGTATTGTTCTTGTGTTGTTTGGAGCTCTGCTTTTGCAAACTTTGGCAATAATTCAATTTCCGGATTTGTTTTGAACATTTATCTTGCAATTTCAAGTTGATTTTCTTGGTGTATTCTTATTGGTGAAGTAAGTTCATGATTTCTTTCTTAAAAATTATGAATTGTGATCTTGCTTGCATGGGTAGCTAAATCCACAACTAGAATTGTGGGAACCATGGGTAATTAACAAAGTAAACCTAGCAAATAAGCAATTCTTAAATAGGTTCTTGCGTTTATTGATAACTCATTAGCTTAGAAGTCTTTTTAACAGTAGCCAACGTTAGAAATAATCTTGTTACTACTTGTCGGACCAAGGAGGTAGTAACAGGAAAAGAATTATCAACATAAATTTAGTTGGATACTATCTAATAGGCTACTGTCGATTAGTGCAAAGTAATAACTAAGACAAACATCTATTATGATGTATAATATGAAGTAAGGTTAAGGGTTAGTAAATTATGCACACGTAGTCGGACCAAGGTACGGGGTGAAATTATCTAGATTTCAGACCAATGATTTAGAGATACATAACTTACCATTCTACATGCAAAACACTATGGAAGAATTGTTATTGCTAGGGATACGACGTTATGAACCTATGGGGAACACATATACCCTAGTTAGTCTCAAAACATGATAAAAACTCACTTTTTACTTTTGTTCACTTGTTAACTTAGAAGTGTTTAAGAAACTTGTTTCACAACACCACCACCCCCTTTTAATTACTTGTTTTTTGCAAAAACCTTGGTTAAATAGACCCAATTGTATATTGAAGTTAAGTCTAAACCATTTTCTTCATGGGATCGATCCCAACCTTTTAGTTGGGTTCTTTACTTGATTTTGACCGCTTATACTTCTATAGGGAGGTGTAATTTGAGTGTATTAGTTGCGTGATTTGATTAGAAAAATGTTGCATAGACATTTCCCTTATGTTAACAATGTCTTCACAACATTTTGAGCGAAAATTTCATGATAATATAGATGAAATGATTACATAATGGGTGGGTGGAATTTGAATAGTTTCTTGGTAGAAAACTTGAATTTGATCACCAATTAGGAGTTGAATGCTAGGGCCTTTGCAGATTTAGGTATTCGGGTACTCTAGAAACACTAATCTCAAGAAAATTTTGTTAAAAATGAAGTTTTAGGGAAAAAGATACCATGATCTGCCTTGGACCCACATGAAGGCCGCTCTAGCGGACTCCATTCTGTTGTGGAGGCCTTCATCTTTCTATGGCAAACTTCATCTTGTAGGGCGGAACCGGTGTGGCGGGATATTGTAAAATAATGGCCTATTTCCACTTCAAATAGAAAATATTCCTTCCTTACCCCCGTATTGACTAATTTCATGGAGTTCTAATGTGTACATTTTATTATTTTGGAGGATTGTATAACCGTGGTAAGAATAAATTAAGAAAACTTACCCTTTGTTCGATTCCCCAATGTTGCAAGTTGGGACAGACACCATGATCAAAGGAACACAAAATTTTTGTGTCAGAAAGATTTCCACCATGTGGGTTTAGCGGAGCAAGCACCCGGTTTCAATGCCCAAATGATGGAGTATGGTTGAGGTTGATGACAGAGGCTGGTTACGAGAGTTTTATGCACTACTCCTTACCGTCAGCTGGGATGATCCTCACCCTACCATCTACGTACGAGGTTTTGAATCTCTTTGAGCACTCAATTCATCAATTAGGTGCTCGAGGTCTCTAACTTAGAGTACGAGACCAGACTAAGGGAGATGAATTTGGGTTGGATGCACGACAGACTCGACGAGGCTTTGCGTCGGGAGCAGGTTTATTGGGATACTATAGAGGGCATCACAAGTACTCATTTGTCATCGGATGTCAAGAGATGGTTGCACCTATTATCTAGGAGGATCCACCCGTCGTGAAACCACACATACGTGACCTTCCATCGGGCTCTAGTGGTTGTTTGGGTTGCGTAGGGTATTGGGCTGAATATGGGGGAACAAATTGTGTCAGAGTGGAAGATATCCTACAGAGGAAACAAGAACACTTTCTTTCTACTTAGAATAGTGAAAATGATGTGCAAGCGGATGGGGATGCCACTCTTTGGCACTGATAAGGAACTTACATATGGATCCCTCTTTTCATCTTCTTTTGATTAGGCACCCTCCACCTTGAGTTGAAAAAGAAAAAAGGTGGATGAGGCCATCACTATCAAAACAGCAGATGAGGCAGATGACGTGGGAGGGTGATGATGAGGTCAACGACATCCTCCCTATGTCGTTTGAGCCCCACTACCAGGCGCTCATGTGGAGAAGACCTATCAGCCATCCGAAAGAGATTGTGATGCTCTTATGCTAATGTCTCAACTCCAATCCCACCCTCCAAACCCTCAAGGTTGATATTCTCTACCACGAAGTGAGATAGGAGAATAAAAATAATCTAGAAAGGTACCACTAGATGGGTCGAATGTGGAAGGCCATTAAGTCATTTTCTATTACTTTATCGTCAGACGGAGCTTCCTAGGCTCGAGCCGGATGACTTTGAGGAGTTCACCTAGATTTAGATGATAAAACTCCCCCTCCCCATGGTCCTTGATTTGATTTTGCCCTGCTAAGGCATGTAACAAATAATATTTCTACTTTTTTAAAGTTTTTTTAAGCACATGGATGCTTGTTTTGCTATTTTCATAGTCGTAATAAAATGTTAGGTGATTATAACTTACTTTTCTATTGCGAAGTACTGATTGGACTACGGAAATTAGTGTGTGCACGATTCGAAGCCCATAGACAAAACTAGGGAAGAACAAGGAAGACAGGGTTGAGATTCTTTCTTGCTATCTCCTACTCTGGCAGTCCCGCCCTGGAGAGTCAATGACGAGATTATTTTATGGACAATATTTCTTGGGGTTTCTCCCTGTTTCTAAAGTTTTTCATTTACTCACAAGGCCATAGTTAAGCATTTAGGATATCCTTGTTAGCTAAGATAGGGATTTTTCCACCTCGAGATCAACCTAGCGGTATATAGTAAAACTTTTCCTACTAATTTAACACCACAAACATGCAAGTCCTAAGAATATTCCTATGAATCACAGTGTTTAGAATCGGTTGCGACATACGTCAAGGGAATATTTCATAATAGGAAATTCCACTATTATGCAATAAGAGCCCCTTTTTTGATATGGTGCCCAACCAATCCCAACTTCCGTGAAATAGGACTTCCCCTACAATGACAAATCATTCTTTTTCTTTACCATCTTTATCAATAGTAAGTTTATGCATAACTAATAGCTGCATTCCCTATAATAAGTATATCGTATCACACGTCCAGAATCTATTTACGATTCAGATCGTAGCTTATCTCTAGACCTTTACACATAACCAGGTGATGAATCTCTCTCTCTCTGACAACAAGTTCACAAAAACCCAAGCAATCATTACTCACATAATTTCAAACATTTAGGCAAGCACACTACACACACCAACAATTATTCTGACAATTTCAAGCTACATCACAATGGAAAGTCAAAATTCTTAATTAATTCATTTCATGGGTGACCGTTAACTTATGATTCATAAGTTCATACAAGCTCTAAGGACATATACCAATTGGAACCTTCTCGGTTCCAATTTTCCTTTCTTGTGTCCCTTCAGCTGTGACTACGACATTCAGTTCACTTTGTTGAGATACCAATTGGATTCAACCCACATCACAAGCGACAACCCACACGGAAGGAGAGAAGAAATAGAACGACTTCGTAGAATGCCTCTTAGCTTTTTGAAGATTAGATGTGAACGTCAATGCACTAATCCACAAGAGTCTACTTCACATTTGCTCTTGTACTAGAGACCGACAACCTGGGATCTGATACCATTTTGTCATGACTTAACCCACTTTGCGCGCACCTATTCTAACACCTATGTAGGAGGATCCTCGATCCCCAAGCGATTAAAAACAAGCAGAAGATTTAGAAAACTGGAGACAAGAAAATTCATGAGATATGTACATAAATAAGAGTTTAAACAATCCAAAGTTAAATTTGTAAAATAAATTTAACTCCCCCAGGGATCTAGTCTAAAAAGGTACAAGTGCTTCGAAGATCTTAGGGTATAAAATATAATAACTAATGAAATAGCTTCCACCACAGGGAAGGAAGAGTAGAAGTTGTTGGAGATTGTCTTCTTCGTCTTCAATTATGAAATATCACTGACCATGCAACCGGACTATGCCAAAAGACATCACAAAAGTATAATCAGTACAAAGTACATGTACTAGTAGGCATCATCGATATACCCAATACCCACTACATAATATAAAATAATCAACCAGTAGAAAAAATGAAATATAGAAGTACACCCCTCAACCTTTATCCCCCTTCTTTTACCATTCTTGTATACCTTAAACGTACTGGTACACTTGATCTAACCCTCTACTTTATCACCCTGCTAGCTTGTTCTTGAATCCTAGCTTAACTATTCTATCTCATTAAGTATCTCCCAAATACAACCATTACCAACCTCACCAACCACTTATGACATACGCTTACTTCTTCTGCATCCCCATTCCTCCCTTGACCACATGGTATACTCTATCGAGACTCGCTAATCTTTTCGAATACGAATCCCCTTTCCAAGGTAGGACTTAACTAATTTTTGCACCATGAACACTACCCTACTTCTCATTATTTATGAACACAGGCAGCCTCTAAAAAGATAGTTATTAGTAACGCCAGAACCCTCAGTATCGACATATCAGACAACATACATACAGATTGGGCATGATTGTTCATGGCTAGTTCCAGTAAAAGTGATATAACAAGCAATTACAACATCGTAGGGACACATATACACTGAACATAATCCAATTATCATTGAGGAGAAATGTATAGTTCATAATAGATAGATATGAATGTAGTAGTCTTAAATGATTCTTTCATGGAACCCACATCTTAATTTTAGTGTGTCGGAATGTGACACCCGATCTAATATATATGTGTCAGAATGTGACACCCGTGTAATATACTATCAAAACGTGATAACCGATCTATTATATGTTTTGAAATGTGACACTCAATCCAATATGTGTTTTGGAACGTGACACTAGGTCAAGTCAAGACAACCACAACTATAATCACATACTCAAGTCACAAGTCTATGGAATGTAGTTGTTCATACTTAGTCGTTTCATTAGGTTTGATTCATGCTTCTCTATTCTCATACAGGCACGCATACAATGGAACCATTAACAACCATATATAAACAACTGATAAGTCGAACCAACACCTACCCCTAGTTCACAAGAGGAGGCTTCCCCCCATGATACACATCATACTTAACAACTAGGCGTACATATAAAATGGTCACTTTTTTCGTGGTCAAATTCCTAAACATGAATTCTATCGTCAATTAGTAATATATTATGTAGTGAGCATGAATTTACAAAAACTCAAGTAAGTAAACCTAGCCTACCTTAGTCGAGAATCAGTGAGTTGTATTGACGTTATTCTAGAAATCTATTTCTCCTTTCTTTCCAAGCCTAGAGCATCCTTTTGAGGGCTTCTGAGGTGATTTTTGCCTCTTTTGAGAACATAGTGAATAATGAAGAAATAAGACTTTGCATTATTAAGTTCTACCCTAACCTTCCCGCTCTGGCGCTCCTACCCTTCCAAGGCCCAGCCGCCATAGCATCACCACCCCAATCTGGTGGGACAGTGGTCCCCAACTACTCACGGTGTTTTTTCGTTCATAAGTAACGACGGTTCGAGTTGTAACATAAATTCCCTGTGGATCGACTTCAACTCCAATTGAATTTTATATTTGACTTCAACCATTTGTACTTCATAATTGAGGTGTACGTTTGGACGTATCAATCATTCAAGGACAACTACAAACAAGTAACCTGTATTAAACACTCATAGATCATGAAAAATAGATATTAATAAAGATGAAAAAATGGAAAAATAATAAAGAGGTTGCACTCTGGCAAAAAGCTAGAGAAATTTGGATTGCGCATAGTGACTGAAATTCCAAGTACTTCCATGCCCATGGAAGATAAAAATTAGCGACAATACTTCCATTTACACTGAATATGAAATAAATTTGACAGAACCACTACGTATAAAAGTTGAGTTTATCTATGTCTTTAAGGATTTGATGGGGGATAAAGCTACTGAATTGAGATGTTTCAATAATGATGTGGTTAGAGGTGGATCATGTGTCTCTATCATGCAGCAAATAGAGCTCATTAAAGTGGTAAATACTGATAATATATTGGAGTCCATTAAAGATAATTCCTAAAGACAAAGCACTAAAAGTTGATGGATTCACAACTGAATTTTTTTACTAAGAACTGAGAGTATTTTAAAAAAGTTATGTCATTATTATTGTAAGACATTTCTATCAATCTAATAGTCTATGACCTGCTATTAATACTACATCAGTAACTTCAAATCCAAAAGTTAAAGCTCTAATAAAGGTTAAAGATTACATAACCATTGCTTGTTGCATTACATTATACAAATCTAAGGTTCTACCTAGAAGAAGAAAGCTTGTGATTTGTGGATTGGTTGTTCAAGCTCAATCAAATTTTGTGGAGGGTAGAAGTATAGTTGATAACGTCATGTAAGTTATGAAATATATAAGAGCTACAATAGAAAAGGGATATTAGCTAGATGACTACTCAAGGTGGATCTAAAGAATGCCTATGACACCTTGGAATTGGGATTCTTAGTGAATTTCTTAAGTGATCTGGGTTCCTTGCAAAATTTGTCATTGGATCATCTTGTGTGTTTCCACAATGTCATATTCATTTCTCTTGAATGAAAGAATTATTACACAATTTAAAGAACAAAGAGGGATTATACAAAGGGATTTTACGTCCCCTATCTCTTTGTCTTGGCTATAGAATACTTTGGGAGATAATTCAAACAAATGGAAAAAATGTAGATTTTCACTATCATCCCAAGTTTGAAAGATTTAATAGTATCCACATTTGTTTTATTGATGACTTGTTGATGTCTGAAGGACTGACATAATGAATGTCAACTAATGCATGTTGCCTTCATGAAATTATCTGAGGCATCTAGACACAACAAAGCATTGTAGATGCCTTGGAATTCACTGTGGGAACTTTGCCACTCAGATACCTAGGTGTGCCTCTAGCATCTCAAAAATTGGGAGTCAATACATACCTTCCCTTGATTGAGAAGATCACGACTAAAATCATATGTTGTTCAGCAAGTTATTATCATATGCAGGAAGAATACAACTAATTAAAGCAAATATTATTTGAAGTGCATGCTTATTTGGGCTCTGATATTTCTCATCCCTTAGAAAGTCTTCAAGGCAATTGAACAACTTTGTAGGACTTTGTTGTGGTGCGTGACAGTCTCAAAGAAATCTCTAGTTTCTTGGACAAACATATGTCTATCAAGGGTTGTAAGTGGACTCATTAATGTAACAAATCTATGCACTTAGAATTCTGCAGCAATCCTTAAACTCCTATGGGATTGCATATGGCTGCAATGAGTCCACAACTACTACATCAAGCAGGGAGACATAAGCCAAATCTACATACCTAAGAATGCTTCATGGATGGTGGGAAGGTTCTAGAGTCTAGAGATCAATAAATAATTGGGAAATATAGTCATGAGACAATAAAAAACAACTGAATAGAGTTCAACTTAGAAAAAAGTTACTCAACTCATAAGATGTATATCTCTTCGATGCCTCTCCACCCTAAAGTACCTTCGAAATACTTAAACATGTATCCAAGAATACATCCTAGACATAGATTCATTGTTTGGTCGGCTATACAGAAGAGACTTGCAACAACTGTAGAAGTTTGGAATAAATATACCCCTTGATTGTTTTTTTTTTGTTGACAAAACATGGAGATTTTTCACATTTATTCTTTGAGTGTACAGTAACCAGTAGCATATAAGTTTTTTATTACAGTGGTTGGGTCGTAAATCGCAAATAAGGAGCTTGGATGACGAAGTGCAATGGATGAACCAAATTGCAAAGAAAAGAGGTGGTTTCGCAGACATAACAAGTTGTGCATTTGAATTAGGTGTGAATATGTTGTGGACAGCTTGAAACTATATATTTTCGATTTCAAAGGTGATCCTTTCACTAAGAATTGATGATTAATGATATGGTGTTACATATACACATTAAAGGAAGAAACAATGCGGCATGAAGAGTATCATTGAATGTGATCTCAAAATTATTTTTCAAGTATATATTCAATAAATTTCAATAATATAATTTAATATCAATTAATCATCCCCCCTTTTAAATTATACTAGCTACGGTCTATATTAAAGCGTCATATTCTAGTAGGTGCAGTATAGATCATTTTAGAATCATGATATCAAATAGTATATACCTTATTACTGTTGAAGTGTAGATGTTGCCGTTAAAGTATACACCAAGAACATGAACAAGTATCGACTGTCTTAATTATCTATATATTTTGATCAACGTTGACTCTACTCAATTATTTAAATTTTACAAAGGTAACAAAGTATAAAATGATACTTTTGCAATGGTAACATTTGTTTTGTTAGTGTATAAAAAGCATGATTCATGAACTCGTCCATCTTATTCTATTTTAAAATACATGAACATCATTTCTAATTATGTCTGAAGCATGTCACACATCTAATTTAAAAAAGACTTATGTTTGTTGTGGTAATTTAGAAATATAAGGACTTCACACACTAATACAAACCCAAGTCGATAATTCTTTGATTGTGCAATTGATGCGTGCTCTTTATATAAGTGGCTTCAGAATGATTCATCAACGAGCAGCCCATCAAAATTGAGTCTGGGATTCTAGACATCAAATTTTCAAGGCGTTACCAAATTTCAGATATTAGAAAAGCTTCGAAACTCCAAAGAAAATAGGAATTTGCTATTGACTTTGTACAAAGAAACCGAAGAACAGAGGAATCACTTTAAAGGATTGCTAAAAGACACCAAAATAGAAAGGGTTCAACTAAAACAAAGGTGACTCAAGAAAAAGAGAAGGGCCTAAAAATAATGTTGTATGGTCTGTTGTCAGTGGTTGCTTTTTAGAAATGAGTAACGGGGATGCAATAGTACAATCTTATATCTTTTACTCATGTAGTATTATGCTCTATTAATAAAATGACGTACTTCTTATACATATACATTTTCATGTTGATAACTGACAACAATATCCATCAAAACGAAAATAACATTTAAATAATTCAACTATCTAAAAAGGCACTTCAACAATCAATTGTCTTAATATTCAACCACCACAAATTGATTTATCTAAAAAAAACAACTGTATTAGTCATCAAAAACCACTTATATAAACAACCAACTTTCTTAATAGTCGACCACTAAAATACAACCATTTCAATCCCCCAATATCTTTATCATCAACCACAAAAAACCAACCATCTCAAAAATCAATGTCTTAAAACCCAATTGAAAACAAATTGTCTTAATCACCATTGAGCTCCATAACAATTTCCATCACATCCACTTCAATTTCTTATTCTATCTCCGTCTCTTCTTTTTTTTTCTTGATCTTCTACCTGATACTCCTCTTCTTTTTCTTGGTCTTCTAGCTGCTTCTCCTTTTTTTTTTCTTGATCTTCTACCTGATTGTTCTCTTCTTTTCCTTCTTCTATCTGCTTTTCCTCTTCTTTTTATTATTCTACTTGCTTATCCTCTTCTTTTTCTTCTTATTTATATTGTTCGATCTTCGCTTCTTTGTGATCTTTTTCTTGCTTCTTTTCTAGATTTTCTTCTTTTTCTTCAATTTTCTCCTCCTCTTGTTTGTTCTCTTGCATCTTCTTCTCCTCTTCTTCTGTCTCTTTTTCCTTCATTCGTCTAAAACTTCATTAACTTCTTATCTGAATTGCTCATCAACTGCAACGAGATCTTCATGTACATCAGCAACATCACTATTATTATCAACTGTTGGTGATGTATTGTCTTCATTAACTGCCGGTAAATACATAGCTTCGCATTCTTACAAATATATTATTTTTCAAAAGCTATATAAATTAGTCTACTTTCAATTTTCTTGTTCTTTTGAGATATCCTCAATTTGTCATCTCGTATGAAAGCGACAACTTTCATCATTGATAGTTTAAGGGATGAAAAACACTCACATAAATTATCATTTTTATTATTCTGTCCATTCAAAAAAGAATTATCACAAGGCTGGTTGGAATTGTTCTCACCCAATATTTGATCCTCCTCTTTCTCTACTGCAACAGTCAGGACAGTAGCACTTTTTAACTTGGCCTTTAAGGCATCAATGGTTGTGTCCTTGACTTCGTCCGTATATGGCTTTAATGTTGCTTATAATTTTGTTTTGTTTCACAAACAATAGGTATAAGGTATGGATGCATAATCTACAAAAAAATAATATAAATTTATATGTTTGTACTTCTCCCTCTATACTTATATAGATCACCTTCGACAACATTATCGCTCTTTGTTGTGTGCCATCTAAGCAAACAGGAAATGGGCAGAGAAAAATCCAATGACTTCTTTGCATACTTCTCAATATGAGGAAAAACCTCATATATCCAAACCTGAAATTAATAAAAAAAAACAGAAACTATCAAATATTATATATATATACATATATATATATATATATATATATATATATATATATATATATATATATATATATATATATATATATATATATATATATATATATATATATATATATAATGACTTCTTTGCATACTTCTCAATATGAGGAAAAACCTCATATCTCCACACCAGAAATTAATAAAAAAACAGAGAGTATATATATATATATATATATATATATATATATATATATATATATATATATATATATATATAAGAGTTTATTATAAATGAAATGCATAATTGATAATTAGTTTCAGAAATGCCCAAGGAAAGTCATATAAAGCATATGATGCATTCCCTCCTTCATTGTACACCTGCATCTACTTCTTCAAATCAATTTTGTTCTTCAAATAATTCAGTGTTAAATCAAAACACTCTTTCCCCACGGATAACTCTTGAAAACTCTAAATTATCAACCATCATAATGTGGTTCGAATCCACAATCGTAGATCAATATTGGGCAAGCAACTAAGAGTGGACGAACCAAACTAAGGAGCACTTAAACTTCTGCTCCTTTTTTAATCTAGTACCCTTAATCAAATACATCAACTTTTTACTACTGATATTTTTACTCTGCGTCACTTTATGGTATAATTTCTCACCTTTCTCAAGTACTCTTTTCATTTTTGATTCACGCGATATGCTGAGCAATTCATCC
This sequence comes from Solanum corneliomulleri, assembly GCA_027704805.1. Lineage (NCBI taxonomy): Eukaryota > Viridiplantae > Streptophyta > Magnoliopsida > Solanales > Solanaceae > Solanum > Solanum corneliomulleri. Next base: position 53,164,807 of record JAKWIY010003056.1, on the reverse strand, counting down.
CCATAATCAATGCAAACTCTTTTTAACCAAAACATGCAGGCTTATCATTCACACAAAATCATATCTCATGCAATGTTTTTTTTTATCATTTTTAACACAACGCAACAACTTATAATGGACCAATTGTCCATTGAACTTGTAGTACTTTGAATATGTCTTAAATGTCCAAAACAAATAGTTTTAAATTCATTATGAATTTTTTTTTGGACAACACAGTTCTAAAATCATGATAAAGGGTCAATATTTCTCTCATATAAATTTTCGCTGGAAAAGACCGCAATTCATCCATCTATGTACTTAGATTAAAAGACAAACCAGAGAAATATCTTACACAGATTGGCAAGGACAGGGGATCATCATCCTCATCTCAAGTATCTCTGTTGTTTGTTTTACTCTCCTCATCTACACTATCAGTTCTTTATTGACTAGATTCACTACTGTCTTCATAGTTATCGATCTCATTCATTGTATATGAATTCGAGTTAGACTTAGGCTCTTTAACTAGAACTTTTTTTCTTTTCTGAAGATCATTTTGAAACTTCTTCAGCCTTTCTTTTATTAGTTTTAGAAGGCTTAGAAACAAATCTTTTAACACTTCCGTCTGTACCTTTAGGAGTGATGTTGTATTATATGCAAAAACATATTTTCCATATTAAAAAACGACCACTAGTCTATAAATACAAACAAAGTAATGCTTAACAATAATATGACAAAGTATTAGTTCCAACAAAACTCGATAATATCATTGACCTAAACTCCATGATAGTAGACCAACATACAGGGGATTTTCAACATACAGTAAAATCTTTTAGCCCGTTGACCAGATAAACATAAAAAGTCAAAAAATTGATAAACATAAAAAATCAAATATTTCTATGCATTGTACAAAGCATAACGTCACTAATGATTCCAAATAAAAAGTATGAACTAAAATGGGTGAGATCTTGAGAATATTAAGAAAACATTTAAACTTCATGATTTTTAGGACACTATCGCAAAATAAAATCAAATAGGCTAAAAGAAAATAGAAAACATGATTAAACTTACATCAGACTCAGAAGATTGAAAAGAATCTGCGAAGTAGATTGAAAAAGCTTCGACTGAACTTAAGAAGAAGATTGATTAAAATAGACAAACTCGACTTCGTTTTTCAGGAACAACTATAAAATACCTTTTTTCTTTATGTTTTCGATAATGGAAGATGGAAGACGAAAGAATGAATACGAAGGATGAATTGAAGACAAAGGATGAACAATTTTATGAAGGTTTATAATTTCGATAAAGAAGGTTGAGAAACTTATGGAAGACGAGGAGGGGTCTTATAACGTTTTCAGAGGTTCCTTGGAAAGTGCTAACCTTTTTTATTAAATAATTTTTATATTCCTTGGGATTGTAATAAAATTATTTGGAGGGATGAATTTATTTTATGTTGAAGTGTTGTGGATGAAAATGATATTTTATATATATGTTTTTATCCCATTTTTAAAGTGATGAAATAGCCTATGACCCCAAAACCCAACCCCACTTTTTTGTCGTTTTTAACCTAACCCTACAAATTAATTAAAAAAAATAAATGGCTATTGTGAAGATTAAGTTTTGGGAGTGTCTCCCATTCATATTATTCTCTAGAAACTCACCCAAAATTCATTATGAACCTCCCAAACACAAATCAAATATGCTTCTGTCTTGAAAATGATACTTCAGACTCAATGAATTCATCAGAATATCCAAATAAGGACACCTTACCTGATATTGACTATAATAAATTTTAACTTAAGAATCTCTTAATTTTCAGATAAGGACATGAAACCCGTCCAAAAGTTTCAAAAACTGAACCAAACCCAAACAACCATTCAGAATTAGTGAAATCATGAAAACATGGAAATGACAATCCTAACTTCATACGTGGACTAAAGTCAAATTTTAGTCTTAACTATCTCCATATTTTTTTTATAATGGATCAAAATAAAAAATAAAAGCCTTAAGACCCAAGCCAACAATACATCTAGACCAAAAACACATTTCAAAGCCAAGATAATTGTCAAAATTCTATTTCAATATTGTTATCACCAAATATTGACTTCAGTAAACTATATTAATCTTTCAACTTTCAAAACACAAAAATATTCCAAAACTCATCTAATTAGTTGAAGACTTGAGCCAATAGTCCTACTAACCTAAAGATCATGTTCTAGTGCTGATGGAACTGGTGGAATTTAATTATGAGACTCGGACCTCTAAGTGTTGACCAAAATCCACCATTTCAAATGAAAAGCTTCCAAAACTCCAAATCTTTCAAAAATCTCAACTTTATGATCCAACTACAAAACCAATCTCATAAAGTAAAAGAACATGACCCTGGGAAACTATCCGGAGTATTAAAATGGTAATTTTATAAAAATAATCTTCAGGTTCATTATATTTTCCCCATATGCACTGCACAAGTAATATTATAGAGTAGTTAACATGCATACATCACATAGCTTAGAAAACAAATAACCATCACCCACCTTGTCTGAATGCTCTGAAGAACTTAAGCTTTTCCCTTTTATAATGCCTTGTAAAATAATAGCCTAATTAAACCTGGATTATTACTTCATTCTAACCCTAGGCAAATTTGATGATCATTTTACCCGAACTAGAGTTTTTCCCACCATTAGTTGAAGTTCAAAAAATAAACTATTAAAAATATTATGCATATATCTACTTATATTTAATATTAGAATATTTTATATTTAAATATTTGATGGGTTTTCTATAATTATAATATCAACAAATAAGCAACATTAAAATAATTTGTATTGGTCATGAATGCAATGACAAATCCTTTAAAATCTTAACTTACAATAGACTACATTAACTATTATGTATAAAGAAAAAAGGGAAGTGAATACATATTATTTAATCATAGTAAACTGACCATTCACGAGTGAATGCATTATTATAACAATAAGAAAAATTGAATTGCCTCAAATAACAATAATCACTACACTTCATGTAGTTTATTGTTTTTGTCAGTCAAAATAATTGAATTAATTTGAATTTTTTTTACTGTTATAATAAATGCATTCACACTTGAATGATCACTTTTCTACGATTAAGTAATACATATTCACTTTTCTTTTGTCATTATTCATGATGATTAATATAGTTTGTTGTAGTTAATGCAATCACTATAGTTCATATAGTTTCTTATTTTTGTTTGTCTAATCAAACCTCTACCTAAGAGTATCACCCTACGTTCTAAGGCTTAAGAATTGAATTGCAAGTTAGGAGAGTAATTAAACATTTATCAAAGAAATTAGTGGAAAAACTGACGAACAGTGTTCTAGGTCGCCCTTTCTTTTCCTAAGAATGAAGTTGCATAATAATGAGAGGTTTTGGGAGTTTTCCTCTATTAATACACAACTAACTCACCGTAGCGGCCAACAACCTACTATAGCAGCCCCGTTATAATGGGATCCCATCTTCTATAGTGGCTTGCACGAAGACAAAAACTTAATAATCTTCCCCAAAGCCTATATTATGAAATACATCCTCAAATAACCATTTCACGTCAAGTTTGACATTGGGAGTTCTACTCACCCGAATTAATTCTAAAAAGTCTTATGGACTCCTTCACGTATTACATAAAAGATAATCCAACCCAATCATAGATATTATATCCAATCCCTTCCTTGAATAACCTAGACCTCATTTTACTTAGATTTTATTTCAGCTAAGCCTATCCTGAAGTTTTAAGTCTTAACGCAAAGTTTTTTTGACCCAAATCATTCACAATTTATCTACCCCTAATGACCGGCATGGACCATTACAATAGATACAAATTTACCGTCGCTTATCTCTGAGCGATCAAACAAGGAAAAAGTGGGCCAAGTAAAAAATATTGTAGTTCTTGAATTCTCAAATAAGTGAGGTTACTTGTACCACGTGTCCCTCTCAATTTATCAAGTAGCTTCCTCAACCGTATGATCCTTCCACTTAACCTTCATTGATCTGATATCCTTTGTCCATGATCTCTAAACATCCCGATCAAGACCTGCAATTGAATCATCTTCATATTGAAGATTATTGTCTAATAATATTTATTCCCACTTGATAATGTAATCTCCATCCATATAGTACCTCTTAAATGACTACGTGGAATACTGGATGATCTTTGGGTGTTGAAAAACTTTCAAATGACAAATGGGAAGATACCAAAACCCTCAAAGGTCACGAGGATCAGTTGGTGTTGGGGTTTGACCCGTTGAATCAGGATTATACGGTTCTATGTATTCAAAAAAAAGTGGGATGATTGAATTGTAGGTGATTCCTTTAGTTGCTTTATATGTATCTATTCCTTGTGCAACAACTCATGAAAGAGTTAACCTAATACCTGAATTTCCTTACTCTTGTAGCTTACACGAGTCATAACTTCCACATATATCAACGGGTTATTTATTGTCTTACTAGACGCCTAGGCGGTATCTTATGCATATGCTCATTTGAGATGGATAGCGAACAATTTGACGAGATGCAAAAACCAGATATTAAAAGAGATTTGTCATCAACATATTCTTCGGCACAATAGCCTGTCTCATTTTACTATCTTTTGTTTGGTAAGAAATGTAGTTACTATATTACCCAGAGGTGATGAAACTAGAGATGGTATTTGTGTTTTGGTTATGAACTTACAGTTCATTGTTGAGGACATTTCCGATTCACAAATTAACAAAGCCTTAATTCAAGTGTTGGACCATTTATAAAATGTGAGAAGGAATAGAGCATGTGAACTTACAATTTGGTTAATTTGAAAATAAGAAATGTCCATAACAAATAATTGTGATTCCCTAATCAAAACTTGTATATCAACTCGGGATCCAGTACCTACAGGTAATCTAGTGGATACATCCCTTACCAAACTAAGAATATGTAAATGAGATAGTTGATTATAATTAAGTAAAGGGTGATCACTAACCTTTTGTTAATGATTTGCTGTTACATCTTTTGTATGTGAGAAATCCTTTCCAAGTACTGCATTGTACCTTAGAGCTTTTTCTGTATGGAAAATAAGCTCTCATTTACTCGAAATGGTGTTGATCACCTGAGACTCTTCTCAACTCTTGAGTCCTTTAGCCTTTCACCCAAATTGGCACATTGCATCACTTCATATGGAAGTTTTTAATGACAACAATATTTTTCAAAGTATCACATGCCCTTTTTTTAGCCAATAAGCAAATTAATTAACCGGTTCCATATAACCAAACTTAAAGGATAAAGAAACTACAAGGGTAAAACTAGTAACAGTACAAACTAATAGTGTATAAGAATAATTGACACAATGCTCAACTAACAAATTATTATGTTATTCTAATATGTGTCATTCAGAACCTCCTATATAAGTTCATGTCCTTAATTTTCTAAAGTTCGATCATGTTATGTCTAACCACCTAAGCCTAAAAGTATAACAGTCTTAGCCATAAAACTTAGAAAGGTCACCAACTGATCCTCCTTCTTCAAGAATCTCAAATTGGTAAGTACCAACCTCAAAACTCTTGCAAAAAGACTCATCTTGAGTTTATGTGCCCTAAATCCAAACCTCCATACACATTGTTATACTCCATTGGAGTATACTCAGTGTGATAGTTGAAATCTCCTCTTATGAATAACTTCTTAATGTGTGAAACACCTCTCACCACATCGTCCAAGTCCTCCCTAAAATGCTTTTTGTCCTCCTCATCATGCCCGCTTGTTGAGCACAAGCACTAATAATGTACAATGACCAACTTAATCCTCATCATACTACTGATGTCAATTTTAACCTAAAGCACTTTCTATATGACGTCATCATCTATTACAATTCTATATCATTCCCACTACTTGTACTGCCAGAATACCACAACTTATACTTGTCCACATCCCGCGCTATATATCCTTCACATTTGGTCTCTTGGATACAAGCTATATTAATCCTCATTTTCTACATCCCTGTACTTTCTATCAAAGTACCTATATTCAAAGATAGATAAAATCCATAGAATTTTCATACAACCCATTATACAATGATCATACAACTTGACTGCAACTTTGATCTTTTAACGACTTAAATTTAGTTCACAACTAGATCAAATGAAACCCCCATATAGCCTCTATTCCAGATTCGAACTCCCCTCGTTTTTTGTTTTTTTTTTTGAGTTATCACCTACTCAAAATGAACTACGTTTGTGTATACTGAATTATATGATCCCCATTGAAAATTTTATTCTGTTCCAACTAGAAGCATTCAATTACTAAGGAAAAAAATGTAGGGATATTAAAAAAGATACACACCCCGTGAATTACTTTTCAACACATGTAAATATTTTAGGATTTAATGTATCATTCGTATCTAATCTTTCAAATAGACAGGAAGAAGGAAGTGTACATTCATAAGAAGTTGCCTTTAGTAGATGAGATAAGGAGAAATAAAAACGGGGTAGATTATAGTTGAAAGAAGCACTAATTTTACCTATTTAAGGTTTGATTTTGATGAACCGAACCTAATGTGTTGAAGGGCTAGTTTTCATTTTCCCAGATCTACTATGTTTTGTAAAATCTAGTTATGATTTGTAAATAAACTTCATAAGAAAGCGAGATTAAGATACATACATGCTAAATCTTCGTATTTATCAATGCAAAAGCTTGCTTCAAATATGGTGAACATTCAACTTGGTCTCCCTTTCATTTCTTCTCCAATAACTAGCAGTCAATGCGGCATTTTCTATAAGGTTAAAGAGATTAGAGGAAACCTAGCCATACATTTATAAGCATCCAACCCTAGACGTAATGGGCCACCCATTATAGGCTAATAGGTCTTTAACAAGGTCTACACAATCGCCAACATATACCAGTAGGTGAATTGATGTAGGCCCAAGAAGGAATTCACATTTTATAAACCACAAAGAAGTAAGTTAGTATGAGTTAATATTTAGTAAAAATTTACAACATTATTTTACTTGTAGAATCGTTAGCTTATTATTTTAAAAAAATCTAATTTTTAAAAAACTATTATTTTATAAAATTAATTGCCAAATGAACAACAACACAAGTACATAGTTGTAGAATATTATTTCAAACATGACTATCACTATCAAATTGAATAGTATTTGCATCAATCATTGTGAAAAAATCATCCACAATCACAAGAACTGAAGTTTTACCAACAAAGACCCAATTGTGTTGTAGTGTATCAAGAGATAACCAGCATGGACTCCAAATCACAGTTATTTCATTTAGTCCTCAATGTTTTTCCATAAAAATATGTATCCTACAAGACAAATTAATGTATATCATCAATATAATATTCTTGAATAACATGTGTTCAACTAGGCATACAGGTGATGTCTACTTCGACTCGATGATCCATTGAGTTGATTTAGGCTAGCTAAAGAAAAGTTTGTCAAATGTAATAAGACCCAAGTCACAAATTCAAACTCAGAAGTTTATTAGCACTTAGTCGGTGAATTGCCTAATCACCTCTGTGAGCTAAGAGAAGCTCAACGGATGTGTAAGTTTAGCGGAATGCCTACTTTTCAAAATTTAAACAGAAAATGCAACACTAGCCAGTATCCAATCAATTCAACAAGTTACCCATATGCAACTCTACCCGAGGGTACTCAAAGTTCCCCAAATTTTCTTACAAAGCATTGTCAATTCAACGATTTCCCCTTAAATCAAAACATGATCTTGTTAAATTTATTAAAAATCAAAATTACATAATTTGATGTTCAAACTAAATCTGCATTTTTTAAATAACAAATTAATGTTTTCTTTGATGTTTGAGAAAAGTTGACATCCTCGTTGATGTTGAAAAGAAATAAAATATCGTTTTTGAGATCTTGATTCTCTTTTTATATCTAGTCATCTTTAATTGAAATAAATTATTATTTCATAAATTTAACGATATAACTCTTTATAGATTGAGAGAAAACCTCCAAGACATTTGACCCAAATTTCAGAGAAATAATGATCAAATTGTAACGGTACTTTTAAAAAACTATTTCTTTGAGTAGTGATACTTTATTTTAAGCAATCATCCCCGCAATAATAATACAATTAATTTTTTTTTACTTTCCTTCAAAAGTTCTAATTTAAAAATAAGGTAACAATTGATATTTCAAATCGTAATAATTTTAAAAAAAAGACTACATTTTAAAATCACAATAATTATGAAAGATTTTTTTAAAAAAAAAACACACAACATTAATACACACAACAAAAACATCATATCAAAATAAACATACAACTACAACAACAATAATATATTCAGTATAACCTCACAATTAATATAATATTAATAATTATTTACAAAAAAAAAAGCAAACAACATATAATATTTTTCTTACATTTTCTATATTTGTTCAACTCAATTTACATGTAAATATATATTATCTCTCTTGTTAGTTACAAAAAGTTTTTGCGTAGAAAAATACATAAATAACTCCCTTGTCCATGTGTCAAAAAATTAAATAGATCCTCAAAGGTGATTGGGCCTCTACCTATGGGAAAATTGTATATAATAGCAAACTAATAACCTAAAATAAATGGAGTAGCTAGGGTTTGATTTAATTGTGCTCCAAAGCAAACGTTAGCCAAAGTTTGTCAGGCGCCTCTCTCCAAAAAATCTCGCTCGCCACTCTCCCATTCTCACTCGCCACTCTCCCTCTGCTCGCCACTCTCGCTTTATACACAAAAGTGTATAAATTTTGTTTCTGTTTTATATAAAATGAGAGAAAATTGTATATACACATGCAAAAACATATATCTTCATGTTATACACTTTATTATACAATTTACAAACATTTTACTTCAATTCAATTGTAGACAAATGCAAATTTTATACGAATATTGCAGAGAAAAAGGCCAACGAATTATACAATTGCGAATTATACAAATGCAGTGAAATACAATTTTCTCTAGCTTTATACAACAGAAGTGTATATATTGTATTTCAGTTTTTGTATAAAGACAGAGAAAAACATATATCTTCTTGCTATATACTTATAATTATGCAATGTACATACATTTTAATTCGATTTAATTGTATGCAAAGCAAATTTAATAAAAATATTGCAGTGAAATAGGCAGCGAATTATACAATTGTGCATTATACAGTTGCAGTGAAATAGGATAGCGAATTATACAATTGCAGCGAAATAGGCCAGCGAATTATACAATTGTATATGTATAGCAAATTATACAGTTTTATATTTGCTATGAAGCGCAATTATGCACACTTTGCTATAGCATACAAATATAAATTTTTTGTTTGCTATATGTGAAAGTTGCCCAATAAAAATTTCAATTAGCATAGCCCACATGAATCTAACAACACAAAATCAACAATACTACAAATTAAGGGAAACAAAATTAATCTAGAGTTTGGGACGGAGAATCATTGCAAATTACGCACTCCAAACAGCATAAGCAAAGCACATGAACACATGCTAGAGTTTAAACAAATATTTGAGGGTGTTGGAAGTGAAAATGCATAAAAAGTTCAAAAGGTGACTTTTAAAATTTGAAAAGACTAGACAACATTTCCTTTTGACTTAGATTTAGATAAGTAGAGATCTCACACATTTGAGTCTCCAGTTGTTTGATTGACACGGACCGAGAAGTAACCGTTTGGAATTAAAGTGGAGAAATTATTTTTTAGGTCCTTTAACACCTTCTTGGACTATTCAACCTTGTTGAAGATCCTTGTTAGCATATCATTGATTTTGTTTCCCTTCGGTCCAGATAATTCTTTTGGCTTGGGATGATCATGAAGGATAAAAGGTGCTTCTAAAACTAAGTAATTTTTAATAGCAATATCAAACATACTTTTGCCTCTTAGTCTAAGATTTAGGAATACTTGTCATACGTTTTTAATTTTTTTATTTTTTCTAGTGACTACATACGGAACTCTTTATACCCAATTTTAATTTCTTTTAAACGTGGGAGTCTTTTATTCCTCAATACTAGGAAGAACGTGACATTTCAAATTGTGATATTATATATTTAGAAAGAAATTACAAGTAACAAAACGAGAAATCAATATACATATATATATATATATATATATATATATATATATATATATATATATATATATATATATATATATATATATATAAAAAAAGAGGACTATAGATAAGGTGATGTGTCACCTCTCTATGCATCCATTTGTATTTTTAGCTTTTATTTTTGCTTTTTTAAAAAATAAATAAATTATTATAGCATAAAAAAATACTTAAATTTATTATAAATAAATACTTTACCAATGGAGCATCATTTATAAAAAAAACTCTTCATATTTTTTTTATTTTTTTATCTCACTTATAATAAAAGAGAAACATAATTTATTTATTTTTGACTTTTTTAATTTACATTAATAATTTTATAGTAAAAATATATTACTTTATTTATACAAATAAATATTTCGTTAATGTAGGAACATTTAATAAAGAACTCTCTCTATTTATTTTTTTGATTTGTTTATCTCACTTTTAATCATGAAATCATAATAATAATTTTTTTTTTACATTTTAAGTATTTTTATTTTAAAATTTTAATTTATTCACTAAGAGTTACTACCCATGATTTGCACCTCTTTAATTTTTTTACTTTTAATGATATTCATAACTCTCATAATTTTTATGTTCATAACTTTCAAATTAAATTTGTAAGTTTATGATGTCTTATGGTATTCCTTTACTTTTCCTATAAAATCATATTAGTTTCATGAAGATTCACATTCACAATTATCGTTTCTATTTTCATCATACAGGTTTGGTTTGTAACAAAAACTGATGATGCATAAGTACCCCTCAACTTATGCCCGAAATCTCAGTAACACACTTATACTATACTAAGTTCCTATTACCCTGTGAACTTATTTATTTAATAATTTTCTACCCCTTTTCGACCTAAGTGTCACTTTTGTGGGCCCAACGCTGGTTGACTTTTTCTTTCAAGCTAGCATCACGTCGGCCGTAAAGGGGTAGAAAATTACTTATAAAGTAAGTTCAGGGGGGTAACAGGACCTTAGTATAGTATAAGTGTGTCTCTGGAATTTCGGACATAGATTAAGGGGATACTTGTGCATTTTCCCTAACAAAAAAGAAGTACATTAAGGTAAGAAATATTTCACTAATTTTATTTTTTATTTTCTGTATTTTGGTCTATATAAATTCATATTGGTTTCTGAATAAAACTAACATGTAGCCAAAAAAAAAGTATACGAATTTAATAAATATATCATTTTCAAGTCCTTATTTTTTCATTTCCTTTATTTTGTCTATATAAATTTATATTTATTTTCACGAAGATTCACGTAAAATTATAATTTCTCTTCTTCATCATACTTTTTTGTGAATTAACTAACATGTAAAAAAAAGTATATGAAGGTAATCTATATTTCATTTGAATGTCTTTCTTTTTATTTTTATGGACTTAGACATGCTTTCTTAATATATTGTTTTTATTTTTGTATTATAATTTATCAAGTAAGTATGATAAGAAAAATATCTTAAATTTTAACAATCTGTTGTTCGTATGCAATTGCTCTTTCTAATAGTTAGTTTTCCAGATATAATATAGTTTGATTATAATATTTGTTAGATTTCAAAAAATAATTGTTATTTAGTATTGTTAGTACTATTAAAAAGATAATATACAAATATATTAAATATAGTTTATATTTCATTCCTTTTTTTGAGATAATTATTTTTAATTGGTATATGATTTTTTTATTCAGTTGGTTGCATATGATTAAGAGTTTGACATATCAAAACATGATGACAGATCTCTTTGCAAAAAAAGATGGTAGAAGAAAAAAAATGAAAGCATAATTAGAGATTATTTTTTCACTTTGAATTATATTAGCAACTTAGTTGTTTTTGCTAGAGTTTTTTAATTTTGATTTATATAAATAATTTAACTAAGTGTATTGTATTTTCAATGCTAATTATTTGATCCTTTGGTATTCTACTTTCTTTTTGTTATGAAAAAAAATAAATATAATTATTTCATTTTAACAACAATAACAAAATTTATGATGATTAGTTTCATTTTTAATATAATTATAAAAAGTAATTGAAAAATAAAATATTATTTTTATGATGTCATTTTTTGCGTATCTAATAATCTATCACCGTTCTTTTTATTTTTTGTATTTTCACCCTTTATTTCTATTTATTTATTTTACAAATAAAATCAATACATAATTAGTAGTAATACATTTGTTGTCTAATAAAATTATATATTTGAATTATTTATAACTCATATCTCTTTATCTTACTTATAACATTTGATATTAAATATTATTCATAACTTTTATGTATTTCATTTTTTGTAAGTCTTACAAATATTTAATTAATGTTAAAAGAATTATAATAAGCAAATGTAATAATAAAATAGAAAAAATCAATTTTGTTTTGACGAAATCAAAGTTTGAACAAAACATTAGTAATCCAACAAAAGGTAGAGCACACTAAAACATACAAAATATTTTCAACCTAATACAATATATTATTATTTCAACATATTATCTCTTATTCCATTTACTTCATCACGGTAAATATTTTGTTCTAATATTTTATAAGTTCTAAAAAATCTATGATATTGCAGACGAGGAGAAATATTAATATTATCTATATATTCGATACTAACCTGAATATTACATATTTTATATTATTATCTCATAAATATTTTATATAGTCGCGCAAAGCGCGAATAATTTCACTAGTTAAAATATAATTATGGATAAATGTGGCATTAGAAGAATTTATGGTATTATAACTTATACACGAAAATGTCATAAATAGCAAAAAAATATAACTAAATAATGCTTTAATGGCTATATTTGATCTAACTACTATACGAGCACGCTGCGAGAATATTTCAAAATGTAATAGTTTTTAAGTTTAAATAACTAGTTGACTTATTATTGAGTTATATGTGTAATCCATATATATATAGTTGATGTTAACAAAATTTTAGCATATTCAAATGCCAATTGGATTAAATAAGTTTTTACATTGTACATCTACTAGCATCATGTTTATGGTAGTAAAAAAAAAATGCAAAAAAAAATTACTTTTTAAAAAATAAAAATAAAAATGGACTTATTAGAATAGGATAGTCTTAAGAACATCAACAATAAATTTGTCATCTTTACAAGATTGGATTTTTTTATGTTATATGGTTCTTGAATTGCTTTCGTGCTTGGACATGAGTTGAGATTTATGAGTTCATTGATGATTTAGGTGTTGTTCTTGAAATCATTGGGGTAAATTAAGGGTGTCAAATGAGTGGGTTATGTTGAAATTGAAAATATTAAATGGGTTGAATAGAAATCAGTTTCGGTTATGTTGAAATTGAAGATATTAAATGGGTTGAATAGAAATCAGTTTGGGTCTTGAAAAGCCAAAGATTAATTTGGGCTCAAATGGGTTGGGTTCAAATGGGCTAAAAACGGGTTGGGTCTTAACCCACCCAATTTGATCCGATTAATCTCAATAGCTTTAACAAAGTGATATTTAACTTTTATTATCACAATGTGAATTTCAGATAAAGATTTTTTTGAAAATAAAGTGACAAATTAATAGATAAATCCTAAAAGATGTTGAATAGATGATAATTCATATATTTTCATATAGGGACATAACTAAGTAAAAAATTTTAAACAGGTTGAAATTGGAGATTGAATTGGGCTCAACTGAGAATTCTCTTAATATGGGTTAGGCTTGAATGGGTTAAGATTGAACCAATTCAAATTATCTTGAGCTCTACCCTTAAAATTCTGGGAGGTTGTGCGGGTTACCTATGTTTGGGTTTATTTTTTACACTCATAGGTTATATCCTTATATATATGATATGGATACATCAAATATAAGTGAATTTGAGAAAAATAGAATTAGAACGATTTCAAGTCAAGAAACGACTTGAGAAATTCGTCAGGCGTCACCTGGACAAGGTCAGAGGCGGCGCGCCCCATTTGCGCCAGAGGGCATGGGGCAGCACGCCTGCAATGCACCAGAATGTGGACTCTAAACTTGACACCTAGCGCGGTGCAGCGCGGACGCGCCTGAATTGGTGTTTTCGCCTAGTTTTTGTTAAGTCTGATAAAGCTTTTCTAAAGTGTTTTAACACTTCCTACTGATTATAACAACTGTAAATGACTTCCAATCATATAGTAATCACCCAGAAACATGAATCACAACCTTGAATCCATAACTTCAAATTCAACAAAGTTTAGGTCCAAGTCTAGAAAATTCTTAGAGTCATTTCAAGAAGTATTTTACAAATGCCTTTAAACTTTTGTTATAAGACTTAAAGATCAAGTTGAGTAAATAGTAAAGGTAAGAAAAATAAGTTCATTTCAAGTTTCATAGGTCTTTCAAAAATGTTTTAATGTCTTTTTAAGACTTAATTTTGAGTTCAGTTCATAGTAAAGTGAAGTTTTTTCTTCAAAGGGGTGTATAGGGAGTAAGTATTCCCAAAGCAGTATTAAAATATTTTCACATTTAAAAAGAATGGAAACGGAGATTTCCAGAGATCGGGCTAGTTTTCATAAAAGAGTATAACATTCTAAATGAAGCAATATAGACTTCAAGTTATGTCTTTTAGCACTAAACTCAAATCACAGAAGCGATATGTTTTAATAACATTAGAGCCAGTATATTTTTTAAAGTAGTATTGAGCACCGAATCGAGGACGAGCATGAGTTCAGATAACTCACATGTTCATAAAATCATGTAGCCACTATGGATAGAAAAATGCATACTTTTTAGATGAACCCTTTTCAAAGTAGACTAGTTAATCCATTAGGAAATTCAGGTCTTATACTTTCGGCTAGGTTTAGGATGCACTAGCAGCGTGAGGTCAGTCGTTGTATCAGCACTACAGGTCTTATGTGATGGTTATCGGTTAGAGAAAATCCCACAGAAGTTACTGTATTTTCAGATAAACATTTTATTTGTATTATTATATACATCTAATAGTTAATTATATCTACTCATACATACAGAGTTTATAAAATGTTTTTCTAAACAACCTTCTTTATATTGAAATTGTTTTTAAATTGTTTTATATTGAAATGAGTCAATTATATAAGTCTAGTTCAACCAGGTAAGTTTCCTTCAGACTCTTTCTAGCCTATGTTGTTTAGCATTCCAACTCCCATACTCGCACATACCATGTACTGATGTCAGTTGACCTCCATCATATTATGATGCAGACGCAGCTAACGAGGATCGACATCTTGCGCACCATTGATCCAGTTGAGCACACGAAAGTCAGTTTGTGAGCCTCCTTATTCTGGAGGACTCCTTTTTAATGCTTTCAGTATTTTTCTTTATTACGATATTGTCTGTCCCAACATCCATCCCAATTTTAGAAGATTCATAGATAGAAAGTCAGATGTTAGTCCTTTAGTCTTTTCATTTCCGTCTATTTGTCAAGACTCGGGTTGCCACTTTTGGCCAGTTGAATGTTTTAATATTTACAACATTCTCATTTACTATGCTTTATCAGGTCAGTTGAGTTTTGATCGTTATAGTTATGCATAGTGTTTTCCGCTAAGTTAAGTAAGTCATACCAAGGGTCTGCTTTAGGCCAGAAATGTTCTTCGAGTATCGGCCACACCCAGAGGGTAGGATCGGGGGGTGACACATATACCCTTCATCTAACAGAACTGAAAAAAAAAGTTTTAAATTTATTTTTGAGTTCATCTTTTTAAAATAATCATGTGGGAATATAATATAATATATAAATACATATATATATATATATATATATATATATATATATAAATATATATATATATATATATATTATATATATATATATATATATATATATATATATATATAGGATATATATTATATATATATACCATATATATATAAATACATACATATGATATAGATATAAAGAAATATATATATATATTTATTTATATGATATTATATATATATATATGTATTTATATATATATATATATATATATATATATATATAGAGATATATATATATATATATGTATATATATATATATATATATATATATATATATATATATATATATATATATATATGTATATTATATATATATATATATATTATTAAAGTTCAATAGTATTTTAATATTATTCAAACACAATTATTTTTTGACTTCTTTGATTATCATTATTTTTTTTTTGTTTTTTCTTTCATTCTTTAGTTCAAAGTAAAAAAAAATCTTACTTTTTAGCAACTGTAATTTAGTTTTTGTGTTTGTAAAAAATATGGGGGTATCTATAATAAATTTTATAAGAAAATTACTAAAATATAAATAAATCGTCTCATTAAATTAATAAATTTAAATTATTCATTACAAAAAAAAGTAAAAAAAAAATGTGAGGAAGATCAAATATACCATGTATGGATTATAGTTTTTACAAAAAGACAATTAAAAATTGAATTAAATTATTTTTTTTAATTCCATTAGAGGAAAAGGGTATATGTGAGTTATTTGTATAGCATATGAGTTACTTTCATAACGAGAAATATATCAGCTCTAAATAATAATGTTAAGGAGTATATAAGACCCTTTTCCCTATGGAAAATAAATAAGCTTCAAGAATATCCAATTTTTCATGGGAAGATAAATTTAAGGAGAGAAGAAGAAAAAAATACATTTACTAATAAAGAGAGATATATATGTAGACAATAAAATTCGCGTCGAGAAAACAATAATCAAGAACGGAAAATTATAGCAACAATCGATTTTATTATTTCAAATTCGAGTGTTACAATCTCTATAATTCCTCTGAATTCGCCTTTTCAAATATAAATTCAAGGGCTTTAAAGCTTGTTCTTGAATCTACGATTAACTTGAACTTGAACTTTATCTTGATCTTGACTTTTATTTGAACTCAAGGGCTTCGAGCTTGTTCTTGAATTCGGTGGTCTTGATCTTGATCGTTCTTGAACTTGAATGCTCGAATTCTTAATCTTGTAGCTTTGTAGAGAATTAAATGGCGTTTGTACCACAGAGTTTCTCTAGCTTCTTGTTTAGAATTTTCTGTCCCTTTTTCTGATTTATGAGGACCCCTATTTATAGTTTTAGAATAGAGGAGTTGCGATTGGAATAGGATTCCATTCAGCCAATCAGATTAAAGTGACATGACATTTGGGCTTTATGGAGCGGGCTTGTCATCTTTGACACATGTCATGATTCTATTGGTTTTCTTATTTGACTTGACATGCCACATCATCTGCACACGTTGCGCCAAGATGGGCTCTAGAATGAGATGAGATTGGGTTTAACAAATTGGGTTCATCCAATGTAGCCCAAATCAATTAATTTAGTCTTTAATTAAATCAATATTTATTGGACTTAAATATTTGACTCAATTATATCAATCCACAATATTTATTTGGATTAATATATTAATGAATTCAATATAATCCGAATCATTTTATAAATTTATATTTAATAAATTTTAAATGATTACAAATGCCCCCTGCTTCAAGTCTTGTCGAGATATTTTATCTTTTAGAGACTAGTCTTGAAGCATTAACTGGTTACTAAATTCACCTTAGTTAAAAAATGAATTATAATTGAATTAACAATTGTAATCCTACTCAATTTCATATTCATATATATGTTTTATTGCCCAATCCAACAAGAAATTGTAATTGAACTAGGAATTGTAATCCTACTCAATTTCATATTCATATTGTGTTTTATTGCCCAAGCCAAAAAGAAATTGTAATTGAACTAGGAATTGTAATCCTACTCAATTTCATATTCATATTATTTTTTATTGCCCAAGCCAAAAAAAATTGTAATTGAACTAGGAAAAAGATTCTATCCCACCACATGACATCTATAAATAGATACATTGTCTCCATAATTTCATCTTCAATTACAGATTGTGAGCCTACGACGAAAAGGGCATACTCAAGGTAATTTTTCTTCTTTTTTTTTTTTCGTCACTTTTTTACAGCTTGACATGTCTGTCGTAGAAAATTCATATCTCATTGTAGAAAATCAAAATCATGAACCGTTTGATTTTTCAAAAACTAGACTTTTAGATCTCCAACATACCCGAAATTAAAATTTAATATTTTCAGAATCTTTTTAGATGATTTTTTGAAATTAGCTCTAGATTCTGTCATGCTAAAAATTCGTTACTTCTTTTACAGCCTGACATGTTCGTCGTAGAAAATTCATATCTTATTGTAGAAAAATCAAAATCATGAACCGTTTGATTTTTCAGAAACAAGACTTTTTGATCTCTAACATATCCAAAATTCAAAATTTAATACCTTCAGAAACTTTCTAGATGATTTTTTGAAGTTAGCTCTAGATTCTGTCATGCTAAAAATTCGTCACTTTTTTTACAGTCTGACATGTTCATCGTAGAAAATTCACATGTCATTGTGGAAAAATCAAAATCATGAACCGTTTGATTTTTCAGAAACTAGACTTTTTGATCTCTAACATATCCAAAATTCAAAATTTAACACCTTCAGAATCTTTCTAGATGATTTTTTGAAGTTAGCTCTAAATTCTGCCATGCTAAAAATTTTCAGATTCGTGTGACTTACTAAAAATCTTGTGTCTTGACGTTGGAACAGCGAAATCACAATCCACTTGGTGATTCCTAATCTAGACATAAAAGTCTACAACACATCCAAGATTCAAGATTTAATACCTTTCGAGTCTCAAACATCTTGACAGGTTACAATCTCTCCTTCACTTGTATTTCCTTTTTTTTTTTATAGATCAGCAAAAGGAATTTTATATTTTATGGAGGCTACATAATGGAAGGATTTATCACATAAAAATGTGCTTAACGGTCATGCCTTAACAAAATAAATAAATAAAACTCTCAAGCTGTTCCATGGCCCCGACAACTTAACCAACTTGATGCTTTACTTGAATACCGTGTAATGCTCCCGCTTTGAAAATAACCTCAAGGTTTTACAAGGTCCCGAATGCTTAACCAACTTGAAGCTTTTACTAGAATACCGTGTAACACTCCCGCCTTGAAGATAACCTCAAGGTGTTACAAGGCCCCGAATGCTTAACCATGAAGCTTAACTAAAATACCGTGTAACGCTCCCGCCTTGAAGATAACCTCAAGGTGTTACAAGGTCCCGAATGCTTAACCAACCTGAAGTTTTAATAGGATATCATGTAACGCTCCCGCCTTGAAGATAACTTCAAGGTGTTACAAGGTCCCGAATGCTTAACCATGAAGATTTACTAAAATATCGTGAAACGCTCCCGCCTTGAAGATAACCTCAAGGTGTACAAGGTCCCGAATGCTTAACCATAAAGCTTTACTAAAATACCGTGTAGCGCTCCCGCCTTGAATATAACCTCAAGGTGTTACAAGGTCCCGGATGCTTTAACCAACTTGAAGTTTTAATAGGATACCATGTAATGCTCCCGCCTTGAAAATAACCTCAAGGTGTTACAAGGTCCTTAATGTTTGACCATTAAGATTTACTAGAAAACCGTGTAACGCTCCTGCCTTGAAGATAACCTCAAGGTGTTACAAGGTTCCGAATGCTTAACCATGAAGCTTTACTAAAATACCGTGTAACGCTCCCGCCTTGAAGATAACCTCAAGGTGTTACAAGGTACTGAACGCTTGACCAACTTGAAGCTTTAATAGGATACCATGTAACACTCCCGCCTTGAAGATAACCTCAAGGTGTTACAAGGTCCTGAATGTTTGACAATGAAGCTTTACTAGAATACCGTGTAAACTCCCGCCTTCAAAATAAACTCAAGGTGTTACAAGGTCCTGAATGCTTAACCAACTTGAGACAGGATAAACCCGTGAAAAGACCAGTTTAAGGTGCAAAGGGACAAATATTGTCCACCTTAAGGCATGGAAATTTAAAGATCCTTTTAAAGATAAATCCGTCGGAACTCTAGCTTAAGGTGCAAAGGGACAAGTTTGTCCACCTTAAAACATAGAAATTTAAAGATTCGTTGAAGGATAAGCTCGCAACAAAGCTAGATTAAGGTGCAAAGGGACAAATATCGTCCACCTTAAGGCATGAAAATTTAAAGATCCTTTTAAATATACACTAGTGAAAAAGTCAACTTAAGGTGCAAAGGGACAAGTTTGTCCACCTTAAGGCATGAAAAATTTAAAGATCCTTTTAAATATACACCAGTGAAAAAGTCAACTTAAGGTGCAAAGGGACAAGTTTGTCCACCTTGAAACATAGAAATTGAATCATCTATTGAGGGATAATCCGCAACAAATCTAGCTTAAGGTGCAAAGGGACAAATCTCGCGCACCTTTAGGCATGGAATTCAATTACATACGCATTTGGAGACTTCTACTTATATACTTGAAGTCTTACCTTCATACGTAGAGTATTTGAATACTCCAACCTGTATACTTAGAGAATTTGGATACTTCAAATAATAAACTCGAAGAATATAAAGACTCCAATTTTCATACTTGATCTAATTTAAATACTTCGACCGTACTAATAAGAGATTCATATTTTGTAAGGGTTTGCCCCTTCCATAGACCCATCAATACTTCGTGCAAGTCTTAAGTTTGATGAGACAAAAGATAAAAATAAAATATATATCGCTTTGACTTTCATGCAATAGATCAAGTGGGAACATTTTTTTGACACTCATGCAACTGAACTTAGAATATGGTTCTAAGCGCCTACGTACCTCAATAGAGAGGATGAACCCAATTTGTTAAACCCAATCTCATCTAATTTCTAGAGCCCATCTTGGCGCCACGTGTGCAGATGATGTGGCATGCCAAGTCAAATAAGAAAACCAATAGAATCATGACATGTGTCAAAGATGACAAGCCCGCTCCATAAAGCCCAAATGCCATGTCACTTCAATCTGATTGGTTGAATGGAATCCTATTCCAATCGCAACTCCTCTATTCTAAAACTATAAATAGGGGTCCTCATAATTCAGAAAAGGGACAGAAAATTCTAAACAAGAAGCTAGAGAAACTCTGTGGTACAAACGCCATTTAATTCTCTACAAAGCTACAAGTTTAAGAATTCAAGCATTCAAGTTCAAGAACGATCAAGATCAAGACCACCGAATTCAAGAACAAGCTCGAAGCCCTTGAGTTCAAATAAAAGTCAAGATCAAGATAAAGTTCAAGTTCAAGTTAATCGTAGATTCAAGAACAAGCTTTAAAGCCCTTGAATTTATATTTGAAAAGGCGAATTCAGAGGAATTATAGAGATTGTAACACTCGCATTTGAAATAATAAAATCGATTGTTGCTATAATTTTCCATTCTTGATTATTGTTTTCTCGACGAGAATTTTATTGTCAACAAATTCTGGCACGCCCAGTGGGACAATCTCAACCTCTCATCTCAACTTTTCAAACGTCAAAGAATATCAAGATGACTTCCATGAACAACAACTCTCGATCAACCTCCTCTAAGGTCGCTAGCTCCAAGTTCTCTACTGAAGTTGAAGACATCCTTGGAGTTACCCTTGGAAGTTTTGGAGTTTTTACGAGAAGCAAGGCTGCTACACTAGGGCAACAAACGCTTCAAGTGTCGTCTGCATCAACTCCTGTTTTTGGGTCTTCGACTCCAAAAGGAGCAAGTTCCTCCACAAATTCTCTAGAAGGAGGAAGTAGTGTTGCTGAAAAGATCAAAAAGACATTGGCTCTACTTGAGCAATCTGGTTCCAAGAACACTACCACAAGGGAGAACTGTGATTCAACTTGTGAATCATCTCCGCGTATATCGCGTAATGTGAGTCCACTGAAAATTAACTTACGCGACAATCCATGTTACTCGCCTGCATCTCCGATGATCATGCAAACGATGGTGACTGCTGCTTCCTCTCCTGAGGAACAACTCGCAAATCTGACGAAGTTTGTTGAAGGATTAACGAAGCATGTACAACACCAAGAATCTCAAATTGACAAGATGATGGACAGGATAGAAGGACTTTTAGATGGAGATGCGAGCCATGCACCTGGAAAGGACATTGAAGTTCAAGAAATCGAACATCCTGCTAAGAAAGCCCCGTTTATCAAAGAGATGCCAGTTTCTTCTGAAGGAATGATCCCACTCGATCGCTTGAAGGAGTTTATTGATAACTTTAAAATGCCTGCCGGTTATCAACCTCCCAAATTTCAACAATTTGAGGGAAAAGGAAATCCGAAACAACATGTCGCGCACTTTTTGGAGACATGTAATAATGCTGGAACATATAGAGACTATCTTGTCAAACAGTTTATCCGCTCTCTAAAAGGAAATGCCTTTGATTGGTACACAAATCTCGAACCTAACTATATTGATAGTTGGGAGCAACTAGAACATGAGTTTCTCAATCGCTTCTATAGCACAAGGCGCATGGTGAGCATGGTAGAACTCACGAATACTCGCCAAAGAAAGGATGAACCGGTCATATATTTCATAAATCGATGGAGGAACGCGAGCCTAAATTGCAAGGACAGTCTTAGTGAAGCTTCTGCAATCGAAATGTGTATTCAAGGAATGCACTGGGAACTTCTTTACATCTTTCAAGGAATAAAACAAAAATCTTTCGAGGATTTAGCTACTCGCGCTCACGATATGGAGTTGAGCATGTCATCTGCCGGAAAAGATATGACTATTGTCCATGATCCTCGCAAAGGAAGGGACAAGCAGGAACCCAAAAGATGGAGCAAGTTTCTACCCAGAAATGACAACAAAGAATCCATGAGTGTAAATCTGTCACCCGCAAAGTTCACCACGAATGAGGGCGTAAAACAAAATGTGAGAACGATTTTCCAAGCACGTTCAAATCAAAAGTCGACGCTAAGGGAGATGCAAGGAAAAAAGTATCCCTTCTTGGATTCTGACGTTTCTGAAATTTTTGATGAATTGCTTGAGTTAAAGCTCATTGACTTGCCAGAGATGAAGCGACCCGATGAAGCTGGAAAAACTGATGACCCAAATTATTGCAAGTATCATAGACTTGTGAGTCATCCTCTTGAAAAATGTTTTGTCTTTAAGGATAGAGTGATGCGATTGGCTAACGAAAATAAAATTATCCTTGATGATGAGAAGGCTAGTTCTAACCATACCTCTATCACGTTTGGGTCACTAGATCCGGTCCAAATATATATCTCTGAAAAGCATAAAGAAGAGCCAGTAGACCAGGACGTTGACATAGATGGTCATGAGGGTTGGATTCTTGTAACTAGGCGAAGACGCAACAAGTGAAGCTTACGAAAAGAATTATCTGAGAAACCGGTTAGAGAAAAAATGGTGAAGAAATCAGATAAGCAAAAATCAATCAAGCGCCCCAAAAGGGCAAAGGTTGAAGTGCATCACTATCAAAAACCTCGACGTCTTGTGACTCTAGAGGAATTCTTGCCAAGCTCGTTCGACACAAAGTCTACTCAAGGCAATGTCGAGGCATCATGTTTCAATGTGGATAAAGGACAAACAATGAATGTGCCTCCTACTATAAAAGAAGGAACAACGAGTGAATCCTCACCAAAAGTGTCTCCTGGGGAAGAATAAAAAGAAACAAGGGAAATCTCAGAAATGATGTCTCTTTCATCTTCTGAAAAATCTATTGAACTTTCTTCCCAAGAAGCACATGTCTGTGATACTAAAATCACATTTACGGATAACAATCTTCTATTTGGTGAAACACTACACAATCGTCCTTTGTATATGGTGGGTCATGTGCTAGAGAATAAGATAAATAGAATCTTAATAGATGAAGGATCTAGAGTCAACATTTTGCCTATCCACACATTGAAGGAACTTGGCATCACGACTGGGGAACTTAGTGAAAGTCGTCTGTTGATACAAGGATTTAATCAAGGTGGGAAGAGGTCCATAGGCTCTATTAAATTAGAGATCCACATGGGAGATTTGCGATCAAGCGCATGGATGCATGTAATTGACGCAAAGACATCATATAACATATTACTTGGAAGGCCTTGGGTACATGAGAATAGAATTGTCTCATCTTGTTACTATCAATGTTTGAAATATCTTGAAGGTGGAATTGAAAGAAAGATAGTTGCAGATGATAATCCTTTCACCGAAGTGGAGACACACTTTGCGGATGCGAAATTCTATATGAGAAGTTATGTTGTTAAAGGGGTCAAATCCAATGACGTCAAATCAATCAAGATTGATAATATCGTAAGTAAAAGAATTGATGCAGCTATCGATAAGGCAAAAATTGACACTAAAGACTCTTTTCCCATTCTTAATGAAGGGAAGATCCTGTCTTCAAAGAAGAAGCAGACTTCTAGGCTTTGCTATGTTCCAAAAGCAAAGAAAGAACAAGATCAACCATCTAACCTTGAAGAAAATGCATTAAGAGGGCTAACTCTTCCTATCAGACGGATTGATGCAATAAACCTGTCTTCTAAGTTGCAAGAAAAGTTAGTCGCTCAAGATCAAGTGCTAGATATGACTCTCCCTACAAAGCGCACAAGAGAAGGTTTTGATCCCAATGCCTACAGGTTATTTGTGAAGGCAGGATACAACCCTAGCGAGCCATCAGCACTAGGGAAACTCCCATCAGAAGATACAACTAGGAAAGCGCGTGAAGGCCTAGGTTATAGCCAACCGCCGCCAATTTGAATTTCCATAAGAAGGGCCAGTAATAATCATATAACTTTTGAAGATGACGTCACTGCTCCCAATAAAAGGCCTTCTGTCTTTGATCGACTTGGCGAAGCGACAACAAGAATTTCTGTGTTTGAGAGGTTAGGTCCTCTAAAGAAGAATAACAAGAACCTGAGAAGTTATTTAAAAGTTACAACGCCTGCTTCACATTTGATTCGAAAAGATTTCAGAAGTTTGATTCCTTCAAGGATGAGGCGACGAGTGGAACTTATGGTTTCCCGTAAAGAGGAACTCAAGGCAAAGGTTAATACTATGGTTTACACCAAAGAGCTCGAGGAAGATGAAGAAAGTTTAGGTTCCTCAAATCATGTCACAATCCAAAATGAGTACGATTCTTTGCCTCAAAAGAAGATTGTGGAAGAGGTAGAAGATATTGTCTCGTGTTTTCATATATCAGTCAATGACAATGATCCTGTGGAAGAGGAAGATGCTAAAGATGCTCCTCCAGAACTTGAAGAAGGAGTAAAGATCACAATAGATCCTTTGAAGGAAGTTAACCTTGGCACTGATGAAGATCCGAAGCCAACTTACTTGAGTGCGTTTCTAGAAATTGATGAAGAAGTCGCTTACATGAATATACTCCAAGAATATAGAGATATATTCGCTTGGAGTTACAAAGAAATGACTGGATTGAATCCTAGAGTAGCGGTCCATCAATTGGCAGTCAAAAATGGTTCTCCTCCAGTTAAACAAGCTCAAAGACGTTTTAGACCAGACTTGATCCATTAATAGAAAATGAAGTTAACAAACTCATTGAGGCAGGCTTTATTCGTGAGGTCAAATATCCTACATGGATTTCAAGTATTGTTCCTGTGAGGAAGAAGAATGGTCAAATTCGAGTTTGTGTTGACTTTAGAGATCTCAATAATGCATGCCCTAAAGATGAGTTTCCTCTTGCCATTCCAGAGTTGATGATTGATGCCACCACTGGTTATGAGGCAATGTCGTTCATGGATGGTTCTTCTGGATATAATCAAATCCGCATGTCACCAAAAGATGAAGAACTCACTGCATTTCGCATGCTAAAAGGTATTTATTGCTACAAAGTGATGCCATTTGTTTTAAAGAATGCTGGCGCCACATATCAAAGGGCTATACAAAATATCTTTGACGACTTGCTCCATAAAAATGTTGAATGTTACGTTCATGATTTGGTAGTGAAGTCCAGGAAAAGGGGTGATCATTTGAAAGACTTAAGGATGGTGTTTGAGTTACTCCGAAGATATCAATTAAGGATGAATCCATTGAAATGTGCCTTCGGAGTTACTTCCGGCAAGTTCCTTGGCTTTATTGTGAGACATCGAGGGATTGAAATTGATCAAGCCAAAGTCGATGCAATATCAAAGATGCCTGAACCTCGAGATATCCATGAGTTAAAAAGTCTCCAAGGAAAGTTAGCCTACTTGAGAAGGTTCATCTCAAATCTAGCGGGGAGATGTCAACCATTCAGTCATCTCATGAAGAAAGGTGCTCCTTTTAATTGGGACCAAACATGTAGCGAAGCCTTTAAAAGTATCAAATCGTATCTAGCGAAACCTCCGGTTTTGGCAGCCCCTATACCTGGAAAACCATTGATACTCTACATTGCAGCATAAGAAAGGTCTGTAGGAGCCCTGTTAGCTCAAGAAAATAGTGAAGGGAAAGGAAATGCTCTTTATACTTAAGTAGAACAATGACGCCAAATGAGCTAAATTATTCGCCAATTGAAAAGTTATGCTTGGCACTGGTCTTCTCAATTCAAAAGATGAAGCATTATTTTCAAGCTCATGTTGTCCGCCTTATTTCTAGAGCAAATCCCATCAAGTTTGTTATGTCAAAACCTGTCCTTAGTGACCGACTAGCAAGATGGTACCTCCAATTCCAACAATTTGAGATTGTGTACATCCCTCAAAAATCCGTGAAGGGACAAGCACTAGCGGATTTCTTAGCAGACCATCCTATACCAAATGATTGGGAGTTAACTGATGAGTTTCCTGATGAAGATGCGATGTTAATTGAAGTTCAACCTCCTTGGAAAATGTACTTTGACGGGGCTGCACATCGCGGCGGAGCTGGTGCTGGCGTGGTGTTCATCCCTTCACAAGAAGAGATTCTACCATTCTCTTTTACTCTAAAACAATGTTGCTCCAATAATGTCGCTGAATATCAAGCACTGATACTTGGACTTGAAATGGCCGTTGACATGAAACAGTTACATTTACAGGTCTTTGGTGACTCTCAATTGGTGATTAATCAACTCTTACAAAGTTATGTGGTAAAAAAGCCTGAATTGCGACATTATCATGATTATGCTCAAAAGTTGATAAGATGGCTTGGGGATGTAACCCTTCAACATGTGCGTCGAACAGAGAATAAGAAAGTTGATGCATTGATTACTCTAGCTTCAATGCTAACCCTTCCTAGTCAAACGCAAGTAACTGTCTGTCAAAAAAGGATAGTACCACCGTCAAATGAGGAAGAATATATTGAAAATAAGCTTGATCATATCGTCGCCATTGTTGAAGCTGCGAAGGAAGATTGGAGACAACCCATCATTGACTACCTATGTTATGGGATACTTCCAGAAAATCCAAGAAGAAGAACTGACATACGTCGTCGTACACCTCGATTCCTTTACTACAAGGATACATTATATAGAAGATCATTTGAGGGTATGTTATTACGATGTTTGGGAGAGGAAGAAACAATTCAAGCCCTGCAAGAAGCACACTCAGGAGTATGTGAATCACATCAATCTGGACCAAAACTTCATTTTCACATAAAGAGGATGGGGTATTACTGGATAACCATGGTGAAAGATTGCTTATATTATGCCAGGAAATGCGATGCTTGTCAATTTCATGCGAATTTTATTCATCAGCCACCAGAAGTATTGCACCCAACCATCGCATCTTGGCCATTTGACGCTTGGGGACTTGATATTGTAGGACCATTACCAAAGTCTTCTGGTGGACACTTGTACATCTTGGCTGCAACTGATTACTTTTCAAAATGGGCTGAAGCTGTCGCTCTTAAAGAGGTGAAGAAAGAGAATGTTGCAAATTTTATCCGAGTAAATATTATCTATCGCTTTGGCATCCCTCGCTATATAATAACAGACAATGGCAAACCATTTGATAACAATTTAATGAACAAGATTTGTGATCTTTTCGACTTTAAGCAGCGTAAATCTTCTATGTACCATGCTGCCGCAAATGGTCTTGCTGAAGCATTCAATAAAACTCTATGCAACCTACTCAAGAAAGTTGTCTCCAAATCCAAACGGGATTGGCATGAAAGAATGGAAGAAGCTTTGTGGGCATATAGGACAAAATATCGCACACCAACTCAAGCAACACCATATTCACTTGCTTTTGGAGTTGAAGCAGTCCTGCCACTCGAGCGTCAAATACCCTCCTTAAGACTTGCTATTCAAAAAGGGCTCACTGAGGAAGAAAATGCTCGACTTCGTCTTTTTGAGTGAGAAGCACTTGATGAAAAGAGGTTAGAAGCCCAACAAAACCTTGAATGTTATCAAGCTCGTCTATCTCGTGCTTTTAATAAGAAGGTTCGCTTAAGGTGCTTTCAAGTTGGAGATCAAGTTCTCGCAGTAAGAAGAACAATCATTACTTCGCACAAGTCTGGGGGCAAATTTACCTCAAAGTGGGATGGACCATATGTCGTACAAGAAGCATATTCAAATGGTGCTTACAAGCTTGTTGATGTTGATGGCTTAAGGATCGGTCCTATTAATGCCAAATTTCTAAAGAGATACTATCCTTGAAGGAAGATGATGCTCCTTAAGGTACGAGTCTAAACTGCATGTCACTCCTGGCCCGCAAGAGTATAAACTGTGTACGGCACAACCACAAAAAAAAAGAATAATCACTCAAATCCCCAGAACTACGTTGTGACTTGATCCTCATTATTGAGGTACGTAGGCGCTTAGAAACATATTCTAAGTTCAGTTGCATGAGTGTCAAAAAAAATGTTCCCACTTGATCTATTGCATGAAAGTCAAAGCGAAATATATTTTATTTTTATCTTATGTCTCATCAAACTTAAGACTTGCACGAAGCATTGATGGGTTTATGGAAGGAGCGAACCCTTATAAAATATGAATCTCTTATTAGTATGGTGGAAGTCTTTAAATTAGATCAAGTATGCAAATTGGAGTCTTTATATTCTTCGAGTTTATTATTTGAAGTATCCAAATTCTCTAAGTATACAGGTTGAAGTATTCAAATACTCTAAGTATGAAGGTAAGACTTCAAGTATATAAGTAGAAGTCTCCAAATGCGTATGTAATCGAATTCCATGCCTAAAGGTGCGCGAGGTTTGTCCCTTTGCACCTTAAGCTAGCTTTGTTGCGGATTATCCCTCAATACATCTTTGAATTTCTATGTTTTAAGGTGGACAAACTTGTCCCTTTGCACCTTAAGTTAGGCCTTTTCACGGATGTATACTTAAAAGAATCTTTTTAAATTTTCATGTCTTAAGGTGGACAATATTTGTCCCTTTGCACCTTAAGTTGACCTTTTCACTGGTGTATATTTAAAAGGATCTTTAAATCTTTCATGCCTTAAGGTGGACGATATTTTTCCCTTTTCACCTTAATCTAGCTTTGTTTCGAGCTTATCCTTCAACGAATCTTTAAATTTCTATGCCTTAAGGTGGACAAACTTGTCCCTTTGCACCTTAAACTAGAGTTTTGGCGGATTTATCTTTAAAAGGATCTTTAAAATTCCATGCCTTAAGGTGGACAATATTTGTCCCTTTGCACCTTAAACTGGTCTTTTCACAGGTTTATCCTGTCTCAAGTTGGTTAAGCATTCAGGACCTTGTAACATCTTGAGTTTATCTTCAAGGCGGGAGCGTTACACGGTATCCTATTAAAGCTTCAAGTTGGTTAAACATTCGGAACCTTGTAACACCTTGAGATTATTTTCAAGGGGGGAGCGTTACACGGTATCCTATTAAGCTTCAAGTTGGTCAAGCTTATCCTTCAATGAATCTTTAAATTTCTATGTCTTAAGGTGGAGAAAATTTGTCCCTTTGCACCTTAAACTGGTCTTTTCACGGGTTTATCCTGTCTCAAGTTGGTTAAGCACTCAGGACCTTGTAACACCTTGAGGTTATCTTCAAGGCGGGAGCGTTACATGGTATCCTATTAAAGCTTCAAGTTGGTCAAGCGTTCGGGACCTTGTAACACCTTGAGGTTATCTTCAAGGCGGGAGCGTTACACGGTATTTTAGTGAAACTTCATGGTTAAGCATTCGGGACCTTGTAACATCTTGAGGTTATCTTCAAGGCGGGAGCGTTACACGGTTTTTTAGTAAAGCTTCATGGTCAAACATTCAGGACCTTGTAACACCTTGAGGTTATCTTCAAGGAGGGAGCGTTACATGGTATCCTATTAAAACTTCAAGTTGGTTAAAGCATTTGGGACCTTGTAACACCTTGAGGTTATCTTCAAGGCGGGAGCGTTACACGGTATTTTAGTAAAGCTTCATGGTTAAGCATTCGGGACCTGGTAACACCTTGAGGTTATCTTCAAGGCGGGAGCGTTACATGGTATCCTATTAAAACTTCATGTTGGTTAAGCATTCGGGACCTTGTAACACCTTGAGGTTATCTTCAAGGCGGGAGCGTACACGGTATTTTAGTAAAGCTTCATGGTTAAGCATTCGGGACCTTGTAACACCTTGAGGTTATCTTCAAGACGGGAGCGTTACACGATATTCTAGTGAAAGCTTCAAGATGGTTAAGCATTCGGGACCTTGTAACACCTTGAGGTTATCTTCAAGACGGGAGCGTTACACGATATTCTAGTGAAAGCTTCAAGATGGTTAAGCATTCAGGACATTGTAACACCTTGAGGTTATCTTCAAGGCGGGAGCGTTACACGGTATTCTAGTAAAGCATCAAGTTGGTTAAGCATTCGGGGGCCATGGAACACCTTGAGAGTTTTATTTATTTATTTTGTTAAGGCATGACCGTTAAGCACATTTTTATGTAATAAATCCTTCCATTATGTAGCCTCCATAAAATATAAAATTCCCCTTGCTGATCTACAAAAAAAAAAAAAGGAATACAAGTGAAGGAGAGATTGTTACCTGTCAAGATGTTTGAGACTCGAAAGGTATTAAATCTTGAATCTTGGATGTGTTGTAGACCTTTATGTCTAGATTAGAAATCACCAAGTGGATTGTGATTTCGCTGTTCCAACGTCAAGACACGAGATTTTTAGTAAGTCACACAAATCTGAAAATTTTTAGCATGGCAGAATTTAGAGCTAACTTCAAAAAATCATCTAGAAAGATTCTAAAGGTGTTAAATTTTGAATTTTAGATATGTTAGATATCAAAAAGTCTAGTTTCTGAAAAATTAAACGGTTCATGATTTTAATTTTTCTACAATGAGATATGAATTTTCTACGATGAACATGTCAGCTGTAAAAAAAGTGACAAATTTTTAGCATGACAGAATCTAGAGCTAACTTCACAAAATCATCTAGAAAGATTCTGAAGGTATTAAATTCTGAATTTTGGATATGTTAGAGAACAAAAAGTCTAGTTTCTGAAAAATCAAACGGTTCATGATTTTGATTTTTTTACAATAAGATATGAATTTTCTACGACGAACATGTCAGGCTGTAAAAAAAAAGTGACGAATTTTTAGCATGACAGAATCTAGAGCTAACTTCAAAAAATAATCTAAAAAGATTCTGAAGGTATTAAATTTTGAATTTCGGGTATGTTGGAGATCTAAAAGTCTAATTTCTGAAAAATAAAACGGTTCATGATTTCGATTTTTCTACAATGAGATATGAATTTTCTACGACGAACATGTCAGGCTGTAGAAAAAAGTGATGAATTTTTAGCATGACAGAATCTAGAGCTAACTTCAAAAAATCATTAAAAAAGATTCTGAATGTATTAAATTTTGAAATTCGGGTATGTTATAGATCTAAAAGTATAGTTTCTGAAAAATCAAACGGTTCATGATTTTGATTTTTCTACAATGAGATATGAATTTTCTACGACAAACATGTCAAGCTGTAAAAAAGTGACGAAAATAAATAAAAAAAGCAAGGAAAATTAACTTGAGTATGCCCTTTTCGTCGTAGGCTCACAATCTGTAATTGAAGATAAAATTATGGAGACAATGTATCTATTTATAGATTTCATGTGGTGGGATAGAATCCTTCTCCTAGTTCAATTACAATTTCTTTTGGCTTGGACAAGAAAACATAATATGAATATGAAATTGAGTAGGATTACAATTCCTAGTCCAATTACAATTCCTTTTTGGCTTGGGCAATAAAACATAATATGAATATGAAATTGAGTAGGATTACAATTCCTAGTTCAATTACAATTTCTTTTTGGCTTGGACAATAAAACACAATATGAATATGAAATTGAGTAGGATTACAATTCCTAGTTCAATTACAATTTCTTTTTGGCTTGGGTAATAAAACATATATATGAATATGAAATTGAGTAGGATTACAATTGTTAATTCAATTATAATTCATTTTTAACTAAGGTGAATTCAGTAACCAGTTAATGCTTCAAGCCTAGCCTCCAAAAGATAAAATATTTCGACAAGACTTGAAGATAACCTCAAGGTGTTACAAGGTCCCAAATGCTTTAACCAACTTGAAGTTTTAATAGGATACCATGTAACGCTCCCTCCTTGAACATAACCTCAAGGTGTTACAAGGTCCTGAATGTTTGACCATGAAGCTTTACTAGAAAACCGTGTAACGCTCCCACCTTGAAGATAATCTCAAGATGTAACAAGGTCCCGAATGCTTAACCATGAAGTTTCACTAAAATACCATGTAACGCTCCCGACTTGAAGATAACCTCAAGGTGCTACAAGGTCCCGAACGCTTGACCAACATGAAGCTTTAATAGGATACCATGTAACTCTCCCGCCTTGAAGATAACCTCAAGGTGTTACAAGGTCCTGAATGCTTAACCAACTTGAAACAGGATAAACCCGTGAAAAGACCAGTTTAAGGTGCAAAGGGACAAATTTTGTCCACCTTAAGACATAGAAATTTAAAGATTCATTGAAGGATAATCTTGACCAACTTGAAGCTTAATAGGATACGTGTAACGCTCCCCCCCTTGAAAATAATCTCAAGGTGTTACAAGGTTCCGAATGTTTAACCAACTTGAAGCTTTAATAGGATACCGTGTATGAAGATAACCTCAATTTCAGATTTGTGTGACTTACTAAAAATCTCGTGTCTTGATGTTGGAACAACGAAATCACAATACACTTGGTGATTTCTAATCTAGACATAAAGGTCTACAACACATCCAAGATTCAAGATTTAATACCTTTCGAGTCTCAAACATCTTGACAGGTAACAATCTCTCCATTCACTTGTATTTCCTTTTTTTTTGTAGATCAGCAAAGGGAATTTTATATTTTATGGAGGCTACATAATGGAAGGATTTATTACATAAAAATGTGCTTAACGGTCATGCCTTAACAAAATAAATAAATAAAACTCTCAAGGTGTTCCATGGCCCCGAATGCTTAACCAACTTGATGCTTTACTAGAATACCGTGTAACGCTCCCGCCTTGAAGATAACCTCAAGGTGTTACAAGGTCCCGAATGCTTAACCATCTTGAAGCTTTCACTAGAATATCGTGTAACGCTCCCGTCTTGAAGATAACCTCAAGGTGTTACAAGGTCCCGAATGCTTAACCATCTTGAAGCTTTCACTAGAATATCGTGTAACGCTCCCGTCTTGAAGATAACCTCAAGGTGTTACAAGGTCCCGAATGCTTAACCATGAAGCTTTACTAAAATACCGTGTACGCTCCCGCCTTGAAGATAACCTCAAGGTGTTACAAGGTCCCGAATGCTTAACCAACTTGAAGTTTTATTAGGATACCATGTAACGCTCCCGCCTTGAAGATAACCTCAAGGTGTTACCAGGTCCCAAATGCTTAACCATGAAGCTTTACTAAAAAACCGTGTAACGCTCCCGCCTTGAAGATAACCTCAAGGTGTTACAAGGTCCCAAATGCTTTAACCAACTTGAAGTTTTAATAGGATACCATGTAACGCTCCCTCCTTGAAGATAACCTCAAGGTGTTACAAGGTCCTGAATGTTTGACCATGAAGCTTTACTAGAAAACCGTGTAACGCTCCCGCTTTGAAGATAACCTCAAGATGTTACAAGGTCCCGAATGCTTAACCATGAAGTTTCACTAAAATACCGTGTAACGCTCCCGCCTTGAAGATAACCTCAAGGTGTTACAAGGTCCCGAACGCTTGACCAACTTGAAGCTTTAATAGGATACCATGTAACGCTCCCGCCTTGAAGATAACCTCAAGGTGTTACAAGGTCCTGAATGCTTAACCAACTTGAGACAGGATAAACCCGTGAAAAGACCAGTTTAAGGTGCAAAGGGACAAATTTTGTCCACCTTAAGACATAGAAATTTAAAGATTCATTGAAGGATAAGCTTGACCAACTTGAAGCTTAATAGGATACCGTGTAACGCTCCCCCCCTTGAAAATAATCTCAAGGTGTTACAAGGTTCCGAAT
Organism: Solanum corneliomulleri; assembly: GCA_027704805.1. Lineage (NCBI taxonomy): Eukaryota > Viridiplantae > Streptophyta > Magnoliopsida > Solanales > Solanaceae > Solanum > Solanum corneliomulleri. The sequence continues at coordinate 53,130,579 of JAKWIY010003056.1, read as the reverse complement.
GTTTAACCAACTTGAAGCTTTAATAGGATACCGTGTAACGCTCCCGCCTTGAAGATAAACTCAAGGTGTTACAAAGTCCTGAATGCTTAACCAACTTGAGACAGGATAAACCCGTGAAAAGACCAGTTTAAGGTGCAAAGGGACAAATATTTCCACCTTAAGGCATGGAAATTTAAAGATCCTTTTAAAGATAAATCCGCCAGAACTCTAGTTTAAGGTGCAAAGGGACAAGTTTGTCCACCTTAAGGCATAGAAATTTAAAGATTCGTTGAAGGATAAGCTCGCAACAAAGCTAGATTAAGGTGAAAAGGGAAAAATATCGTCCACCTTAAGGCATGAAAGATTTAAAGATCCTTTTAAATATACACCACTGAAAAGGTCAACTTAAGGTGCAAAGGGACAAATATTGTCCACCTTAAGACATGAAAATTTAAAACGATTCTTTTAAGTATACATCTGTGAAAAGGCCTAACTTAAGGTGCAAAGGGACAAGTTTGCCCACCTTAAAACATAGAAATTCAAAGATGTATTGAGGGATAATCCGCAACAAAGCTAGCTTAAGTTGCAAAGGGACAAACCTCGCGCACCTTTAGGCATGGAATTCGATTACATACGCATTTGGAGACTTCTACTTCTATACTTGAAGTCTTACCTTCATACTTAGAGTATTTGAATACTTCAACCTGTATACTTAGAGAATTTGGATACTTCAAATAATAAACTCGAAGAATATAAAGACTCCAATTTGCATACTTGATCTAATTTAAAGACTTCCACCATACTAATAAGAGATTCATATTTTATAAGGGTTCGCCCCTTCCATAAACCCATCAATGCTTCGTGCAAGTCTTAAGTTTGATGAGACATAAGATAAAAATAAAATATATATCGCTTCGACTTTCATGAAATAGTTTGACACTCATGCAACGGAACTTAGAATATGGTTCTAAGCGCCTACGTACCTCAATAATGAGGATCAAGTCACAACGTAGATCTGGGGATTTGAGTGATTATTCTTTTTTTTTGTGGTTGTGCCGTACCAAGTTTATACTCTTGCGGGCCAGGAGTGACACGCAGTTTAGGCTCGTACCTTAAGGAGCATCATCTTCCTTCAAGGATAGTATCTCTTAAGAAATTTGGCATTAATAGGACCGATCCTTAAGCCATCAGCATGAACAAGCTTGTAAGCACCATTTGAATATGCTTCTTGTACGACATATGGTCCATCCCACTTTGAGGTAAATTTTCCCCCAGACTTGTGCGAAGTAATGATTGGTCTTCTTTCCGCGAGAACTTGATCTCCAACTTGAAAGCACCTTAAGCGAACCTTCTTATTAAAAGCACGAGATAGACGAGCTTGATAACATTCAAGGTTTTGTTGGGCTTCTAACCTCTTTTCATCAAGTGCTTCTAACTCAGCAAGACGCAATCGAGCATTTTCTTCCTCAGTGAGCCCTTCTTGAATAGCAAGTCTTAAGGAGGGTATTTGACGCTCGAGTGGCAGGACTGCTTCAACTCCAAAAGCAAGTGAATATGGTGTTGCTTGAGTTGGTGTGCGATATGTTGTCCTATATGCCCACAAAGCTTCTTCCATTCTTTCATGCCAATCTCGTTTGGATTTGGAGACAACTTTCTTGAGCAGGTTGCATAGAGTCTTATTGAATGCTTCAGCAAGACCATTAGCGGCAGCATGGTACGTAGAAGATTTACGCTGCTTAAAGTCAAAAAGATCACAAATCTTGTTCATTAACTTGTTATCAAATGGTTTGCCATTGTCTGTTATTATATAGCGAGGGATGCCAAAGCGATAGATAATATTTACTCAAATAAAATTTGCAACATTCTCTTTCTTCACCTCTTTAAGAGCGAAAGCTTCAACCCATTTTGAAAAGTAATCAGTTGCAGCCAAGATGTACAAGTGTCCACCAGAAGACTTTGGTAATGGTCCTACAATATCCAGTCCCCAAGCGTCAAATGGCCAAGATGCGATGGTTGGGTGCAATACTTCGGGTGGCTGATGAATGAAATTCGCATGAAATTGACAAGCTTCGCATTTTCTAGCATAATATAAGCAATCTTTAACCATGGTTGGCCAGTAATACCCCATCCTCTTTATGTGAAAATGAAGTTTTGGTCCAGATTGATGTGATCCACATACTCCTGAGTGTGCTTCTTGCAGAGCTTGAATCGCTTCTTCCTCTCCCAAACATCGTAATAACATACCCTCAAATGATCTTCTATATAATGTATCCTTGTAGTAAAGGAAACGAGGTGCACGACGACGTATGTCAGTCCTTCTTCTTGGATTTTCTGGAAGTATCCCATAACATAGGTAGTCAATGATGGGTTGTCTCCAATCTTCCTTCGCAGCTTCAACAATGGCGACGATATGATCAAGCTTATTTTCAATATATTCTTCCTCATTTGACGGTGGTACTATCCTTTTTTGACAGACAGTTACTTGCGTTTGACTAGGAAGGGTTAGCATTGAAGCTAGAGTAATCAATGCATCAACTTTCTTATTCTCTGTTCGACGCACATGTTGAAGGGTTACATCCCCAAGCCATCTTATCAACTTTTGAGCATAATCATGATAAGGTCGCAATTCAGGCTTTTTTACTTCATAACTTCCTAAGAGTTGATTAATCACCAATTGAGAGTCACCAAAGACCTGTAAATGTAATTGTTTCATGTCAACGACCATTTCAAGTCCAAGTATCAGTGCTTGATATTCAGCGACATTATTGGAGCAACATTGTTTTAGAGTAAAAGAGAATGGTAGAATCTCTTCTTGTGAAGTGATGAACACCACGCCAGCACCAGCTCCGCCGCGATGTGCAGCCCCATCAAAGTACATTTTCCAAGGAGGTTGAACTTCAATTAACATCGCATCTTCATCAGGAAACTCATCAGTTAACTCCCAATCATTTGGTATAGGATGGCCTGCTAAGAAATCCGCTAGTGCTTGTCCCTTCACGGATTTTTGAGGGATGTACACAATCTCAAATTGTTGGAATTCGAGGTACCATCTTGCTAGTCGGTCACTAAGGACAGGTTTTGACATAACAAACTTGATGGGATTTGCTCTAGAAATAAGGTGGACAACATGAGCTTGAAAATAATGCTTCATCTTTTGAATTGAGAAGACCAGTGCCAAGCATAACTTTTCAATTGGCGAATAATTTAGCTCATTTGGCGTCATCGTTCTACTTAAGTAATAAAGAGCATTTTCTTTGCCTTCACTATTCTCTTGAGCTAACAGGGCTCCTACAGACCTTTCTTGTGTTGCAATGTAGAGTATCAATGGCTTTCCAGGTATAGGGGCTTCCAAAACCGGAGGTTTCGCTTGATACGATTTGATACTTTTAAAGGCTTCGCTACATGTTTGGTCCCAATTAAAAGGAGCACCTTTCTTCATGAGATGACTGAATGGTTGACATCTCCCCGCTAGATTTGAGATGAACCTTCTCAAGTAGGCTAACTTTCCTTGGAGACTTTTTAACTCATGGATATCTCGAGGTTCAGGCATCTTTGATATTGCATCGACTTTGGCTTGATCAATTTCAATCCCTCGATGTCTCATAATAAAGCCAAGGAACGTGCCGGAAGTAACTCCGAAGGCACATTTCAATGGATTCATCCTTAATTGATATCTTCGGAGTAACTCAAACACCATCCTTAAGTCTTTCAAATGATCACCCCTTTTCCTGGACTTCACTACCAAATCATCAACGTAACATTCAACATTTTTATGGAGCAAGTCGTCAAAGATATTTTGCATAGCCCTTTGATATGTGGCGCCAGCATTCTTTAAACCAAATGGCAGCACTTTGTAGCAATAAATACCTTTTGGCATGCGAAATGCAGTGAGTTCTTCATCTTTTGGCGACATGCGGATTTGATTATATCCAGAAGAACCATCCATGAACGACATTGCCTCATAACCAGTGGTGGCATCAATCATCAACTCTGGAATGGGAAGAGGAAACTCATCTTTAGGGCATGCATTATTGAGATCTCTAAAGTCAACACAAACTCGAATTTGACCATTCTTCTTCCTCACAGGAACAACACTTGAAATCCATGTAGGATATTTGACCTCACGAATAAAGCCTGCCTCAATGAGTTTGTTAACTTCATTTTCTATTAATGGAATCAAGTCTGGTCTAAAACGTCTTTGAGCTTGTTTAACTGGAGGAGAACCATTTTTGACTGCCAATTGATGGACCGCTACTCTAGGATTCAATCCAGGCATTTCTTTGTAACTCCAAGCGAATATATCTCTATATTCTTTGAGTATATTCATGTAAGCGACTTCTTCATCAATTTCTAGAAACGCACTCAAGTAAGTTGGCTTCGGATCTTCATCAGTGCCAAGGTTAACTTCCTTCAAAGGATCTATTGTGATCTTTACTCCTTCTTCAAGTTCTGGAGGAGCATCTTTAGCATCTTCCTCTTCCACAGGATCATTGTCATTGACTGATATATGACAACACGAGACAATATCTTCTACCTCTTCCACAATCTTCTTTTGAGGCAAAGAATCGTACTCATTTTGGATTGTAACATGATTTGAGGAACCTAAACTTTCTTCATCTTCCTCGAGCTCTTTGGTGTAAACCACAGTATGAACCTTTGCTTTGAGTTCCTCTTTACGGGAAACCATAAGTTCCACTCTTCGCCTCATCCTAGAAGGAATCAAAATTCTGAAATCTTTTCGAATCAAATGTGAAGCAGGCGTTGTAACTTTTAAATAACTTCTCAGGTTCTTGTTATTCTTCTTCAGAGGACCTAACCTCTCAAACACAGAAATTCTTGTTGTCGCTTCGCCAAGTCGATCAAAGACAGAAGGCCTTTTATTGGGAGCAGTGACGTCATCTTCAAAAGTTATATGATTATTACTGGCCCTTCTTATGGAAATGCAAATTGGCGGCGGTTGGCTATAACCTAGGCCTTCACGCGCTTTCCTAGTTGTATCTTCTGATGGGAGTTTCCCTAGTGCTGATGGCTCGCTAGGGTTGTATCCTGCCTTCACAAATAACTTGTAGGCATTGGGATCAAAACCTTCTCTTGTGCGCTTTGTAGGGAGAGTCATATCTAGCACTTGATCTTGAGCGACTGACTTTTCTTGCAACTTAGAAGACAGGTTTATTGCATCAATCCGTCTGATAGGAAGAGTTAGCCCTCTTAATGCATTTTCTTCAAGGTTAGATGGTTGATCTTGTTCTTTCTTCGCTTTTGGAACATAGCAAAGCCTAAAAGTCTGCTTCTTCTTTGAAGACAGGATCTTCCCTTCATTAAGAATGGGACAAGAGTCTTTAGTGTCAATTTTGCCTTATCGATAGCTGCATCAATTCTTTTACTTACGATATTATCAATCTTGATTGATTTGACGTCATTGGATTTGACCCCTTTAACAACATAACTTCTCATATAGAATTTCGCATCCGCAAAGTGTGTCTCCACTTCGGTGAAAGGATTATCATCTGCAACTATCTTTCTTTCAATTCCACCTTCAAGATATTTCAAACATTGATAGTAAGAAGATGAGACAATTCTATTCTCATGTACCCAAGGCCTTCCAAGTAATATGTTATATGATGTCTTTGCGTCAATTACATGCATCCATGCGCTTGATCGCAAATCTCCCATGTGGATCTCTAATTTAATAGAGCCTATGGACCTCTGCCCACCTTGATTAAATCCTTGTATCAACAGACGACTTTCACTAAGTTCCCCAGTCGTGATGCCAAGTTCCTTCAATGTGTGGATAGGCAAAATGTTGACTCCAGATCCTTCATCTATTAAGATTCTATTTATCTTCTTCTCTAGCACATGACCCACCATATACAAAGGACGATTGTGTAGTGTTTCACCAAATAGAAGATCGTTATCCGTAAATGTGATTTTAGTATCACAGACATGTGCTTCTTGGGAAGAAAGTTCAATAGATTTTTCAGAAGATGAAAGAGACATCATTTCTGAGATTTCCCTTGTTTCTTTTTCTTCTTCCCCAGGAGACACTTTTGGTGAGGATTCACTCGTTGTTCCTTCTTTTATAGTAGGAGGCACATTCATTGTTTGTCCTTTATCCACATTGAAACATGATGCCTCAACATTGCCTTGAGTAGACTTTGTACCGAACGAGCTTGGCAAGAATTCCTCTAGAGTCACAAGACGTTGAGGTTTTTGGTAGTGATGCACTTCAACCTTTGCCCTTTTGGGGCGCTTGATTGATTTTTTCTTCTCTAATTTCTTCACCATTTTTCCTCTAACCGGTTGCTCAGATAATTCTTTTCGTAAGCTTGACTTGTTGCGTCTTCGCCTAGTTACAAGAATCCAACCCTCATTACCATCTATGTCAACGTCCTGGTCTACTGACTCTTCTTCATGCTTTTCAGAGATATATATTTGGACCGGATCCAGTGACCCAAACGTGATAGAGGTATGGTTAGAACTAGCCTTCTCATCATCAAGGATAATTTTATTTTCGTTAGCCAATCGCATCACTCTTTCCTTAAAGACAAAACATTTTTCAAGAGGATGACTCACAAGTCTATGATACTTGCAATAATTTGGGTCATCAGTTTTTCCAGCTTCATCGGCTCGCTTCATCTCTGGCAAGTCAATGAGTTTTAACTCAAGCAATTCATCAAAAATTTCAGAAACGTCAGAATCCAAGAAGGGATACTTTTTTCCTTGCATCTCCCTTAGCGTCGACTTTTGATTTGGACGTGCTTGGAAAGTCGTTCTCACATTTTGTTTTACGCCCTCATTCGTAGTGAACTTTGTGGGTGACACATTTACACTCATGGATTCTTTGTTGTCATTTTTGGGCAGAAACTTGCTCCACCTCTTGGGTTCCTGTTTGTCCATTCCTTTGCGAGGATCATGGACAATAGTCATATCTTTTCCGGCAGATGTCATGCTCAACTCCATATCATGAGCGCGAGTAGCTAAATCCTCGAAAGATTTTGGTTTTATTCCTTGCAAGATGTAAAGAAGCTCCCAGTGCATTCCTTGAATACACATTTCGATTGCAGAAGCTTCACTAAGCCTGTCCTTGAAATTTAGGCTCGCGTTCCTCCATCGATTTATGAAATCTATGACCGGTTCATCCTTCCTTTGGCGAGTATTCGTGAGTTCTACCATGCTCACTGTGCGCCTTGTGCTATAGAAGCGATTGAGAAACTCATGTTCTAGTTGCTCCCAACTATCAATAGAGTTAGGTTCGAGATTGGTGTACCAATCAAAGGCATTTCCTTTTAGAGAGCGGACAAACTGTTTGACAAGATAGTCTCCATATGTTCCAGCATTATTACATGTCTCCACGAAGTGCGCGACATGTTGTTTCGGATTTCCTTTTCCCTCAAATTGTTGAAATTTGGGAGGTTGATAACCAGCAAGCATTTTAAACTTATCAATCCTAGCAGTGTATGGTTTAGCATACATATGAGAAGACTTGGTGGAGACTTCATACTTATCTTTGATAGTTCCTTCAATAAACTCCTTCAAGCGATCGAGCGGGATCATTCCTTCAGAAGAAACTGGCATCTCTTTAACAAACGGGGATTTCTTAGCAGGATCTTCGATTTCTTGAACTTCAATGTCCTTTCCAGGTGCATGGCTCGCATCTCCATCTAAAAGTCCTTCTATCCTGTCCATCATCTTGTCAATTCGAGATTCTTGGTGTTGTACATGCTTCGTTAATCCTTCAACCAACTTCGTCAGATTTGCGAGTTGTTCCTCAGGAGAGGAAGCAGCAGTCACCATCGTTTGCATGATCATCGGAGATGCAGGCGAGTAACATGGATTGTCGCGTAAGTTAATTTTCAGTGGACTCACATTCACATTACGCGATATACGCGGAGATGATTCACAAGTTGAATCACAGTTCTCCCTTGTGGTAGTGTTCTTGGAACCAGATTGCTCAAGTAGAGCCAATGTCTTTTTGATCTTTTCAGCAACACTACTTCCTCCTTCTAGAGAATTTGTGGAGGAACTTGCTCCTTTGGGATTCGAAGACCCAAAAACAGGAGTTGATGCAGACGACACTTGAAGCGTTTGTTGCCCTAGTGTAGCAGCCTTGCTTCTCGTAACAACTCCAAAACTTCCAAGGGTAACTCCAAGGATGTCTTCAACTTCAGTAGAGAACTTGGAGCTAGCGACCTTAGAGGAGGTTGATCGAGAGTTGTTGTTCATGGAAGTCATCTTGATATTCTTTGACGTTTGAAAAGTTGAGATGAGAGGTAGAGATTGTCCCACTGGGCGTGCCAGAATGTGTAGACAATAAAATTCGCTTCGAGAAAACCATAATCAAGAACGGAAAATTATAGCAACAATCGATTTTATTATTTCAAATGCGAGTGTTACATCTCTATAATTCCTCTGAATTCGTCTTTTCAAATATAAATTCAAGGGCTTTAAAGCTTGTTCTTGAATCTACGATTAACTTGAACTTGAACTTTATCTTGATCTTGACTTTTATTTGAACTCAAGGGCTTCGAGCTTGTTCTTGAATTCGGTGGTCTTGATCTTGATCGTTCTTGAACTTGAATGCTTGAATTCTTAAACTTGTAGCTTTGTAGAGAATTAAATGGCGTTTGTACCACAGAGTTTCTCTAGCTTTTTGTTTAGAATTTTCTGTCCCTTTTCTGAATTATGAGGACCCCTATTTATAGTTTTAGAATAGAGGAGTTGCGATTGGAATAGGATTCCATTCAGCCAATCAGATTGAAGTGACATGGCATTGCTTTATGGAGGGGGCTTGTCATCTTTGACACATGTCATGATTCTATTGGTTTTCTTATTTGACTTGGCATGCCACATCATCTGCACACGTGGCGCCAAGATGGGCTCTAGAAATGAGATGAGATTGGGTTTAACAAATTGGGTTCATCCAATGTAGCCCAAATCAATTAATTTAGGCTTTAATTAAATCCATATTTATTGGACTTAAATATTTAACTCAATTATATCAATCCACAATATTTATTTGGATTAATATATTTATGAATTCAATATAATCCGAATTATTTGATAAATTTATATTTAATAAATTTTAAATGATTACAAATGCCCCCTGCTTCAAGTCTTGTCGAGATATTTTATCTTTTGGAGACTAGGCTTGAAGCATTAACTGGTTACTGAATTCACCTTAGTTAAAAATGAATTATAATTGAATTAACAATTGTAATCCTACTCAATTTCATATTCATATATATGTTTTATTGCCCAAGCCAAAAAGAAATTGTAATTGAACTAGGAATTGTAATCCTACTCAATTTCATATTCATATTGTGTTTTATTGTCCAAGCCAAAAAGAAATTGTAATTGAACTAGGAATTGTAATCCTACTCAATTTCATATTCATATTATGTTTTATTGCCCAAGCCAAAAAGGAATTGTAATTGGACTAGGAATTGTAATCCTACTCAATTTCATATTCATATTATGTTTTCTTGTCCAAGCCAAAAAGAAATTGTAATTGAACTAGGAGAAGGATTCTATCCCACCACATGACATCTATAAATAGATACATTGTCTCCATAATTTTATCTTCAATTACAGATTGTGAGCCTACGACGAAAAGGGCATACTCAAGGTAATTTTCCTTGCTTTTTTTATTTATTTTCGTCATTTTTTTACAGCTTGACATGTCTGTCGTAGAAAATTCATATCTCATTGTAGAAAAATTGAAATCATGAACCGTTTAATTTTTCAGAAACTATACTTTTAGATCTATAACATACCCGAAATTCAAAATTTAATACATTCAGAATCTTTTTTAATTATTTTTTGAAGTTAGCTCTAGATTCTGTCATGCTAAAAATTCGTCACTTTTTTTTACATCCTGACATGTTCGTCGTAGAAAATTCATATCTCAATTTAGAAAAAACGAAATCATGAACCGTTTTATTTTTCAGAAATTAGACTTTTAGATCTCCAACATACCCGAAATTCAAAATTTAATACCTTAAGAATATTTTTAGATGATTTTTTGAAGTTAGCTCTAGATTCTGTCATGCTAAAAATTCGTCACTTTTTTTTATAGCCTGACATGTTCGTCGTAGAAAATTCATATCTTATTGTAGAAAAATCAAAATCATGAACCGTTTAAATTTTCAGAAACTAGACTTTTTGATCTCTAACATATCCAAAATTCAAAATTTAATACCTTCAGAATCTTTCTAGATGATTTTCTAAAGTTAGCTCTAGATTCTGTCATGCTAAAAATTCGCACTTTTTTTACAGCTGACATGTTCATCGTAGAAAATTCATATCTCATTGTAGAAAAATCAAAATCATGAACCGTGTAATTTTCAAAAACTAGACTTTTTGATCTCTAACATATCTAAAATTCAAAATTTAACACCTTCAGAATCTTTCTAGATGATTTTTTGAAGTTAGCTCTAAATTCTGCCATGCTAAATATTTTCAGATTTGTGTGACTTACTAAAAATCTCGTGTCTTGACGTTGGAACCGCGAAATCACAATCCACTTGGTGATTTCTAATCTAGAAATAAAGGTCTACAACACATCCAAGATTCAAGATTTAATACCTTTCGAGTCTCAAACATCTTGACAGGTAACAATCTCTCCTTCACTTGTATTTTTTTTTTTTTGTAGATCATCAAAGGGAATTTTATATTTTATGGAGGCTACATAATGGAAGGATTTATAACATAAAAATGTGCTTAACGGTCATGCCTTAACAAAATAAATAAATAAAACTCTCAAGGTGTTCCATGGCCCCGAATGCTTAACCAACTTGATGCTTTACTAGAATACCGTGTAACGCTCCCGCCTTGAACATAACCTCAAGGTGTTACAAGGTCCCGAATGCTTAACCATCTTGAATCTTTCACTAGAATATCGTGTAATGCTCCCGTCTTGAAGATAACCTCAAGGTGTTACAAGGTCCCGAATGCTTAACCATCTTGAAGCTTTCACTAGAATATCGTGTAACGCTCCCGTCTTGAAGATAACCTCAAGGTGTTACAAGGTCCCGAATGCTTAACCATGAAGCTTTACTAAAATACCGTGTATGCTCCGCCTTGAAGATAACCTCAAGGTGTTACAAGGTCCCGAATTCTTAACCAACTTGAAGTTTTAATAGGATACCATGTAACGCTCCCGCCTTGAAGATAACCTCAAGGTGTTACCAGGTCCCGAATGCTTATCCAAGAAGCTTTACTAAAATACCGTGTAACGCTCCCGCCTTGAAGATAACCTCAAGGTGTTACAAGGTCCCAAATGCTTTAACCAACTTGAAGTTTTAATAGGATACCATGTAACGCTCCCTCCTTGAAGATAACCTCAAGGTGTTACAATGTCCTGAATGTTTGACCATGAAGCTTTACTAGAAAACCGTGTAACGCTCCCGCCTTGAAGATAACCTCAAGATGTTACAAGGTCCCGAATGCGTAACAAACTTGATGCTTTACTAGAATACCGTGTAACGCTCCCGCCTTGAAGATAACCTCAAGGTGTTACAAGGTCCCGAATGCTTAACCATGAAGCAAATAAATAAACCATACAATAAAAAAGGAAAAATTTTAAATATAAAAATTTGGCTAATTAGGTAACTCAATTATTATTAGAAGACTCTTTTTGGAATTAAAATTAAGGTTGTCAAAAAATAGAGAGAAATATAAAAGGAAAACCTTTAAATATTAACTTTCCTACAATATAAAAGGAAAAATTTTAAATATAAAAATCTGGCTAATTAGGTAACTCAATTATTATTAAAAGACTCTTTTTGGAATTAAAATTAAGGTTGCCAAAAAATAGAGAGAAATATAAAAGGAAAACCTTTAAATATTAAGGTGCAAAGGGACAAATTTTGTCCACCTTAAGACATAGAAATTTAAAGATTCATTGAAGGATAAGCTTGATCAACTTGAAGCTTAATAGGATACCGTGTAACGCTCCCCCCTTGAAAATAATCTCAAGGTGTTACAAGGTTCCGAATGTTTAACCACCTTGAAGTTTTAATAGGATACCAACTTTAAAATAACCTCCGAATGTTACACGGGACCTTGAATACCATGTAATGCTCCCGCTTTGAAATAACCTCAAGGTTTTACAAGGTCCCGAATGCTTAACCAACTTGAAGCTTTTACTAGAATACCGTGTAACACTCCCGCCTTGAAGATAACCTCAAGTGTTACAAGGTCCCGAATGCTTAACCATGAAGCAAATAAATAAACCATACAATATAAAAGGAAAAATTTTAAATATAAAAATCTGGCTAATTAGGTAACTCAATTATTATTAAAAGACTCTTTTTGGAATTAAAATTAAGGTTGTCAAAAAATAGAGAGAAATATAAAAGGAAAACCTTTAAATATTAAAATCTGGCTAATTAGGTAACTCAATAATTATTAAAAGACCCTTTGTGAAATAAAAATTAAGGTTGTCAAAACAATATCACCCAGAATTTTATCTTCCTGTTCAAGGTTGGAATAAAAATAAAACCTAATTACTGTTATAAATAGACTGTTATTGCCTCTCTTTTTTTATTGTTTATTCCTTCCACTAATTTCTTCAATGTCTAATCAAAAGTCTTTGCTTAGACTTAAGAAGACATTCTTCTACAATTTCTTTCCATCCAAAGCTGAAGAAGAAGCTTGCAAACTTAACAACACTCCATATATAGCAGTTACTCTTATCTCAATTAGTTTTCGAGTCACTACATGTGGAGTGTTGTGAAATTTGCAAGCTTCTTCTTTAAGAAAAAAATTACTCATGATGAGGTTATTGTACAATTTCCTTAAGAAAATACTTACACCATCATACTTATTAGGGATATTCTCCTCTCTTATATCCCACATGCCAAAAGAAACATCGCACCTGTTCTCCAAACTTTTGGCCACATCCAATGTCTAGTATCCAAGAATGTACTCAAATGTGTCGAAAAATGGAATCATTAGCTATCCTACAATAACCTCGTTAGTAATCTTTTTCTTGATCTTCTAGGGATTTTCCAATTTTTCCTCATGAGGTTATTGTAGGAAAGTTGATGATTTCATTTTTCGAGACGTTTGAGTACATTCTTTGATATTGGACATGGGATGCGGCCAAAAGTTTGGATAATGGGTGCGATTTTCCTATTGGCGTGTGGGATATATCAAAGGAGAATATCCTTAAGAAGTATGGCGGTGTGAGTGTTTTGTTAAAGAAATTGTACAGTAATGACTTTTATCTTTCATGAGTCAAATTGTTCAATAGTTGCTGATTAAGCATTGGTGATGAAGTTCGACTTTATTGAGATCCTAGATCGTCAGGTTTAATGTTCAAATTATTTTCTCAAGTCCGCGCTTAGTTAAAGGCCCACGAATTTAGGACAAAAAACAATACTCAAGATTTTTTTCGCTATCATATAATTGTAATAGATGAAGATTGGAATGTTTGCATTATGGAGTATGACGATTCTTCAAATTACCAATTTAGTTTTTGCAATTCCCTTTTCGTACATGTGTTTTCTTTCCTTGTTATTATAATTATTTTTTAATTTAGATGTGCAATTTCGCAAACTAATAGTTGCTCTAATGATTGATTTCTCCTCTAAGTTGCAAACTAGAATAAAAACCTCTTTGGTAAGATTTTTTGCACCAATTGTATTGACATTGAAAAGTATCATGATCGTTCAAATAAAGTTTTTTGTCCCAACAAGTAGTATATTATTTGTTTCGATCGAATTCTAGAACTAACTATTCAGAGCAATTGTATCTAGCAACTATATCATACTTGGACAAGAACTTGTCATTTCTATGACTATAAATAAGACCTATATTTTCTGTGTGAAAACTACATATATATTGATTGAGGGGCGTATGTTCAAGCATAAACTCCAAATTCTTGGAATTCTATGAAATCATTGAAATCCAAGATACATTCTTGCAAGTCTTGTTGAGCTTCTTCATGTGGCAGACACATGACCATCAAATGCCTTAAATATTTGATTTCCCCTCATCAGCATGATCACAATGACGATCGTCTGATTTCAATTCAAGTAGTTTTTCAATTATTTTTTCTATATTTGTGGAGCCATATGAATATGGTTTTCCCCACATGGTTAAATGATCATAACACATACATCTGCTCCAATCAGAGTTAAAAGTTCTTTTTCTTTCTTAAAAAATATTTTTTCCTTTGCCGCAAAGTTGCAGCTAGCACGTGCTTCATTTGAATCAATAAACTCTATTTGAATCTTTTGCTTATTACTGATGACAGTCGTTTCCATTGCAAAAGAAAATAAGAAGATGTTTTGGATGAATAAGCCCGAGCAACTTTGAGAGGAACACCAGGGTAATTTACAATAAGTGTACGAGCTTATTTGTCTCTTGTCTTGTCACATTATTTCATAGTTTCATATTATAAATCTATTTGTCACGTGTATTGTCACATTATACAATATTTCCTATGAGTCTATCTTTCGTGGTATTTTTGTGTTTATTTTGTATTTTTCATATTTATCATGTGAAACTATTACTAATTTATATATATGACTAATGTTTGGACATTATGCACTTGTGTCCATGTCATGCAATACATGTTTTTAATACAACATAAATAATAATAATAAATATGGGTATATTAACTAACATAGGCAAACCTTAAAAGTTGAGTTAACTATAATTCATTAGTTAGTTAGGTACATTCATAATGAGTTAATGTTTTAGCGTTATTAGGTATAAACAAGTAATATCATTGTATGATACCTTGGTTCTTCAATGTTGAATCTAAGGCTTCGAAGATTGTATATTTTTTTTTTTTGGAATATAGAACTAACTATTAGGAAAAATTGTATCTAGAAACCATACCATACTTGGAAAAGAACTTATTATTTCTACGACTATGAAAAATGACCTATGTATTCTATGTTAAAACTCCACATTAGTTGAGGGACATATTAAGAGCATCAACAGTGTTCTAGTAGGCTTTGAGAAGCAAAAAAAATTATTGGAAATCTATTAATGAGTTTCGAAAGCCAGGATGCATTTTGCAAGGCTTGTTGAACTTCTCCATGAGACTCGCATCACAAATATATTTCAATTTCATAGACTAGGTGGAATGACCCAAATGTGCCTTTTTATTGTGTATAGATATTATTGGTTTTTAAAAAACTATGCAGCTGCGGAAAAGGTTTAAAATGTCTCTCTTTGAATTTTGGTTGTCTTTCAATTGATTTCAACAATTTTATTAAATATTAAGGGGCTTTAAATAGCCAACATAAATATATAATCTGCATAATTTAAAATTCAAGAATTCTAAAATGTCTCAATAACAAAACAACATAACTAAGATTCAGATTTCAATTTTATCTTAAACTGAACAACGTATTTTTTTGAAAACTCATTATTTGTTTTAGTTAATGCAATTGTAAAAACTGCTCCTCCTCAACTCTTCTCCGCTAGTAGTTGATGCTGATTTTTCGTGGTTATTTTGAGCTTGCACGTTTTTCAAAATTGATATTTCTCTTTTTCTTTCTTTTTCTTCTATTGATTTTGTGCTTCAAAAACACTTACCATGAAGTTTTATTGTGTGAAATTGTTTTTGAAAGTGCTTTTATTTGGAAAATTGTAGGACTCACAAAGTGTAGTTGTAAGTATATTTCTTCCATTACAACACCACATCTGACATATGTTATAATATATGAATTCATTTTCACTATAGTTGTATCCAATGAATATTTTTTGGGCATTCAAAGAAAAATAGCTACATGACATTGATATTTGTTAAAAATACTCTTACACTTCGAATATGAGGACGGGTTGAATATAGTAGCCCTAACGGATTAAAATGGATAACCGTGGTGTGTAGATCATTTCCTATAGTCACGTTATTTTAAGGCATATTTTCACATTTTTGAGCCTACTGCAAGGAATTACGTGATTTTTTTATTTTTCATGTGTATTAGCCCATGAATTTTGCGCTTATAAGTACCAAAAAAAATCCTAAGGACATTGTAATGAGTTGGAGAACATTACGTATAGTCACACCATTTTTAAGGCATAATTTAGCATTTGTGAACCAACATGTAGGAATTATACAACTTTCTTGATTTTTCATATGTATTATTAGCTCATGGATCTTGCGCCTTGGAGCACTCTAAAAGTTTTTTGAAAAAAACTTTATGAGGACCTCTGTAATGATTTGGGGAAACATTACATATAGTCACACCATTTTAAGATATATTTTGGCATTTATGAGTTATCATTTAGGAATTACATGACTTTCTTTGTTTTTAGTGTGTATTATCCCATGAATTTGATGCCTTGAAGCACCCAAAAATATTTTCTAAAAGAAATTTATAAAGACCTCTGTATTGAGAGAGGGGTCTTACGTATAGTTACACAATTTTTAAGGCATATTTTTTGCATTTACGAGCCAACATTTAGAAATTACACAACTTTCTAGATTTTTTCATGTGTATAAGCTCAAGGATCTGGCGTCTTGGAGCACCCAAAAAGGTTTTACGTAGAAACATTATGAGGTCCTCTGTAATGTTGGGGGTGGAATTACATATAATTATACCATTTTAAGACATATTTTTACATTTACGAGCCAACTTTTAGGAATTACGCAACTTTTTTGTTTTTTCTTGTGTATTAGACCATGGAAGTAGTGCCTTAGAGCACCAAAAAAATCTGGAAAAAAAAATGAGGACCTCCTTAATGATTTGCAGGTAGAATTACATATAATCACACCATTTTTAAGGCATATTTTTGTATTTACTAGCTAACTTTTAGGAATTGTGCAATTTTCTAATTATTTTTTCTGTGTGTATTATCCCATAGATCTAGCACCTTGGATCTCCCAATTTTTATTTTAAAAAACTTTATGAGGACCTCTATAATGAGTTAGGGGGTTACATTACTCTTAGTCACACCATTTTTAATTCATATTTTCCCATTCACAAGCCAACTTTAAGGAATCATATAACTTTCTTGTTTTTTTTTGTATCTATTAGCCTATGCATCTGATGCCTTGGAGCACCCAAAATAATTTTACGAAACAGCTTTATTAGTAAGTCTATAATGATTTGGGGGAGTATTATGTATAGCCACACTATTTAAGGCATTTTTTTGCACTTACAAGCCAATTTTCAGGAATTACATATCTTTCTTCGTTTTTGATGTGCATTAGCTCATAGATCTGGCGCGTTGGAGCACCTAAACAAACATTCTGGAAAAAAATTGGGAGGACCTTCGTAATGAGTAGGGGGAGTATTACGTGTGGTTACAACATTTTTAAGACCTATTTTTGCATTTACGAGTCAACTTTAGAAATTATGCGACTCTCTAGACTTTTCGTATGTTAGCCCATGGATCTGACGCCTTGAGCGTCCAAATTTTTTTCTAAAAAGAAACATTTAGAGGACATCCGTAATGAGTTAGGGGAACATTATGTATGATCACACCACTTTAAGGCATTATTATAACATTCACGAGTCAATTTTTTGAAACTACACATTTTTCTTAGTTTTTGTGTATTAGCCCATGAATCTGATACCGAACACCTAGAATTTTTTTCCACAAAAATCTTTAGAAGGACCTCCTTGATGATTTGGGGGATCAATATGCATAGTCTCACCATTTTAAGTCATATTTGTATTTACGAGTAAATTTTTAGGAATTATGCGACTTTCTTGGTTTTTCTTATGCATTAGTCAATGGATATGCCACCTTGGAGCACCTAAAAATTTATTTGAAAAATCTTTGTGTGGACCTCCGTAATGAGTTGGGGGAGTATTACATATAGTCACACCATTTTAAGGCATATTTTCTTATTTTTTATCCAACTTTTAGGAATTACGCGACATTCTTGGTTTTTGTGTATATTAACCCATGGATCCGTCGCCTTGGAGAACCCAAAAATATTTTCTGAAAAAACAATATGATGACTAACGAAAGGAGTTGGAGAAGTATTACACATAGTCATGTCATTTTATGGCTTATTTTTGCAATAACAAGCCAACTTTTAGGAATTATGCAATCTTGGAGAGCCCAAAAACTTTTTCGAAAAAAACTTTACGAGGACCTCCATAATGAATAGGGGGGCATTACATATAGTCACACTATTTTAAGACATATTTTTGCATTTACGAGCCAATTTTGAGAAATCACATGACTTTCTTTGTTTTTCGTGTGTATAAGTCCATGGATCCAGTGCCTTGGAGCACCTAACAATTTTTCTCAAAATAACTTTATAAGGAGCTCTATAAGTGATCATTAGATATAGTCACACCATTTTAAGGCATATTTTTGCATTTATGATCGTGTATTGGTAGATGGTGATGAAAACAAGCTATATTGAAATCCAAGATCTTCAAATGTAGTGTTCAAATTACTTTCTCGTATTTGCGCTTAGTGAAAAGTACAAGAATTTAGGACCAAAAAAGACATTCCATAGTATGTTTGTTACCTCATTAGGATTGGTAAGGTAAGGCCTAGACCCCCTTTCTTGTACTTATTTCTGTTGAGATTGTTTTTATTTCTAATAAAATGCCAGTAGACACTCCATGTAGAGGTAAATTTTCCCCCAAGAAATAAAAATATAGGTGTAATAGTTGGAAGATTGAAATAATTGAACTATGGAGTAGGATGATCCTTCAAATTCCCAATTTAGTTTGTGCACATCCCTTTTTGTTTATATGTTTTCATTTATTATATGTATGAGTAATTTTAGGAGAGAATTAGAAAATGGAGAGAGGAAAGATAAAAGTAGATTTGTATACATGAGTATACAAACCCGAAAAGGGGTCTTTTCTTTCGGTATACAAATTGTTCATGGGTCCCATAATTTATAGCAAATTATATTAAACTATAGTAACACATAATAGTTAATTAAAATTGTAACCTCGTTGAATATTAAACTAGTAATGTTTGTCAATCCGCGTACTTTTCCAAACTTAGATTGCAATAAAAATTTATCTTATTAAGTAATATTTATCTTATATGTATGAATCGTCATATATTGATTTTTTTAAGAATTATTTGTAGTTATATATAATTTGACTTGTCCATAATTATTATAGGTGTATACTTTCAATAAAGTTTGGGCCGGTTCGACTATAAGGCAACTAAAGTAATGACTTGGAGTCTCAATTATATTAGGGTTTTACTTTTTCCTAAAAAGGAACACACACACACTCACAAGCACAAGCACAAAGTACATTCTCATAATGATACAATCAAATCATGATTCATTGCATCCATCATTTATACTTCCTCATTTACAATTAGTGTGATTAATAGTTTGTACATTCGTATACACACATTTATCCTAATGAAGCAATAACTAACATACATCACACAATCATAGAATCACAATCATAACCTACCTCGAAGCAAGCTTGAAACCTAAGAAACTTGATCCTACCCTTTCAAGATTCGTTCCGCTTATTATTGGTCTACAAACATTCCTAATAACATGAAAACCAATAAACAATCATTAATTACCTGAATTACTAATAATTTGATGAACCCTAGATCAAACCCATGATCCAGTCTCCCAATTAGGATTGATTCCATTATAAATTTTAGATTAAGATCCTCCCTCATTGATAATTACCCATTAAATTACGTTTATGCATCAAAAAAACATATTCGGTTAGTGAAAATCTTACTTTTAGCCTCAAGAATGGTGAAAAACTGTCAAGAAGAGACCTGAGTTCATTCCTTAGCTCTCAAATTTGAAATTTTCACAATAAAAAAACTGGGGTTTATCGACAATTTATGGATTAAGCCATCGACTCGAGGAACACAAATTTTTTCTTTAAACTGAGCAGACCTTCCCCATCAAGAGTGTTCTCTTGTGCCTTACCAATAGCACTCTTCTTCTTAAGTTCTTTTAAATTTTTATCCTTATATTCTCTTGGTCTTGATCCCTTCAATAAACCTGACCCTTACTTTGATGCTAAATAACACTCCATCTTTCTCTAGGATTCCTAATTGCATATATTTAAACTCCAAAGTATGAATTTACTTAGTCAAAGTTCGCTTAGCTACACTCAAGCAAGCTAAACTGCCCGTACTTACCGTCTTTCGACTCAAAGTGTCTGCTACTACATGAGCCTGTCGGCTTTCAACGGGTCCAGATATGCCACTACATGAGCCTACCGGCTTTCAACGGGTCCGGCTATCCTTTCACCAGTTGGTCAGTTATGGAAGACTCTACTAGGTAGAAGCCCGAATATCATTAAGAATATCTTATTTTGTTCTAATAACTGATGTTAAATAATTGATTTTACAGGATTATGGATTGAGGAGCAAAGCATGAACACTAAGTTTCATAAAGGAACAAAGCGATCTGAAAGATTGAAGAAAAGAGATTTTGGTGATTGCCAAATCCATTTGGCGAATCACCGTATGGCGATTTAATCGCTTAGATTTCCAGTTGCCAGGCCTGAATGAAAGAATTTCAAGTTGGCGAGAGAAAGGAGTCGTCAGCATATCACCGGAGTGATTTCGTGATAGAAAGTTAGATTGCACTAAGTTACAAACCATAAGGTTGCTGAAGGCTAAGTCAAAAGGGTGATGAAACTGACAAAAAAAGGATCGACTTATTGATGGTGAGCCCGACTTAATTCACTAAGTGATTCCTCCCAGTACATTTTCGGCAACTATAATACATTTTTGAACATTTAGTAAAAAAAGAGAATTTCAATAATTTTGAGTCCTAAATTTTAGTTTACAGAGTTAGGAGATAGTTTTCTCTAGTTTTCCCTAAGCTTTGGAGAGTTGAAGTATTTCACTTTTAAGAAATTGAAAGTGGATCTTTGATATTTTTCGAATTCAAACATTATAAAGACGAAATCAATACTACCCAGTTGATGAAAACATAATTTGGTAACATTTTTTATCTTTTTAAATGTCTAGCTGAAACCTCAATTATTGGGGTGTGATTATGTGATTATGGGTTGATTTACTTTATGGGTATTGAAAATTGTTAGTTTTAATGCTATTTAGAAGTGAGTTTAAACATGAATTTTGGATTAAATTTAAGAATTGTAGTTGCAAATGTAGTTCTAGTTTGTGTTGTTGACCTTCTCGATAAGATAGGTTTTAAATTAATAGTAAGTGGGTATTGGGTTGACATGGGTTCAGCTTAAAAGAGTGAATTCTAAGCCCTTTTTCCACACATTCAGTTCGAGAAAGTGAATGAACTATGGTGTAGACTGTTCTTATTTTCCATGCTTATCGATGTTCGAGAGAAATCAACTTGGTTTGGGGTAAAATGTTCGAGAGAAAGTTTACGTCATCTATAGTAAAGATTACTTACTAATATTAACTGTCTAATAGTTGCAATTACCTATTTTCTACATTGACCTATAATCGAATCACATCCCAAGAACCCATCTCGTTATTGTTTTTTCGTGATTGTTTTGCTGTTTTTTTAGTTGATAATTAAAACCAAAACCCCCTTATTTGATATTCATGTTCACCCCTTGAATTGAACTATGTGTTTATTTGACAATGTCTATTCCTATGTCAGATTTGAACATGTTCACACTTTTCTATTGAATCTTAAACGCGTACCGCTCCCTATTATGATTCGACCCAACTCATTTAGTTGGGTTATATACTGACTAGCAACCGTTGACACTTAGAATTGGATGAAGTGTCCTTGAAATGTTAATAAGTGACGAACCATGCATTGCTCATGAAATGAAGAAAAGAAATCCAGTGGCCACCCATGTGAAGGCACAACTCCACAAAGAGCTAGATGGGCCATGCTACTTAAGATCGATCGTTTACTTGATCAAGAAGGAAATTCCACATTGTCTAAGTGTGGGTTCATGGAGGTCTTGATGAGCATTCTACCCTAAGATGACTCGTCAGTCTGCCCAAAAAGTGTTGTGACATTGTAGTCCTACTTTAGTAGGATTTATGTTCATAAAGTATTTTTAATTACTTAGAAGGCAATCATCGTGACTTAGTGTTCATAATAAAGAATATTTTGGTTTACTATTATTATAAGTTCCTTATATCATGATTTCAATACTAAATTCTACATTGTTTCTTGAAATAATGAGCGCTAAATACCACATTACTAGTTGTGGGAACCATGACTAAACCATTACTATGAATTCATAATACAATTAATGTTTTCATTGTTAGTTGCACTGATTGATTCTACTTTCATCATTATTTCGTTCTAATGAGTGCGCACATTAGAATATGCATGCATTTATTACTTGTTTTAGAGAAAAGTGATAACTATGAAAAAGTTAGAGTCATATTCCATTAACTTGTTATGAAGAAGTGTGCTCCAGAGAAGAAAGTCTACTTAATAAGTATGCAAGGATAAACATCAAAACACTATAAGACCGAGAGGAAAAGAGTGAAATTCGTCTAATAGGGTTGATAAGCGTTTACATGTATCTAAACTTTTAGGAACAAGTAATATTAACAATGGATAGTTGCTTGTATAGATTTTTAAAATGAATTAAAGGTCATAGGGAACACAATCCTTGTCTCAGTAAATCGACTACTAAAATCTTTGATACATTGTTGCTCTTGTTGACAGTGAAACTAAATTCAACATTAGTTACTTAAACAATAAATACACAATATGTACTTTCTTTTGGAAATATTAGCCGCAATTGAATAAGAGCGTGAATAAGGTTATTTCTACTGTAAATTTTCACGACCCAACGCAGTGGGCCGTGTGGGCACCTACTCTAAAATTTAAGTAGGAGGAACCTTGATCCCCAAGCGATTTAAAACATGCGAAAGATTAAGAACAATATATATAAAAGGAAATTCATGAGATATTTACACAAATAAAAGTTTAAAAAATACAAATTTAAGTTTGTAAAATAAATTTTTAACGCCCCCAAGGATCTAGTCTTATCACGTACAAGAGCTTCTAAGATCTCAGGGTATAAAATGCAGTAACTATTGACAGTGCTTCCACCACAGTAAAGAAAGAGTAGAAGTTGTTGTAGATTGTCTTAGTCTTCACCTATGAAACATAATTGACCCTGAAGCCATACTATGCCAAAATGCATAACAAGAGTAGTATCAGTACAAACCATACGTACTGGTGGGTATCATCAACCGACCTGTTGCGCATTGCATAATATAAAGAAATTAACCAACAGGAAACATGCAATAAGAAAGTACACCTCTCAAGATTTCTCCCTCTACCTTTACCACTCCCGTACACCTTAAAAATACTAGTACACTTGACTCTAATTGTCTACTCTATCACCATGCTCGCTCCGTTCTTGAATCCTAGCTTAACCATTCTATCTCATAGCGGAGCTCCCTAATACAACCACTACTAACCCAGCCAACTACTTCAGTCATGCCCTAGCTTTTTCTGCATCACTATTTTGCCCCTGACCACATAATATACTCTATCGAGACTCACTAACCATTTCTAATACGAATCCCCTTTCCAAGGTAAGGCCTAACTACTTTTGCACCATGAACACTACCCCACTTGTCATTATTTAAGAACACATGCAGCCTCTCTAATGATAGTCGTTAGTGACAATGGGACCCTCGATCTCCACTTACCAAACAACATACATAAATATTGGGCATGATAATTCAAAGTTAATTATAGTAAATGAGGTATTATAAGTAATTACAACATCATCAACATACATATATAGGGAATATAATTCAATTATAATTTTAGGAGCAATATAAAATTCCCCCATATCAAGAACAAGTAGTCACAAATGGTTCTCTCGTGGAACCCATAACCAAACTGTTAGTGTGTTGGAATGTGACAACCGATCCAATATATGTGTTAGAACGTTACACTTAATCCATAATATGTGTCGGAAGGCCATAATATGAATTTTACCCGAAGGCTAAACCCCTCGTAAGGTCAACACAACTCACTTTTTCAATGCATGAAATATATTACGCAATGAGCATGAATTTAGGACTACTCAAGTAAGAAAACCTAGCCTAGCTAGGCACCAAGAAATTGTAGAGGGATGGTAGCAGTAATCTTGACTTTCAGACAACAAGACAGTGGATTTTAATTGGGAATGATTGAGTTGTGTCGACCTTGCGCTAGAAATCTATTTCTACTTCCATTGTAATCTTAGAGCAACTTTTTTAGCATTTGTGGGGTGATCCTTACCTATTTTTGGCACTTAAGGAAAAAAAGAAAATAAGACTTCGCTTCATTAAGTTCTGCCCCTAACCATCCTACTCTGGCGCTCCCAGCTGATGGGGCACCACTATAGCGGCACCACTCTACTCTGGTGGAACAGTGGGCCCTAGTTACTCACAATGTTTTCCCCTTCATAAGTAATGACGATTTGGTTCGTTACAATATAAATACTAATTTACTCCTTGTTCATCTCAAAACGAGATGGATGAGTACAATGATCCAATCTAGAATACTTCAAAATAAATGGATCAGCGCATCATGGAACAATGAAAGATAATGCTTCCAACGTTTAAGAAACAAAGAATCATAAATAGGGAATAAAGAAGGGAAATGAGGCATCACGGAAAGGAGTAGAGATGTTCCTATTTGCCTGGCTAGACCCCTCTAGAGCTGCATAATTATCGTTGAGGCAGGACCTTTCGCGTGGTGGAAGATCAAAGTCAATTTATTAAATGGAAAGGGGAATGGTTTCATAATTTCCTCCTATATCTACCCCAAAACTCAAAAAACTCTCTCAGTTGCTCCACTTTGAACATTAGTATCCCTACTCTAGTTGCATCAATTTTTGCTTAACAACAGTAGAATGAAAACATTTGGTTGGGAAAAATGGGCTTGGGGTAGTTTTTAAAATTCACATGGGTTGCTGATGTACTGTGGTTTCACGTTGCTTTCAATGTTTTTTGCATAAGATTTGTGTGTGTCTAAAGCCCATTTGTAGTAGTTTTAACATGTTTTTATGTTTGTTTTGCAGAAAGATATGCGGAATAAAAATGCAAAAGGCAGCTGGAAAATAGTGCAGAAAGACAAACTAAGAATGCAATCGACGGTTTGTAGATGGTGATATCATCGATTGCAGTTCAGACTGATGGAAAAGATCGGGGAAATATGACAAAGTGTGGAACTATGAAAGGGATGAAAAATGGATAGTACTGGAAAACAATTGATTTTTATCAGAGATAGTTCCAGTACCCGAGGTTGGAGAAATTTTAAAGATGGAGCGACGGAGGGCATCGACGGACCATGTTGTTGGTCTGTAGATTGATTTAGAGAGGGTGTCATTTTAAGGAGAGAAAATTATTCTAAGTCGAGACTTACGGAGGTCGTCAGTAGGGGTTGTCGATCAATGCCGCGTTTTTTGAATAAACATTCCTTATTTCAATTCCTTTTAATTTAGGACAATGTTTTCTATTAATAGGGTTTAAAGACTCGTTTTTGGCGTGAAACATTGTTAGTATTATTCTTGTTTTGTTTGGAGATTGGCTTTTGAAACATTGGCAATAATTCAATTTTTGGATTTGGTTTGAAGGTTTATCTTGTAATTTCAATTTGATTTTCTGGGTTTATTATTATTGTTGAAGTAAGTTCATGATTTCTTCCTTAAAAATTATGAATTGTAATCTTTCTTGCAAGGGTAACTAAACCCACAATAGGGTTGTGGGACCAATGGATAATTAACAAAGGAAACCTAGCAAATGAGCAATTTATCAAATAGGTTGCATGTATTGATAATTCTTTCTCTTACGAGTCGTTTTAACGGTGACCAACATTAGAACTCGTCTTAATGCTACTTGTCGGACCAAGGAGATTGTAAAAAGGAAAAGAATTTCAATACAGATTTAGTGGGATACTATCTAATAGGCTAGTGTCGATTGGTGCAAAGTAATAACTAAGCCATACATCGATGATGATGTCTAATATGAAGTAAGAGTAAGAGTTAGTAAATTATACACATGTAGCCGGACCAAGGCACGTGGTTAAATTCTCTAAATTCCAGACCAAGGATTTAGATATACATAACTTAATCACTTTACATGCAAAACACTAGGGATGAATTTCTATTGCTAGGGATATGACATTATGAACCTATAGGAAACACATATACCCTAGTTAGTCTCACATCTTGATAAAAACACACTTTTTCCTTTCGTTAACTTGTTAACTTAAAAGTGTTTAAGAAACTTGTTTCACAAATAACCCCCCCCCCTCCTTTAATTACTTGTTTTCGAAAAAACCTTGGCTAAATAGACAAAATTGTATATTGAAGTTAAGTCTAATCCATTTTTCTTGTGGGATCGACCCCAACCTACTAATGGGTTCTTTACTTGATTACGAATGATTATACTTCTTTAGGGAGGTGTAATTTGAGTGTAACAAATTTTGGCACCTCTGCCGGGGAATCTGGAATTTAGATTAACTTTAAATACATTATTGATATTTAGTCAACAATTTCCTGATTTTACTTTTTCAGTTTCTTTTTGTCTCTTTCAGGTCTATGTTTAGTGATTGCCAACTACAAAAAGACGACGAGAACCACTCATCCGTTCGATCCTTGACTTAATCGTACATTGCGAAGAATTGAAAATCAACAGATCCCAATCAATTTAGGTGATGGGGCAATTTGTCAACCTCTATTACCAGTTGAGGCACACAATCATGTTCATGTTTAAAATCAATTGGATAATGATTTGAGGATGAAAACCCCAACACAAACACCTCAGGATTACTATAGGGGAAACATTTATATTGTTGATTTTGATGGACCTCTTGTCCTACTCTCTTTGCCACCCGAGCACACATTTTGGTGACAAGTAGCTTGATGCAGATGCTCACTGCGAGGGTTTTATTCCTAGGACTGCCATTAGAGGACCCTCATGCTCACATAGACAAATTGAGGTTTGTGCGTGAGACCTGTTTAGGTAGGCCAGACTTGGATATGAATGTCATTGGGTTGTGAGTGTTTCCTCTATCACTGATAGAAGATGCCTCCATATGGTTTATTGAGCTTCCCTATAACTCCTTTTATACTTAAGATCGGTTAAGAGATGCGTTCTTTGCAAGGTATTACCCAGTGTCCAAGAAGCTCAACCACAAAGATAAATTGAACAACTTTGTGGCACTACCTAAGGAGTGTGTGAGTAGATCTTCGGACATATGTACTGCATTTGTGAGAGTCATCCCAAATCAATGCATTGATGATGAGTCGTCAAAAGAGTACTTCTATCGGGGTCAAGATGATAACAATAAAACAATACTCGACACTATTGCAGCGGGTTCCTTTGGAGAGTGCACATATGCAGAGATCACAAAGAAGTTGGAAATGATATCTTGCAACAACAAGGCTTGGATCACTAGAAAGTCGGACATTGGGAGAAACACCTTTGCACTACAAGCTACAAACAACCTAACAATATATGAGATGCGTGAAGAGTTGGCACAGATGAGAACTAAGCTAGGGTTGGTTTTGAAACATGTGAAAGGAGGTGCAGAAAAGGTAAATGCGGTGAACTACTTAACTAAACCACCACCACCGGTAGATGAGAAGATGGAGGGTTTCCAACCAAATGCCCAAGGCTCGAATCAGGAGAATTGGTGCCAAGGTCAAGGAAATCAAGGTCGGAACTATGGTAACAACAATTGAGAGGGTCTATATGTTTGAGATGGGAACTACAACCGCAACAACAACTTCAACTGGGGTAACTATGGTAATAGGAATGATCGGAGTGGGCCTTATATACCCCCACAAAATTGGGAAGTTGCTCCTAGGGACGGTGGAGGTAGTATGGCACGAGTTGAAGATATGATACAAATGATCATGAGGAGATTTGATACTAGTGATGAGCATGCCAAGGAGATGAGAGGTGATTTTATCTAATATTTCGCAAAATGTAGATGCACATGTAATTTAAATTAAGCATCTTGAGTTACAGATTTCTCAATTATCTACTACTGTGAATCCACGCCAACTCGGCACTCTTCCTAGAAACACCATCCAAAATCTTAAAAATGATAGGCATTGTGTGGCGTTCACTACTCGAGGGGGTAAGCAAACCATTGATACACGTATGCCGCATGTGGTAGAAGATGGTATGAGAAAAGACAAAGAGGTTGTAGAAACTAGTGGACAGTTGGTGCACAACACGGTGAAAGAAGCAGAGGTGTCTCAGAAAGTTGTCCCTATTCCTAGACCTCCTCAACCATTCTATCAGAGATTAATGAAGAAGAATGAGGACGGTAAATACCAACGATTTATCACTATGTTGAAACAAATTTCCATCAATGTCCCTTTGATAAAAGCTTTGGAACAAATGCCCGATTATGCTAAGTTTGTGAAGGATATGGTGATAACAAAGTGATCGGTGAGTTTTGAGATGATGACAGAATGCAAAATTATAGTGCTATTGCTACAACGTCTCTTATGCAGAAAAAGGAAGATCATGGCGCTTTCACCATTCCATGTACAATAGGATTGCTACACTTTGCTAAACAACTATGTGATCTTAGTGCAAGCATAAACCTCATGCCTCTTTCCATTTATAAGAAGTTAGGCTTAGGCGACCCAAAACCTACTACGGTGCGATTAATGATGTGTGATCGAACAGTGAAGAGGCCTATTTGTATCCTCCATGATGTGCATGTAAAAGTGGAAGTCATTTATATTTCTTGCCAATTTTGTAATTCTTGACTGTGAAGTTGATTTTGAGGTTCCCATTATTCTAGGGAGGTCATTCCTTGCCACATGGCGTGCATTGTTTAGGTTGAACAATGAAGAAGCAACATTCAACATATCTAGGTCTATGAAGTAGAGTGGTGAGCTCCAAACAGTATCTGCTATATCCTACAGAGTTGAGAGTATATCTGAGGTACAAACTGAAGAGCGACTAGGCATCGAGGCGCTAGCGACAGTTATTATGAATTTTGAGAGTTATGGTATTGAATATTATGGGTCCCTAGTGGCTGCAACCGAGCGAAAAGGATATCCTCAAAACCAAAGAAATTGGTGTTAGATATGAAACATCATGAGTCTCCACCCGTGAAACCATCTATTAAGGAGGCTCCAACATTAGAACTTACGGTTCTACCACCTCATCTGAGATATGTGTTATTGGGTAAAGATGTCACTTTGCAAGTGACAATTGCAGTTTATTTGAATGGGCAACAAGTAGAGTGTTTGGTGGAGGTTCAAACGAGCCATTAATTGGACTATTGCGGACATTATTAGGATTCTCCTCTATATTTGTTCACACAAAATAAACTCATGCCCGGCCACAAGCATAGTATTGAGCATCAAAAATGGTTGAATCCACTTATGCAAGAGGTAGTGAAAAAAGATATAATCAAGTGGTGGATGCCGTGGTTATTTATCCTATTGCAGACAATAGTTGGGTGTGCCATGTTTAGTGCGTGCCTAAAAAGGGTGGGATAACAGTGGTGCATAATGAGAGGAACGAGCTAGTTCTAATGTGGCCAGTGACCGGATGGAGAGTTTGTATGGATTACCAAAAGTTGAATGCGTGGACTGAGAAGGACCATTTCCTCATGCCCTTTATCGATCAAATTTTAGATAGACTCGTAGGAAAAGGGTGGTATTATTTTCTTTATGGTTATTTGGGTTACAATCAAATCTCTATTGCCCTTGAGGATCAAGTTAAGACCACTTTTACTTGCCCTTATGGGACATTCACATTCAAAAGGATGATGCTTGGGTTGTGTAATGCACCAGACACTTTCAATATTCTCAAATATGGTGGAAGACACTATTGAGGTGTTCATGGACGACTTCTCTGTGGTTGGAGACTCTTTTAATCAGTGTTTACGCAATTTGGGTGAGGTGATCAAAAGGTGTGAGGATTGTAATCTAGTGCTTAATTGGAAAAAATATCACTTTATGGTGAAATAAGGTATAGTGTTTGTTGACACCCAATTTTGACCCTCCACAATAAATTAATCATGGAGTTTCTTAATTTCAAACATTTTAAATAATTGACTTTATAAAATTTAAAAAAATAATTGATTTTCAAGTTAGTTCAAATAGTTTTGCACCTTTTTATAACTTTTAAATAACATATACATAAGTTTTATATAATTATGTATATAATTAGTGTATTTTACGAATATTTGAAAACTGTCAAAAAAAATTTAGTTTTAGTTAAAATTTCTCCAATTAGTCTACTTATATAATAGTTTATATTTTTAATTTATTGAATTTTTAATTAAGTTAATTATTTTATTTTGTTAAAAAATTAAGAAAGTTCTTTAGTTAGTTGCATTAATTCGGATTTGTCGTGTTTAGCTAAGTTTGGCTACATTTGGCCCAAGTTTAAATCCAATTCTATCCTATTCAATTATAACGAACTAAAGTCTTGGGCATTTTTTCCATTTTCATTGCTGACCCACTTTACCTCAATTGCCAGCCCAATTCAGTCAGACCACTGAGATCATCAGCAGCCCACTAAAATTAAACCCAACACGTGCATCAATAGAAAAAAAGCGAACGACCCATGTGTTCCTTTCTTCTTTTCAATAACGTCCAGCAAACCCAAACACGAAGAAATTGTATAAATTACATAGATACCATAGTATAAAATCTAAATTACCTTTTATCCCTATTATTTTTATAATTACATAAATCTCATATTTTTTAGACATTTCAGATACATAATTAAGGATCCGGATACATTATAGTTGATACATTATGTATCAATTTGTTGCACTTATTAAGGGAATAAAAAGCTTAAAACCAATTTAAAATCTCATAGCATTCATTTGTTCCACTAATTAAAGGGAAAATCTGAAAATTAAATTAAGATTCCACAAATTACATTATTTCATTCAAAATCATTATCAAGAATTCAAAATCCTATAGTGTAACAACCCAAAAAAATCAAAAAGTTAAATTTCTTCTTGTTCATCGTTTTCTCTGTTTCATAAAAATTTTTGTTGACATTTTCAAAAGCAGGATGAGTTATGAAGGATTATATGGAATTGTTGTTGGACAAACGATTTCTTTTGTAAATATTCAAGTTCATCGAATATCTTTTCGATTTTGATTCAAGATTGTCGAAAATTTTGAAATTCTAAATTCTTCTCCAGTTCATTGAAGATCCTTTCCGTTTTGATTCAACATTGATGAAAATTTTGAATTTCATAATTATTCTCCTAGTTCATTGAAGATTCTTTCAATTTTGATTAAAAATTATCAAAATTTTTTAGAAGATACATCATGAAGATTCTTTCAATTTAAATTATAAGTGTTGTATTTCTACTAGGTACACTAAATAAGAAAGTGTCACCCATAAAATTTTAGGTTTGAGATCAATACATTATTATTTGATAATTGTTATGTAACAGATACATTTAGTATAAATTCAAATTTACATATGATAACTAAAAAATTAGTGCATGACATATTATTATTTATGTATGTTCTTTTGTTTTAGATCATGAAGATCCTTTCGATTTGAATTAATAAATATTGTATTTTTACTAGATACATTAAATAAGTAAGTGTTGTCCATAAGATTTTAAGTTTGAGATCGATATATTATTGTTTGGTCATTGTTATGTATAAGATACATCTAGTATAAATTTGAATTTACGTATCATAACTAAAAAAATAGTTTTGATACATTATTATTTATGTCTGTTATTTTATTTGAGAAATACTACAGTTTAATTTTTTTAAAAAATACATTATAGTCGATATATTATTGTTTGGTTATTGTTATGTATCAGATACATTTAGTATAAATTTGAATTTACGTATCATAACTAAGATAAGCGCTGATACATTAATCGTTCCGTAAGATACATTACATTTTATACATGATACATTAATATGACGCGTGAGATACATTAATCTGATGCGCTGATACATTAATTTAATGTGCGAAAATGAGGGATTTTTGGAATTTGTAAAACAATAGATTTGAAGCTCGAGCATGTGTCCTTCCTAAATTTCTTCACTCACAAATGTATCACGAATATATTTTGATATTGTTTACGGATACATATTCTTCTAAATTTGAATAACCGTAGAAGATACATAGCAACACTTGTTACATGATAAAATGATATATTTGATAGAGACTATTTCGTTTCATTTCATAATGTAGTTTCACCAGCAAAAGAGGATATCCTAAAACTGATTGTTTTCCAAGAAACAATATTAATACGTCATCTCTTTTTACCTTTCCCTTATGCATGTTGTGAAGGTGAAATGGAGGAGGATCCGGTAATTCTTTGGAAAAAATTGTGAAGCTAAAATTTACTTGGGTTTTTTAAAAAAAATTGTGGAGCGATATTACAGAAAATAGAGTGAATAAATCTGAAAATTAAAAATGAAGGAAGTAAAATTGAGGGAGTGAAAATAGGAAGAGATTGAGGGAGTGAAATAAGGAGTAAAAATAGAAAGAGAAACGTGTATAACTTTATGTATCTGGAACAATGGGTTTGAAAGGAAAAAGAAGGATTTTTGAAATATTTTTAAATGGTAGGGAATAATAGAAATTATGGAAAATAAAGATGTGTATATAGGTAATTTATCCGAAGAAATTCCAGCGAACAGGAAAATTGCGACCCAAGTCCAAATCGCAAGCCCATCTCGACCTTGTCATTTTTCTTCCTCTCTTGTGTGTCGTCCTGACCTCTCCGTACACGATCTTTTAAGGTGTAGGCATCTCCTTGAAAGATCGTCCTTCCCTCATAATTCTATGGATTTCGTTGATGTACTGTTGAGAGATTGTACAATTAAGTACAAATTCAAGCTGTTTGGCAACATTATCTTTGGGGGGAGAATTTCAAAATTTGAAAACACCCAATTTCTCCCTCCCATTTCCCCTTTTTTCATACCAATCTTCCCTCTGTAAACATACCCATCTTTTTCATTTGTTGAGGTTGGAGACAAGGGGTTAAATACAGAGAGTTGAAAAAACAAAGAAGAAGAAAAGGATACATCAGAGGGGCAAAAGAAATAGAGTAAGAAAGGTCATAAGAAATATATATAGACATAGAAACATACAGAACAAAAAAAAAAAGAGATACTACAGTGACCGGGGACCTAGAGTTTTATGTTTCTTTTCATTCTCCAATCACTAAAACTTATCGAAGTTTCATTGTAGCAGCAGTGAGGTCATCTCTCACTCGTTTCTCGTCTCAGGTCGCTGCCTGAACAAGGTAAACAATTAATTATCCCTTTGTTTCTTTTATTAGTGTTGACTGAGTACGTAGCTCTTTGTGGAATTTAAAAGCGACTTCGTCGGAAGTGTTTTGTATGATACTATTCCCTTTGTCTTATTTTCCGAGATGGTTGGTGTTTTTATTTCTGGGAAAGTTCAATGCACTCTAAACCTTATCTTCTGTTTGCGGCTTTTTTAGTTATGGTTGTGCTCTTTTTCTTGCGATTGAGTCTTTTACATGTTAGCATGATTCGTGAGTGCTCATTTTAATAGGTGTTAGCTTTGTTTCAGTTTCCAAAGTTAGTATTTGGGTAAATGAGTATTAGCTAGTAATGTCCTTTATTTCTACATGTGTTACTTTTGTATACATTTTGTTTTGGAGTAATTTAGTGTCAGTTGTTAGCGTATATATCTCACTCTTCCTCGACTATGAAACCTTCATGGTTCATTTTCTTATTCCGATAAAAGCTTAATATAAAAGGATTATCTAGTTGTTTATAGTCATTGTTCTGATGTTTTCTCATTGTTTTGTCTTATAATATGATTTAAAATTTAGTAGAAGACTACTCTTACTTACTTACATCATCCGTTCTTTCAACTTCCTCTTCTCTCTTGCACTCCCTGACTTTAAAGTCGTCTTAGTACATGATATACAACTTTCGTGTATGCTTTTGTGTGCTTTATTTCTTCCAGCCGACGGCCTTTTTCAATGGGAAATAGTTTATTTTGAGACTGCTCTTTAGCATCTCTCAAAAGTCGGGCTCGAATGAGCTAAAAAAATCTGTCTTAATCCTCATTGACCCTATTTCTCTAATTCATTATCTGTAGTTCCGTGCTTGATTTGGTGAGATAGATTTTTGTTGCCAGTACTTAATTGGTCAGTTACTCATTGTTTAGATTACGATACGTCTCTTGTGAAAACTATATTGTTAGACTGTTTATGTCACTTCTCTGTTCTTGATAATTATTTATGAAAATGCATGTTTTTTTTTCATTTGAAGCAAGTTCTCTCCATTAGTTTCATGGTTCTTCTATTGATTATGTTTATGATCTAATTAGTTTGGTTGATGTTAAGCTTCAATATCCAATCCGTTAAGATACTCAAATAAAATGGTTTCCTCTCTAATTAGTAGACATGTTGTTTCAGTTCTAAATAGATGGGTCAAGAAATATACTCGCGTATTTTGTCTAAAGGTGTAAATCGATTTAACCATAGCGTTTCACTACTCGAGCATGTTTCCCTTTTAACTCAAAGTTGCGAAAAATGTCAAATTTCCTTCTCTTATTAATTTTCTGCAAATAAGTGGCATGCATTGTTTATCTTGTTTACTGTATTGTTTATGTGGAAAAAAAATTGTTCAAGTATTAGTCCATTGATACATAGTTTCCTTGACGCCTTAGCGTAACTCCGCATTGCGATTTCAAGCTTAATTACAACAACTAATGGTCTGCTCCATCTTGCTATTCATGAACAGGTGGTTGACATTTTAGTATCTCTTTGCCTTTATTTCAAAGATTTTTTTCTGCTTATGTATTAGTTTGTAGGTTCGATATCGGTGGTCGTCTTGAGAGATTTTACTTTGTCTTTTTTATCGTGTCCTATCTAAATAGGAAGATAAAGACCTGTAGTAGGCTGCTGTCTGGAACGTAAAACATTCAAATTATCTTGTTTTTTTTACTCGAACCCCAAAATGTGACATGTGTTTTAGCATAGCAGGTTTAGTCCTCGAAATGTCAAACATTTGCCATGATTTCTTCTATAATGATTTGGCTGACTGATGTTCTTTTATTTTTTTAAAAAAATAATGAAATAAAAATAAATACAACTTCTTGTCCTTAGCACGATAAATTAGATTCATAAAGTTCCATTGGTGGATTCATTTTTTTAATATAGCATGAGATTTATTGTTTGTTGAATATGCGATATGATTTTTTCTTATGCATTTTGACCTTCAAAATTTCAATGCTCAAAAGTATGTATACATGATTTTTCTTAGTATTTTAGCATTGTTTTGTTAGTTCTCATCATCTACTAATTTAATTTATCTCCCTTTAGCTTTTTTTATTCGTTTTTTTAAAGTCACTTGTTGCTTTTAGATTTAATAGTTGGGTTGGTTACTTATTTGTTTTTTCTTGACTTCTTTATACTGTTTCTTGTTTCTTGTTAGTTGATTTTCTCATTTCAATTGGTCTGTGTTATGTTTAAAACATGTCTTATTTGCTTTATCATTTCATGTGCTAATTTCTTTCCATTTCATTGCATGTGAAATTCGTCTAAGTCCTCATGGACTCTATCTTGCATTTCCAAAGGGGCCACGAGGGCCCCTATAACTATTTTCATCCTAATCGGTCAGCCATAAAGATCGACAAGCAGGTCTTGGAGTGCTAAAAATTCGAAATAGGCCAAGAAGTTGGAGAAGTTGGGCCAAGCGTCTAATTTGTTAATATATTGTATTTTTCTATTTTTTGGGACTAAGACCTTTTTGTATTATCGTTACTTTGTAAATTTAGGACAGGTACAATCGAATGGGCTTAAGGCTCATAATGAAATGGATCCAAATATCGGTTAAGGCGTACATAAAATCTAGATTTGGACCCAACTCTCTCTCCTTTTCTCTCTCCCTCCCTCTCTTATTTTTCGTTTACTTATCTGCTTTTATTTGTCGATAGTTTTAAAGTTAAAGAATCCAAATCCCCGCCAACCTCGTAAATGTTTTATCGATTTAAGGTTAATTTCAAACAGATTCTAAAATAACAAATAAAATTTGTAGACCAATTCTTATTTAAATAGTAAAACTAAAGATTTCCTTTTTCGTAAACAACTTCAAATAATTTTCACTTAGACAATAAGCTAATTTTTAAAGGAATTTCGAGCAACTTTTTATTAAGTTAGATCATTTAGACAAATAGATTAGTTGTCGGATAATTACGAGTTAGCAAACGTCTTAGGTGCTTTCAAACATTCCTAAGATGTTAATAAGAATCCTCGAACCCCTTTAAAGTTTTTAAAACGATTTTTTTGTTTAAGTCTTTTAAAAACAATAGTTCTTTTGATTTTTCTTTAAAATTAAGTGGTAACTCTAAAAAGTCAAAAACTGATAAAAATAATATTTTTCTCGAAACGTGTAAAACAGCTTTGGGCAATAAAATATCGGAGAATGGGATAGATGTTGATCGAGCTAAAGTCGAAGTTATGGAGAGGCTTCTTCCACCCATATCTGTAAAAGGTGTGAGAAGTTTTCTTGGACATACGGGTTTTTACCGGATGTTTATCCAAGATTTTTCGAAAATTGGACATCCTTGGTGAAAACTACTTGAGAAGGAATGTAAGTTCTATTCCGATGAATCCTTCCTGAAAGCGCTTGGAGAGTTGATGGAAAAGTTGGTGTTCGCGCTCATTATTATTTCCCTGGATTGGAGTAAAACATTTGAGGTGATGTATGATGCTAATGGGGTTGTACTTGGTGTGGTATTGGGATAGAGAAGGGATAAAATCCTTCACCCTATTTACTATACAAGTAAGACCCTCATTGAAGCTCAAAAAACTACACGATATTCGAATAAGAGCTTCTTGTGGTGGTGTTTGCTTTCGAAAAATTTCGCACCTATTTTCTTAGCACGAGGGTCATTGTTTATACATACAACTCCGCGTTGAGGTACTTGATGGAGAAGAAGGATGGGAATCCAAGGTTGATTAGATGGGTGCTAAAACAGAAAGAGTTTGACTTCCAGATAAACGACAGAAAGGGGACTGAGAATCAAGTTTCCGATCACTTGTCTAGGTTAGAGGATAAAGCTATACACGAAGTGGGAGATAAAGTTGAAATTGATGGTGCATTCCCGGATGAACATTTATTGTCCGCTTCTCAAGATTTGATTCCATAATTCGCAAATTTGTCGAATTATCTAGCAAGTGATATAGTTTCATTGGAATTGTCTTTCCATTAGAGGAAGAAGTTCATGTATGATGTGAAAAAGTTCTTTTGAGATGAGCCTTACTTATAATGGAGTTGTGCGGATGGGATTATTCGTCATTTTGTATCGAAAGTTGATATGTTGAGTGTTTTGGAGGCATGTCACTCCTCGCCTGTGAGTGGGCGCCATGATATTCGGACTGCTTATAATATTTTGCAGCGTAGAAAGTATTGACCAACCATTCACAAAGATGCTCATGAGTTTGCCAAATCATGTGATCGGTGCCAACGAGATGGAGGAATCTCGAAGAGGCAAGAGCTCCCTTTAAACCCTATTTTCGTGATTGTTGTTTGATGTATGGGGCAATGATTTAGTGTCAATGCGTTCTTGAAAAAAAATATCTTCTCTAGATTTGGCACACCTAGGACCATTATTAGTGATAGTGGCTCTCACTTTTTTTTTTAAATGAGTTGTTCAAGGGGTTATTGGAGAAATATGGGGTTCGTCATAATTTGACTAGTGCTTATCATTCATAGACTAGCGAGCTAGTTGATGTGTCCTATCAACAAATCTAGCAAATTCTAGAAAAAACGGTGAATGATAATCGACGGATTGGTCAAGGAGGCTTGATGATGCTCTTTGGGCCTACCGAGTTTGAATACAAGACTCCCATATGTATGTATCCATAAAAACTTGTATAAGGGAAGGCCTATCACTTTCCGGTCGAGTTAGAGCACAAAATCATGTGGGCAATGAAGAAACTGAAGATGGATTGGAATGAACAAGCAGAACAAAGACTAAATGGGTTGAATGAGCTTGATTAGTTTCGCCTCAAAGCCTATGCAAGTTTATCCATCTACAAAGAGAAGATAAATAAGTACCACGACGGTTGGTGATTTGGTGCTTCTATTCAACTTTAGGCTACGCTTGTTTTCGGGAAAACTCAAATCAAAGTGGACAGGGCCATTCCTCATCACCAAAGTGTTTTCACACGGAGCGGTTGAGTTGGAAAATAAGGAGGGTGCAAAGTCCACAGTCAACGGGCAAAGGATTAAGATCTACTTAGGGCATGCGGAGAGTGTCCATGAAGTGGTTGAGGCCTATCACCTTGATGAAGTCTAAGCAATCAAAAAGACTGAGTTGTGCAGCGATTTTAAATCAAGCGCTTCTTGGGAGGCAACCCAAGGTGTATCCTCTAGCCAACGATAAGTTTTGTTTTCTTTGTAGGAATAGTCGTATTTTCGTATTTTGTTCTGTTTTTAATCTCATTTAATTCTTGCCTGAATAGTAGTGTTGGCTAGAGAGTGGTGTAGGGTCTGTGTCTCAAAGTGTCTAGAAAAACAAAAAAAATAGCCTAATGGGTGTTACATGTGCAGGGATCAAAACAAAATATCTTCTGAAAAATAGTCTAGTGCACAGGTCTACGAACCCCATCAACGGGTCGTCGTTCAATCGACAGACCGTCTACGGTGTCGTACTTCTCATGTATGTCCCCTAAATTTTCTAAGTCTAGATATAAACGATGGTCCCAATGGACGGACCATTGACGGGGTTACGTAGGTAAACCCGACCTGCCCCGGCCAGTAATATTAAATAACATAACCGTTTATATTAATTCTCACCTTCAAATTCTATAAAATTCCCTACCTAAACCGTTTTTCTTCCATTATATCCTTCCTTTATCACCAAACATTATACTCTTATCTTCCATATCACTCCAAATTTCAAATTCCTGAAATTCCCCAAACTCTTTCTTCCCAAATTCTCTTTTTTCTCCATTGTTCTTTGGCCGGTGATCAAAGTCCGGGTGCTTAGGCTACTGTTCAAAGTTCATATCACTACCACACCACTAGGAACGGAAGTTATTTTGATTTCCTTTACACTTTGAATTCTCATTCATAGTTGTTTACAAAAATTGGAATGTGGGTCTTGACTAAGGGACTAATTTAATTGATATTGTCTGCTAATAACTCGTGTATTACGTCCCTCGGAATGAAAGAATGTGGTTGTATCTTTTATTAGTCTGCCTATAATGGGTACCTCTCAGAGGGTGGTCTGCGATGTAGTCACTGCCTCCCAATCTGATGAGGAGCGCACACTGACCAGCTCACCTTCCGGGGCAGCCTCTAGCTCAAAGGAGCATCAGGCTCCGAATTTACTTTTGCTTCCGGG
Organism: Solanum corneliomulleri; assembly: GCA_027704805.1. Lineage (NCBI taxonomy): Eukaryota > Viridiplantae > Streptophyta > Magnoliopsida > Solanales > Solanaceae > Solanum > Solanum corneliomulleri. The sequence goes on along the minus strand of JAKWIY010003056.1, from coordinate 53,091,387 downwards.
TCGACACATTTTTCTGGGTCAAATATAGACCCTACTATTTCAGAGCACCCAACATATCCCGATCCACGCCCCCATATGCAGCACGGATCCAGAAATGAGAGGCCCAAATGGTCACCCTCCTTTGTCACATACAACCTTCGATGCATAAATCCATTTCTGAGGCTGAGGATCGAATAGAGACGAGGGTGGCCCAACAGTCTAAGCAGAAGATTCAGGTGGTTCACCAGCGCCTTGATTCCTTTGAGCTACGGGTGCTAGCACGACCAGCCCCTACCATAGACCTTACTACCCTTCAGGATGTGCTGCCCTTTTTAAAAGAAGATATGGATGTCATTATATAGATAGGGGGACATAGCCGGAGAGTCTACCTATCCATCTAGTAGAGGATACGGTGCTTGACTCTTTGTTCAAGCCTTCTACTAAGCCGCAACCTGAGCCACGTATTCCTGTCAAGAGTCATTGTTCTAGCTGCACTACAGATGCAGGAGATGATGCTTGTGTGAGGAAAAATAAAGAATGAACCTCGAGGCTGCTAGAAGGGTTTTGTTGGCAGATAAGGAGGCCTACCAAATTAGGGCATGAGAGATGGCTTTTGGGGCGTCTAGTTACATACCGGTGATCGATGAGAGGATCACCACTGATGGTGCGGATATTGATGTGGGCACCATTGAGGGTGACCCAAGCACTGATGTTACGGGTTCTGGGAAACCGGACTCGCCCACTTGTTGAGAGATTTTCGACGCTATGTGCCTCAGGTTTGCTTCACCTACCACCTTGTACTTATGTTTTTTATGCATTGGGGACAATGACATTCTCTTTTTGCTGGGGGTGGGGTAAATGGACAGTGAGTGTTAAGGTGAAGTCTGCGTAACCCAACTCCCAATCCTCTCTTGGGGTTTTCTTGCCTATGTTCTTTTTCCCCAAAAGGATAGTTAATTTTCTGTTGAAACGGCATGTTGTTATTTGTAAAAAGTATAAAAACATGAAAGATGAAGCATGATGGCTGAAATCAAAAGATATACCATCATAGAAATCTCTTGCATGAATAGGAGAAAATAAGTTGAATGTGTTTGATCTAAGCATGACATAGTTGGCACCCACTGCATAACCCTCAACTAACACCTAAACTGAGAACTCTTGTAATCTGATAGTGTAATGAGATGTCAAGAGAGTGTGAGGAATTTAGAGTGTTCAACAATTGGTGCCTAGCTAGAACTTGCCTGGTTAGTCCTGCAAAGGGAATCTGTTTTAGAATACTAGGAAAGGATCATAGGCCCTTGTTCAAATTAGAAAACATCTAACCTTAAATGAAGTTAACCAAAATGGAAGCTTTCTCCCTTTTTGATCCAAATCGGTGCTCTTGAGCATATAATGGACCTAATTTTCTCTCACCAAATCACCTTCCCATGGTTTAATGTTTTGGCCCCGGTCACTCCTTGGACATATGCACCTCGACTTACGCCAAAAGCCTAAGTTGAGGGTGGATAATGCAGAAATGACCTCGTCTCATCCCTGACCCGACATCAGGTATTGTGTATCTCAACTCATGGAAAATCCATGATTTGAGGGTGGCTATTATGAGTGAGAATCCAAATGGGTATGAAAAGAGTTTAATACTGAAAAGAAAAGAGAAAGTCAGTGAAATATGTGACCAGATGAAATTATCAATGGGAATGAAAGAGAAAATAAAAGTAAAATAAAAAAAAGAGTTTGAAAAAGTTAAAAGATTATTATGAGTCATAGCCAAAAAAAGGGGAGAAAATAAAATATGAGAAGCAAAGAAAAATAGGGCGTAAAAGGCAATAAAAAGAGTTAGGAAGCTTAGAGAAAATGTCAAGGAGGGCGTAAAGTCACTAAAAATATACCCAAATAAACCACACCTGACCCTGAGCGTACGTTACAAGCCAAGAAAGTCCTACCATGATCCTAGAGTCTAATGTGGTGAACTTAAGAAGTGATAATAAGTGCAATTCTACGGCGACGAGTACTAGTTATGTATGAACTTGTTTTTTTGAGTGTGAGTGTTGAATAAGATCCCTGTACATGATACGCTCAAATTTATTTCTCGAAAAGAAGTAAAAGCAGTTGCATCAAGTAAAGAACCCAACTAGTGAGGTTGGGATCCTTCCCACGAGGATAATGGTTCAGACTTAACTTTATTCTATTATTACTTTAATTTAGTAAATTATTTCCCGAAAACAAATAACTAAAGGGGGTTTTGATTAATAAAAGCAATTAGCTAAATTAAAGTAAGCAAGTGACAGGTTCAAGTATTGGAGTTTAATCAAGTAATGAGAGTAACTAGGGCGTAAGTGTTGCCCACAGACTCCTAACTCAGTAATTCTAGCTATAACAATCCTTTCCTAATATCTTGTATGCAAAATGATAAGTTAAGTATCTCTAAATCCTTGGTCCGACATCTAGAGAATTTCACTCCGCACCTTGGTCCGGCTACGTGTTTTGCTTTACTAAATCTTATCTTTACCTCATATCAAGCATCATATTCGATATTTGACTAAGTTGTTACTTCGTACCAACCGACACTAGCCTATTAGATAGTATACACTAAATCTATGTTGATAATTCTTTTCCTATTATCTACCTCCTTGGTCCGACAAGTAGCAATAAGGCGAGTTGTAACATTGGCCATCCGTTAAAAAGACTTCTAAGTGAAAGAATTAGCAATACATGCAAGACACTACTCCAGAATTGTTATTTTAGCTAGATTTTACCTTGTTATTTACCCATGGTTCCCACAACCCTAGTTATGGATTTAAGTTACCCATGTTAATAATCACACAATTCATATTGATAATATAAAAATTCAGGCACTTACTTTTCTGAGAATGAAGAAAATCTAGAAATTCACATGAATAATTCACAAAAACACCAACAATTTATTCTGGAAAAGTATGATCAAATACCAAAATCAAGAGTTCAACACTTAAATAAGAGTACTAAAAATACCCAAAAGTCTAACCCCAAAAAATGAGGTTTTTTGAACTATTTATAATAAACTAAAACCTAATAAAAGAAGGTCTCTATTTAAGGCAAATCCATCCAAAACGCGTCTGGATCAACAATTTCTGCGACGGACCATCATGGACACGACAGACCATCGTGGGCTCCGTCATTCCATACTTGGCATAATTTTCTACTAATTTTTTCATCAACTTTCTATTACCCTCGATGGATAGATATGACAAACCGTTGCAAGCACGACGGTCCGTCGAGGGGTTCCGTTCCACAACACTTAAAAAATTCTTGAAATTGGGTACTGGAACTACTCTCTGACAACCACGATGAATATGCATGGTGGATGGTCATGGCTATGACGGTCCGTCATGAGCTTCCGTAGTCCCCCTCTTGGTCAGACTTTCCCAACTTCCTTCAGCAGCCATTTTCTTCTCACTACGGTGCCACTTACGGATCGTAACAATCATGACGGACCATCGTGGGCTCCGTAGGTAGTCAGTTCTTCAATTTCTGCTCAAATCCTCCTCATTATCCTTTGGACAGATTTCCTTCAAATAAAGAGAAACCTACATCAAAAATCAATACAAAAAGGCTTTAGACACACACTAAACTTAAGGAAAAGACACTGAAAGTACCGTGAAGCCATGATACATCAGTATCCAAACGTAAAATCAGCGAAAAATGAGGATTTCTTTTGAAGTTAGGGCACTAGTTGCAATGTTGGAAAGTTGGTACCTTGGTGAGAGGCAAAATAGTAGAAGTGTTTGTTCATGGTAAGCTCGTGTCAATGGTGTGATCCACAAGAGTTAGCTTGTTCAAACATGAGAGCGTAAGCATGCACTAAATCAAAGAAAGAGTCGAAATTGATAGCCATATGATCGCGAAACCTTAATAGAATATACTTTTGTACAAGTGTGGTTTTGAATCATAGTGTAACACTTGAGGACAAACAACGAATTTAAGTTGAGGGTGTTGATGTGTCGCTGTTTCACAGGGCTTTCAGTTCTTTTTTATTAAGAGTTGTGTGTGTCTATAGCCGTAGTAGTTCTAACATGTTTTTATGTTTTTTTTGTAGGAAAGATGTCTATAGTAAAAACGCAAAGGAACAAAGAAAATAGTGCTGAAAGACGACCTACGAAGGCCATCGACGGCCCTTCATTCAATCTACGGTCTGTAGGTGGCGACTATCAATTGAAGTTCATACTGATACAGAAACTCGAGGAAATCTTACCAAGTGTAGAACTATGGAAGGGATCGTTGGTAAACTATTTCTATTATCATGGATAGTTTCAGTACCCGAAGTTAAAGAAGTTCTAAGGATGGAGCTACGGATGGCATCGACGAACTATTTTGTTGGTCCATCGATTAATTCAGAGAGGGTGTCATTTGTAGGAGATAAAAAATATTTTATGTCTGAACTGACGTAGGCAATCGTGATGGTCCATCAGTAAGGGTTTTCGATCAATACCATGTTTTTTAAACAAATTTTATTTATTTCAATTCCTTTAAATTTAGGACAATTTTTTCTATATATACGGTTTAAAACCTCACTTTTGAGGTTAGACATTTTTAGTATTGCTCTTGTGTTGTTTGGAGCTTGGTTTTTGCAAACTTTGGTGATAATCAATTTCTAGATTTGGTTTGAAGATTTATCTTGCAATTTCAAGTTGGTTTTCTTGGTTTATTCTTATTGTTGAAGTAAGTTCATGATTTCTTCCTTAAAAATTATGAATTGTGATCTTGCTTGCATGGGTAGCTAAATACACAACTAGAATTGTGGGAACCATGGGTAATTAACAAAGTAAACCTAGCAAATAAGCAATTCTCAAGTAGGTTCTTGCATTTATTGATAATTCTTTTGCTTGGAAGCCTTTTTAATAGTGGCCAATGTTAGAACTCATCTTTTTCTATTTGTCGGACCAAGGAGGTAGTAATAAGAAAAGAATTATCAACATAGATTTAGTGGGATACTATCTAATAAGCTACTGTCGATTGGTGCAAAGTAATGACTAAGACAACCATCGATTATGATGTCTAATATGATGTAAGATTAAGGGTTAGTAAATTGTACACACGTAGCCGGACCAAGGTACGGAGTGAAATTATCTAGATGCCAGACCAAGGATTTAGATATAGATAACTTACAACTATACATGCAAAACACTATGGAAGAATTGTTATTGCTAGGGATATGACGTTATGAACCTATAGGGAACACATATACCCTAGTTAGTCTCAAAACTTGATAAAAACTCAATTTTTACTTTCGCTCATTTGTTAACTTAGAAGTGTTTAAGAAACTTGTTTCACAACACCCCCACCCCTTTTTAATTGCCTGTTTTTGGAAAAACCTTGGCTAAATAGACATAATTGTATATTGAAGTTAAGTCTAAACCATTTTCCTCGTGGGATCGACCCTAACCTACTAGTTGGGTTCTTTACTTGATTATGACCACTTATACTTCTTTAGGGAGGTGTAATTTGAGTGTATTAGTTACGTGATTTTGATTAGAAGAATGTTGCATGGACATTTCCCTTATGTTTACAATGTCTTCACAACATTTTGAGCGAAAATTTCATGATAACATAGCTGAAATGATTCCAAAATGGGTTGGTGGAAGTTGAATAGTTTCTTGGTAGAAAACTTGAATTCGGGCACCAATTAGGAGTTGAATGTTAGGGCTTTGCATATGTAGGTATTCGGGTACTCTAGAAACACTAATCTCGTGAAAATTTTGTTAAAAATGAAGTTTTAGGGAAAAAGGCGCCATTTCATGCCCTGATATTTGACCCAGATGAAGGTCGCTCTAGCGGACTCCATCCTGTGGTGGCGGCTTCATCTTGTATGGCGGGACCGGTATGGCGGGATATTGTAAAATAGTGGCCTCTTGCCACTTCAAATAGAAAATATTCCTTTCCTTACACCCTTACTGACTAATTTCATTGAGTTCGAACGTGTACATTTTATGATTCTGTAGGCTTGTCTAACCGTGGTAAGAATAAATGAAAAAAACTTACCCTTTGTTCGATTCCCCGATGTTGCAAGTCGGGACAGACACCATGATCATGGGTAAACAAATTTTTTGTATGAGAAAGGTTTCCACCATGTGAGTTTAGCGAAGAAAGAACCCGGTTTCCATGCTCAACTGATGGAGTATGGTTGGGGTCGATGACAGAGGTTGGTCATGAGAGTTTTATGCACTACTCCCTACCGTCCGCTGGGACGACCCTCTTCCTACCATTTGCGTACGAGGAGTTGAATCTCTCTGAGCACTCAATTCATAAATTAGGTGCTTGATGTGCTCGAGGTCTCTAACTTAGAGTACGAGACCAGACTAAGGGAGATGAATTTGGGTTGGCTGCACGACACACTCGACGAGGCTTTACATCGGGAGCAAGTTTATTGGGATACTATAGAAGGCATCACAAGTACTCATTTTTCATCGGATGTCAAGAGATGGTTGCACCTAGTATCTAGGAGGATCCACCCGTCGGGCAACCGCACAGACGTGACCTTCCCTCGGGCTCTAGTGGTGGCTTGGATTGCGAAGGATATTGGGCTGAATATGGGGGAACAGATTGTGTCCGAGTGGAAGATATTCTACAGAGGAAACAAGAAGACTTTCTTCCTACTTAGAATAGTGAAAACGATGTGCAAGCGGGTGGGGATGCCACTCTTTGGCACTGATAAGGAACTTACCTATGGATCCCTCTTTTAATTTTCTTTTATTAGGAAGCCTACACGTTGAGTAGAAAAATAAAAAAGGTGGATGGGGCCATCACTATCAAAACAGCGGATGAGGCAGACGACAATGGAGAGGGTGATGATGAGGTCAACACGTCTTCCCTACACAGTTTGAGCCCCACTATCAAGCGCTCGTGTGGAGAAGGATATGGCAGTCGACCGAAGGAGATTGTGATGCTATTATTCTAATGCCTCGACTCCAATTCCACTCTCCAAATCCCTCGAGGTTGATATTCTCTTCCATGAACTGATATAGGAGAATAAAAATAATCTAGAAAGGTACAGACTGATTGTTCGAATGTTGAAGGACATTAAAGTCATTTTCTATTACATCATCGTCAAAGGAAGCTTCCGAGGCTCGAGCCGGATGACTTTCAGGAGTTCACCTAGATTCAAATGATAACACTCCTCTCCCCATGGTCCTTGATTTGAGTTTGCACTACTAAGGCATGTAACAAATAATATTTCTACTTTTTAAAAGTTTTTTTAAGCACATGAATGCTTGTTTTGCTATTTTCAAAGTCGTTATAAAATGTTAGGTGATTATAACTTACTATTCTATTGTGGTACTGATTGGACTGCGGAAATTAGCATGTGCACGATTCGAAGCCCATAGACAAAACTAGGGAACAACAGGGAAGGCAGGGCTGAGATTCTTTCTCGCTATCTCCTACTTTGGTAGTCCCGCCCTGGAGCGGCCAAGATGATATTAGTTTCTGGACAATATTTCTTTGAGTTTCTCCTTATTTCTAAAGTTTTTCATTTACTCACAGGGCCATAGTTAAGCATTTAGGATATCCCTATTAGCTAAGATAGGGTTTTCTCCACCTCAAGATCAACCTAGAGGTATACACTAAAACTTTTCCCACTAATTTAACACCACAAATATGTAGGTCCTAAGAATATTCCTATGAATCACAGGGCTTAGAATCGGTTGCGACATACGTCAATGGATTCTTTCACTATAGGAAATTATACTATTATGCAATAATAGCCCCTTTTTTATATGGTTCCTGACAAATCCTAACTTCCCTGAAACATGATTTCCCCTACAATGACAAATCATTCTTTTCCTTTACCATATTTATCAATAGTAAGTTTATGCACAACTAACAGTTGCATTCCCTCTAATAAGTATATCGTATCACACGTCCAGAATCCATTTACGATTCAGATGGTAGCTTATCTGTAGACCTTTGCACATAACCAAGTGATGAATATCTCTCTGACAACAAGTTCACAAAAACCCAAGCAATCATTACTCACATAATTTTAAACAGTTAGGCAAGCACACTACACACACCAACAATTATTCTGACATTTTCAAGCTACATCACACTGGAAAGTCAAAATTCTTACTTAATTCATTTCATGGGTGACCATTAGCTAATCATACATACATTCATACAACCTCTAAGGCCAGATACCAATTTAAACCTTCTTGGTTCCAATTTTCCTTGCTTGTGTCCCTTCATCCGCGACTACGACATCCTGTTCTCTTTGAAGAGATACCAATTGGATTCAACCGACATCACAAGCGACAACCCACACGGAGGGAGAGAAGAAATAGAATGACTTCGTAGAATGCCTCTTAGATTTCTGAAGATTAGATGTGAACGTCAATGCACTGATCCACAAGAGTCTATTTTACATTTGCTCTTGTACTGGAAACCGACAACCTGGGATCTGATACTATTTTGTCATGACCCAACCCACTAGGTCATGCGCGCACCTACTCTAACACCTAAGCAGGAGGATCCTCGATCCCCAAGCAATTAAAAACAAGACGAATATTAAGAAAACTGGGGACAAAAGAAAATTCATGAGATCTATACATAAATAAGAGACTAAACAATCCAAAGTTAAATTTGTAAAATAAACTTAACTCCCCGAGGGATCTAATCTAAAAAGGTGCAAGAGCTTCAAAGATCTTTGGGTATAAAATAGAGTAACTAATGAAAGAGCTTCCACCACAGGGAAGGAAGAGTAGAAGTTGTTGGAGATTGTCTTCTTCATCTTCACCTATGAAATATCACTGACCATGCAACCAGACTATGCCAAAAGGCATAACAAAAGTATAATCAGTACAAACTACATGTACTAGTAGCCATCATCGATTTACCCATTACCTACTGCATAATATAAAAAAATCAACCAGTAGAAAAAAATGCAATATAGAAGTACACCCCTCAACCTTTATCCCCTGCCTTTACCATTCTTGTATACCTTAAACGTACTAGTACACTTGATCTAACCCTCTACTTTATCACCCTGCTAGCTTGTTCTTGAATCCTAGCTTAACCATTCTATCTCATTGAGGATCTCCTGATACAACCATTACCAACCCGACCAACCACTTATGACATACCCTTATCAAGGTAGGACTTAACTAATTTTTGCACCATGAACACTACCGTACTTCTCATTATTTATGAACATAGGCAGCCTCTCAAAAGATAGTTATTAGTAACACCAGAACCCTCAGTATCGACTTATCAGACAACATACATACAGATTGGGCATGATTGTTCATGGTTAGTTCAAATAAATGTGATATAACAAGCAATTACAACATCGTAAGGACACATATACAAGGAACATAATTCAATTATCATTAGGAGAAATATATAGTTCCTACATATCAATAATAGGTAGATATGAATGTAGTATTCATAAATGGTTCTTTCATGGATCCCACATCAATATTGTTAGTGTTTCGGAATGTGACACCCGATCTAATATTTATGTGTCAGAATGTGACACCAGGTCTAATATATTATCAAAACGTGATACCCAATCTAGTATATGTGTTGAAATGTGACACTCAATCCAATATATGTTTTGCAATGTGATACTAGGTCAAGTCAAGACAAGCACAACTATAATCACACACTCAAGTAACAAGTCTACGGAATGTAGTTGTTCATACTTAGTCGTTTCATTAGGTTTGATTCATGTTTCTCTATTCTCATACATGCACGCATACAATGGAACCATTAACAAACATATCTAACACAACTAGTAAGTCAAACCAACACCTACCCTAGTTCACAAGATGAGGCTTCCCCCCATGATACACACATATTTAACAACTAGGAGTACATGTAAAATCGTCACTTTTTTCGTGCTCAAATTCCTAAACTTGAATTCTACCGTTATTTAGTAATATATTATGTAGTGAGAACGAACTTACAAAAACTCAATTAAGTAAACCTATCTACCTGGGCACCAAGCAGTTGTAGAGGGGTGGCAGCTCCAATCCTCGATTCCAAACAACGAGATGGTGGATCTGAGTCGAGAATCAGTGGGTTGTGTTGAAGTTATGTTAGAAATCTATTTCTCCTTTCTTCCCAAGACTAGAGCATCCTTTTGAGGGTCTCTTAGGTGATCCTTGCCTCTTTTGGGCACTTAGTGAAAAATGAAGAAATAAGACTTTGCATCATCAAGTTCTGCCCCAACCTTCCCCTCTGGCGCTCCTATCCTGCTAGGGCCCCGCCGCCGTAGCGGCACCACCCCAATCTGGTGGGACAGTGGTCCCCAATTACTGATGATGTTTTTTCGTTCATAAGTAACGAAGGTTCGAGTTATAACATAAATTCCCTATGGATCGACTTCAACTCCAATTGAATTTTATGATTGACTTCAACCATTTGTACTTCGTAATTGAGGTGTACGTTTGGACGTATCAATCATTCAAGGACAACTACAAACAAGTAACGTGGATTAAACACTCATAGATCATGAAAAATAGATGATAATAAATATGGAAATGGATAAATAAATGAAGAGGTTGCACTCCGGCCAAAAGCTAGAGAAATTTGGATTGCGCATTGGGACTGAAATTCCAAGTACTTCCATGCCCAGTGGAAGATAAGAATTAGCCAACACTATTTCTTCCATTTACACTGAATATGAAATAAAGTTGACCGAACCACTACGTATAAAGTTGAGTTTATCTATACCTTTGAGAATTTGATGGGGAATAAAGATACTGAATTGAGATGTTTCAATAATGATGTGGTTAGAGGTGGACCATGTGTCTCTATCATGCAGCAAATAGAGCTCATTAAAGTGGTAACTACTGATATAAGATATTGGAGGCCATTAAAGATAATACCCAAAGACAAAGCACTAAAAGTTGATGGATTCCCAATTGAATTTTTTTTTACTAAGAACTGAGAATTGTTAAAAAAAATATATTATAATTGTAGGACATTTCTATCAATCTGGTAGTCTATGACCTTCTATTAATACTACATCAGTAACTTCAAATCCTAAAGTTAAAGATCTCCAATAAAGGTTAAAGATTACATAATTATTGCTTGTTGAATTACATTATACAAATCTAAGGTTCTACCTAGAAGAAGAAAGCTTGTGATTTGTGGATTGGTTGATAAGGCTCAATCAAATTTTGTGGAGGGTAGAAGTACAGTTGATAACATCATGTAAGTTATGAAATATTTAAGAGCTACAACAGAAAAGGGATATCAGCTGGATGTCTAATCAAGGTGGATCTAAAGAAGGCCTATGACACCTTGGAATTGGGATTCTTAATGAAGTTCTTAAGTGATCTGGGTTGCTTGCAAAATTTGTTCATTGGATCATCTTGTGTGTTTTCACAATGTCATATTCATTTCTCTTGAATGGAAGGATTATTACACTATTTAAAGTACAGAGAGGGATTATACAAAGGGATTTTATGTCCCCTATCTCTTTGTCTTGGCTATAGAATACTTGGGGAGATAATTCAACCAAATGGAAAAAAATGTGGACTTTCACTATCATCCCAAGTTTGAAAGATTAAACAGTATCGACATTTGTTTTCTTGATGACTTGGTTATGTACTAAAGGACTGACATAATGGTTTTCAACTAATGCATGTTGCCTTCATGAAATTCTCTGAGGAATCTAGACACAACAAAGCATTGTAGATTCCTTGGAATTCACTGTGGGAACTTTGCCACTCAGATACCTAGGTGTGCCTCTAGCATCTAAAAAATTGGGAGTCAGTACATACCTTCCCTTGATTGAGAAGATCAAGACTAAAATTATATGTTGTTCAACCAAGTTACTATCATATGAAGGAGGGATACAACTAATTAAAGCAAATATTATTTGAAGCGCATGCTTATTGGTCTCTTATATTTCTCATCCGTTAGAAAGTCATCAAGGCAATTGAACAACTTTTTAGGACTTTGTTGTGGTGCGTGACAGTCTCAAAGAAATCTCTAGTTTCTTGGACAAACATATGTCTACCAAGGGTTGCAAGTGGACTCATTAATGTAACGAATCTATGCACTTGGAATTCTGCAGCAATCCTTAAACTCCTATGGGATTGCATATGGCTGCAATGAGTCCACAACTACTACATCAAGAAGGGAGACATAAGCCAAATCTAGATACCTAAGAATGCTTCATGGCTGGTGAGGAAGGTTCTAGAGTCTAGAGATCAATAAATAATTGGGAAATATAGTCATGAGACAATAAAAAAATAACTGAATAGAGTTCAACTTAAAGAAAAGTTACTCAACTCATAAGATGTATATCTCTTCGCTGCCTCTCCACCCCAAAGCCCCTTGGAAAAACATAACCATGTGTCCAAGAATACATCCTAGACATAGATTTATTCTTTGGTCGGCTATACAGAAGAGACTTGCAACAACTGCAGAAGTTTGGAATAAATATACCCCTTGATTGTTTTTTTGTTGACAACACATGGAGACTTTTTAACATTTATTCTTTGAGTGTAGAGTAACCAGTAGCATATAAGTTGTTTATTACAGTGGTTGGGTCGTAACTCGTAAATAAGGAGCTTGGATGACAAAGTGTAATGGATGAGCCAAATTGCAATGAAAAAGGTTGTTTAGCAGAGATAACAAGTTGTGCATTTGAATTAGGTGTCAATATGTTGTGGCCAGCTTGAAACTACATATTTTCGATTTCAAAGGTGATCCTTTCACTAAGAATTGTTGATTACTGATATGGTTTTACATATACACATTAGAGGAAGAAACAATGCGGCATGAAGAGTATCGTTGAATGTGATCTCAAAATTATTTTCAAGTATATACTCAATAAATTTCAATAATATAATTTAATATCAATTAATCATCCCCCTTTTAAATTATACTAGCTACGTTCTATATTAAAGCATCATATTCTAGTAGTTGCAGTATATATCATTTGAGGATCATGATATCAAATAGTATATACCTCATTAATGTTAATGTTGAAGTGTAGATGTTGCCGTTAAAGTATACACCAAGAACATGAACAAGTATCGATTGTCTTAATTATCTATATATTTTGATCAGCATGGACTATACTCAATTATTCAAATTTTACAATGGTAACAAAGTATAAAATGATACTTTTGCAATGGTAACATTTGTTTTGTTAGTGTATGAAAAGCAGTATTCATGAACTCGTCCATCTTATTCTATTTTAAAATACTTGAACATTTTTTCTAGTTATGTCTCAAGCATGACAAACATCGAATTGAAAAATACTTTATGTTTGTTGTTGTGGTAATTTAAAAATTTTGAGGACTTCACACACCGATACAAACCCAAATCGATAATTCTTTAATGGTGCAATTGAGGCGTGCTCTTTTTATAAAAGGCTTGAGAATGATTCATCAACGAGCAGCCCATCAAAATTGAGTCTAGGATTCTAGACATCAAATTTTCAACGCGTTACCAAATTTCAGTTATTAGAAAAGCTTCGAAACTCCAAATAAATAGGAATTTGCTATTGACTTTGTACAAAGAAGCCGAAGAACAGAGGAATCACTTTATAGGATTGCTAAAAGACACCGAAATAGAAAGGGTTCAACTAAAACAAAGGTCATAATTGACACAATAAAAAGAGAAGGGCCTAAAATAATGTTGTATAGTCTATTGTCAGTGGTTTCTTTTTAGAAATGAGTAACAGGGATGCAATAGTACAATCTTATATCTTTTACTCATGTAGTATTTCGGTCTTTTAATAAAATGAATTACTTCTTATATATATACATTTTCATGTTGATAACTGACAACAACATCCATCAAAACAAAAATAACATTTACATAATTCAACCGTCTATAAAGGCACTTCAACAATCAATTGTCACAATATTCAACCACCACAAATTAATTTATCTAAAAAACAATTGTTTTAGTCATCAAAAACCACTTATATGAAAAACCAACTTTCTTAATAGTCGACCACCAAAATACAACCATTTCAATTCCCCAATATCTTTATCATCAACCACAAAAAATCTACCATTTCACAAATCAATTTCTTAAAACCCACTTGAAAACAAGTTGTCTTAATCACCATTGAGCTCCATAACAATTCCCATTACATCCACTTCGATTTCTTCTTCTATATCCTTCTCCTCTTTTTGTTTCTTTATCTTCTACATGATTCTCCTCTTCTTTTTCTTGCTCTTCTAACTGCTTCTCCTCTTCTTTTTCTTGATCTTCTACCTGATTTTTCTCTTCTTTTTCTTCTTCTACCTGTTTTTCCTCTTCTTTTTCTACCTGCTTCTCCTCTTCTTTTTATTCTTCTTTATTGTCTTCCATCTTCGCTTCTTTGTGATCTTCTTCTTGCTTCTTTTCTAGATTTTCTTCTTTTTCTTCAATTTTGTCCTCCTCTTGTTTGTTCTCTTGCATCTTCTTCTCCTCTTGTTCTTTCTCTATTTCCTTCATATCATCTAAAACTTCAATTACTTCTTCTCTGAAGTGCTCATCAACTGCAATGAGATCTTTATTGACCATTCCTAATGGAGGACTTCATCTACATCAGCAGCATCACTATCATTATCAACTATTGGTGATGTATTGTCTTCATTAACTGCCGATAAATACATAGCTTAGCATTCTTACAAATATATTATTTTACAAAAGCTAAATAAATTAGTCTACCTTCATTTTTCTTGATCTTTTGAGCTCTCCTCAATTTGTCATCTCGTATGAAAGCGACAACTTTCATCATTGATAGTTTAAGGGATGCAACACACTCACATAAATTATCATTTTAATTATTTTGTCCATTCAAAACAGAATTATCACAAGGCTGTTTGGAATTGTTCTCACCCAATATTTGATCCTCCTCGTTCTCTACTGCAACAGTCAGGAAAGTAGCACCTTTCAACTTGGACTTTAAGGCATCAATGGTTGTGTCCTTGACTTCGTCCGTATATGGATTTGATGTTGCTTATAATTTTGTTTTGTTTCATAGACAGTAGGTATAAGGTATGTATGCACAATCTATAAAAAAAATTATATAAATTTATATCTTTGTACTGTTGGGAAAGACAAGGCACTACCAAGAATGCCTGACAGGATAACAGCGGAAGAATACCAAGTCTATACTTTTCCCTTTTTCGATTGAACCAAGAGAAGACAAACAACCACAAGCAATATGATAGTAAGGCAGCAAGTAATTCAACCAAACAAATATAACAAGACAATAATAACCCAATCACACACAGACACCAAGATTTACGTGGAAAACCCTTCGATGTGAAGAGTAAAAAACCACGGGACCAAAAGCTCTCCACTATAATCACCAAGAGTTACACTATTGTTCTACAAAATTGGCCACAAAACAAGTGCCAAACAACGAGCAACAACAAAATAAGATTGCACCAAATCTAAAATTAAAGGAGCAAAATCACCAATTTCGCAGCTACTGTTCACGACAGCAAAACTGAAGCTGCAGACACCAAATCCAACTCTGTCAGTTCTTAATCATGATTGAGATGAAATAATATGCTGTCCAAAATCAGCTCAATCGGACAAGAAACGAAGCGGAAATCGCAATTTGAAGTTGGTGTTTAGGGCTGGATTTTTGACTGCGAATTTCTCTCTTTTTCTCTCTTTTGGCTGCTGAAAAACTCTCTCTCTAAAATCTGAAAATAAGACCTAAAATAGGCTTATATTTGCCTCATAAGAATGGGCTTATGGAAAAATGGGTTGGTCCAAATTGGGCTTTTATTTATCCACATAGGAAGGGAAAAAGACCCATAACTCAACAATTCTCCCCCTCACGACTATGTGGAGGAGACGCCATCCCGGCGACCATGCACAATCTTCTTCAAACTTCCCTCTTGGAAAAGCTTTAGTCATCATATTGGAACCATTGTCATTTGTATGAATCTTTTCAAGCTCAAGCAACTTAGAATCCAACACATCTCGAATCCAATGGTATCTCACATCAATGTGTTTAGACCGACCATGGAACGTAGAATTCTTTCCAAGATGTATACCACTTTGACTGTCACAATGAAGCACATACCTCTCTTGAGCACAACCAAGTTCCCCTAAGAATCTCTTCATCCAAAGCAATTCTTTACAAGCTTCAACGACAGCAATAAGCTCAGCTTCTGTAGTAGATAGAGCAACACATTTTTGCAACCTAGATTGCCAAGACACAGCTCCCCCTGCAAAAGTAACCAAGTACCCTGAAGTAGACTTGCGAGTATCAACATCACCAGCCATGTCTGAATCAGTATAACCACAAAGAATAGGCTTCTCTGTACCAAAACACAAACTCAGACTAGAAGTGCCACAGAGATATCTCATAACCCATTTCACAGCATTCCAATGTTCTCTTCCCGGATTAGAAAGAAAACGGCTAACAACTCCAACAGCGTGAGCAATATCCGGTCTTGTACAAACAATCGCATACATCAAACTACCAACAGCTGAAGCATAAGGAACTTTCTTCATATCTTCATTCTCATCATCACTAGAAGGACACTGTTTCGTGCTCAATTTGAAGTGCATAGCTAAAGGTGTACTGACAACCTTAGCTTTGTCCATGCTGAATCTGCGAAGTACTTTCTGAATGTACTTCTCTTGTGATAATACCAATTTCTTGGCCTTTCTATCACGGACAATCTGCATGCCAAGAATCTGCCTTGCTGGTCCTAAGTCTTTCATAGCAAAAGACTTACTCAACTCTTGCTTCAACTTCTGAATCCTGCAAGTATTATGACCAACAACAAGCATGTCATCGACATAAAGCAACACAATAATAAAGTCACCATCAGAGAACTTTTGCACAAACACAATGGTCTGAAGAAGTCTTCTTGAAGCCCTGCTGACACATAAAAGAACCAAACTTCTTGTACCACTACCTGGGAGCTTGTTTCAAACCATACAAGCTCTTCTTCAATTTGCAAACATAATTCTCTTTACCCTTGACTTCAAAACCTTCCGGTTACTCCATATAAATTTCTTCATCTAAGTCACCATGGACGAAAGCAGTTTTAACATCCATTTGCTCAACCTCTAAATCTAGACTTGCAGCCAAGCCTAGAACCACACGAATGGATGACATCTTCACAACTGGAGAGAATATCTCATCAAAATCAACTCCCCTTTTCTGATTAAATCCCTTGACAACTAATCTAGCTTTGTACCGTGGAACTGAATTACCATCTTCACGTTTCACCCGAAAAACCTACCTGTTTTTCAAAGCTTTTCTGTCTTTAGGTAACTTAACCAAATCAAAGGTATGATTATCATGCAAGGATTTAATCTCATCTTCCATAGCATCAAACCACCTTTCTTTTTCTTCACTTTCCATGGCCTCATCAAGACTCTCAGGTTCTCCCCCGTCAGTCAAGAGAACATACTCATTGGGAGAATAACGAGATGAAGGAATTCTCTCTCTACTAGATCGTCTGAGAGAACTCTCTGGAGCATCTATAATTGGTTGTTGGACAACCACATCATCTTGCACTGGAGCATCAACAACATCATGCCGATCATTCTGAACATGATCACCATCTTCATTATCAACTTGATTTTCATCATTATGAAGATTTTCTTCCGGTGCAATAGTCAAAGGAATTGGATCAACATCAACTAATCTCTCACTACTCTGAAAATCAGCCTTGTCAGCTTTATCAAAATCATCAATTGTTTGATCTTCGAAGAACATAACATCACGGCTTCTAACAAGTTTCTTCTCAGCAGGATCATAGAAACGATAGCCAAATTCATCTTGACCATAACTAATGAAGATACACTGCCTAGTTTAACATCCAACTTTGACCTTCATCCTTAGGACATGTACAAAGGTTTTACACCCAAAGACTCTAAGATGATCATAAGAAACATTCTACCAGTCCAAACTCTGTCAGGGACATCACCATCTAAAGCAACAGCAGGAGATAAATTGATAACATAAGCAGCAGTATTAAGTGCTTCTGTCCAAAAGGAATCTGACAGCTTAGCATCTGAAAGCATACATCTAACCCTCTCAACTAGAGTTCTGTTCATCCTCTCTGCTAAACCATTTAACTGAGGAATCTTTGGAGGAGTTTTCTGATGCCTAATACCCTGCTCTCTGCAGTATCTATCAAAAGGACCATATACTCACCACCATTATCTGAGCGGATGCATTTCAATGTCTTCCCTGTTTGTCTTTCAACCAAGCCTGAAAACTCTTGAACACATCAAGTATTTGATCCTTGACTTCAAAGGAAATACCCAGAGTTTGCGAGAATGATCATCAATAAAAGTCACAAAAGTAAAGTACACCACCATGAGATCTTACCTTAAAAGGACCACACAAATCAGAATGTACCAACTCCAGCATATCAAGCTTTCTTGAAGGCGGATGACTCTGAAAAGAAACTCTTTTCTGTTTACCGGCTAAGCAATGAACACATTTCTTCAACTTTGCTTGTTTCACTCCAGAAAGCAATTTTTCTTAGCCAAACTATCAATCCCCTTCTAACTCATATGACTCAGCCTTCTATGCCTTAACTCTGATGAAGTATCATTCTCCACCATATTTACTGAGTCTCTGGATATGGAGCCCTGAAATACATACAAGTTAGACAACTTGTCACCACGGGCCACAACCATCAAACCTCTAGAAAGCTTCCGCTGGCCAACACCAAGTGTATTAACATAACCCTCATCATCAAGATGTCCCACAGAAATCAAATTCAAGCGAACATCTGGGGCATGCTTGACATTATTGAGAACTAGTTTGGAACCATTGTTACTTTCCAAACAAACTGTCCCAATGCCAATAACTTCAACTTCATGATTATTGCCCATTTTCAACGTTCCAAATTACCTGGAGTATAAGAAGAAAATAATTCCTTCTTTGGCGTGACATGAGAAGTAGCACCAGAATCCACAAACCAGTTAGACTCATCATGAACAAGATTAATGGCATTTTCATCACAAGAAACAAGAAGATCATCATTAGCACAACAGCAACACACGATTTTCATTATCGCCTTCTCTCTTTTATTGTCTCATATCTCTCTTGTGCTTGTAACAATATTTCATGATATGCCCATTCTTGTGGCAATAGTCACATGTAATATTCTTGTATTTAGACTTTGACTTGCTTCTACTTTTACCTCTATCATTCTGACCTCTGGACTTGTTTTTCCCCCTATCTTCAGTAACCAAAACATCGGAGTGTGAAGCTGAAGAAGATGAGGCTTGAGATCTTCTTCTCATTTCTTCATTCAAGACACCACTCTTAGTATATTCCATGGTTACAACACCACTGGGAGCAGAATTAGTCAAAGAAACTCGAAGAGTTTCCCAAGAGTCTGGCAGAGTATTAAGAAGCCAAAGTCCCTGTATCTCATCATCAAACTTTACACCCATTCCGGACAGCTGGTCAAGACACCCCCAAAAATCATTAATATGATCAGAAATAGGAGTGCCCTCTTTATACCTGATATTCATTAATTGTTTCAATAGGAACAACTTGTTGTTGCCAGTCTTCGAAGCATAAAGTGTCTCGAGCTTGTCCCCACAAACTTTTGGCATGTGTCTCATTCACAATATGATTTCTAACATTATCTTCAACTCATTGTCTAATATAGCCACAAACCTACAGATGCTCAAATTCCCATTCTTCATCATTCAAAGACTGAGGCTTATTAGAAGCAAACACAGGTAAATGCATCTTCTTGACAAATAGAAGATCTTTCATCTTGCCTTTCCAAATATGATAGTTACTACCAGTTAAACACACCATTTTGCTCATATTTGCCTCCATCATTCAAAACGACAATCAACAATAACCAATGCTCTGATATCACTTTGTTGGGAAAGACAAGGCACTACCAAGAATGCCTGACAGGATAACAGCAGAAGAATACCCAAGTCTATACTTTCCCTTTTCGATTTGAACCAAGAGAATACAAACAACCACAAGAAATATGATAGTAAGGCATCAAGTAATCAAAACAATTCAACCAAACAAATTACAAGACAATAATAAATCACACACAGACACCAAGATTTACGTGGAAGACCCTTCGATGTGAAGAGTAAAAAACCAAGGGACCAAAAGCTCCACTATAATCACCAAGAGTTACAATATTGTTCTCCAAAATTGTCCACAAAACAAGTGCCAAACAACGAGCAACAACAAAATAAGATTGCACCAAATCTAGAGAATTAAAGGAGCAAAATCACCAATTTCGCAGCTACCGTTCACGACAGCAAAACTGAAGTTGCAGGCCACCAAATCCAACTCTGTCAGTTCCTAATCAAATATTGAGACGAATATAATGTGCTGTCCAATAATTAGCTCAATCGGACAAGAAACGAAGCGGGAATCGCAATTTGAAGTTGGTTGTTAGGGCTGGATTTTTGACTGCGAATTTCTCTCTTTTTCTCTCTTTTGGCTGCTGAAAAACTCTCTCTAAAAATCTGAAAATAAGACCTAAAATAGGCTTATATTTGCCTCATAAGAATGGGCTTATGGACAAAAATGGTTTGTCCAAATTGGGCTTTTATTTATCCACATAGGAAGGGAAAAAGACCCATAACCCAACATGTACTTCTCCCTTTATGAGAAAAAACCTCATATCTCGATTTCATTTTTTCAGGAACAACTATAGAATCTCTTTTTTCTTTATGTTTTCGATAATGGAAGACGGAAGACGAAGAATGAATACGAAGGATGAATGGAAGACAAAGGATGAACAATTTTATGAAGGTTTATAATTTTGATAAAGAAGGTTGAGAAGCTTATAGAAGACGAGGAGGGGTCTTCTAACGTTTTCAGAATTTCCTCGAAAAGTGCTAACCTTTTATATTAAATAATTTTTATATTCCTTGGGATTGTAATGCAATTATTTGGAGGGATGAATTTATTTTATGTTGAAGTGTTGGGAATCAAAATGATATTTTATATACATGTTTTTAGCCCATATTTAAAGTGATGAAATGTCCTATGACCCCATAACCGAACCCCACTTTTTTGCCTTTTTTAACCCTAACCCTACAAATTAATTCAAAAAGAAATTAAATGGCTATTGTGCAAATTAAGTTTTGGGAGTGTCTCCCATTCCAATTAATCTCTAGAAACTCACCCAAAATTCATTATGAACCTCCCAAACACAAATCAAATATGCTTCTGTCTTGAAAATGATATTTCAGACTCAATGAATTCATCAAAGTATCCAAATAAGGACACCTTACCCGATATTGACTATAATAAATTTTAACTTAAGAATCTCTTAATTTTCAAATAAGGACATGAAACCCATCTAAAAGTTTCAAAAACTGAACCAAACTCAAAAAAACATTCAGAATTAGTGGAATCATCAAAACTTGGAAATGACCATCCTAACTTCATACGTGGACTACAGTCAAATTTAGTCTTAACCATCTCCATATTTTTTATAATGGATCAAAATCAAAAAAAAAAAAAAAGCCTTAAGACCCAAGCCAACAATACATCTAGACCAAAAACACATTTCGTAGCCAAGATAATTGTCGAAATTCTATTACAAGATTGTTATCACCAAATATTGACTTCAGTAAACTATATTACTCTTTCAACTCTCAAAACACAAAAATCTTCCAAAACTCATCTAATTAGTTTAAGACTTGAGCCAATTGTCCTACTAACCTAAAGGTCATGTTTCAATGCTGATGGAACTGGTGGAATTTTATTACGAGACTCGGACCTCTAAATGTTAACCAAAATCCACCTTTTAAATGAAAAGCTTCCAAAACTCCAAATCTTTCAAAAATCTCAACTTTATGATCCAACTAAAAAACCAATCTCGTAAACTAAAAGAACATGACTCGGGGCAACTATCCGTAGTAATAAAATGGTAATTTTATAAAATAAATCGTCAGGTTCATTATATTTTCCCCATATGCATTGCACAAAAAATACTATAAAGAAGTTAACATGCATACATCACATAGATTAGAAAAAAATAACCATTACCCACCTTGCCTGAATGCTCAGAAGAACTTAAGCTTTTCCCTTTTAAAATAATAGCCTAAATAAACCTGGATTATTACTTAATTCTAACCCTAGGCAAATTTGATGATCATTTTACCCGAACTAGAGTTTTTCCCACCATTAGTTGAAGTTCAAGAAATAAACTATTAAAAATATTATGCATATATCTACTTATCTAAGAATATTTTATATTTAAATATTTGATGGGTTTTCTATAATTTTAATATCAAAAAATAAGCAACATTAAAATAATTTGTATTGGTCGTGAATGCAATGACAAATCCTTAAAATTTTAACTTACAATAGACTACATTAACTATTATGTTTAAAGAAAAAGGGAAAGTGAATACATATATTTAATCATAGAAACTTGACCATTCACGTGTCAATGCATTATTATAACAGTAAGAAAAATTAAATTGCCTCAAATAACAATAATCACTACACTTCATGTAGTTTATTGTTTTTGTCAGTCAAAATAATTGAATTAATTTGAATTTTTTTTTACTGTTATGATAAATGCATTCAAACTTGAATGATCATTTTTCTACGATTAAGTAATACATATTCACTTTTCTTTTGTCATTATTCATGATGATTAATATAGTTTGTTATAGTTAATGCAATCACTACAGTTCATATAGTTTCTTATTTTTGTTTGTCTAATCAAACCTCTACCTAAGAGTTTCACCCTACGTTCTAAGGCTTAAGAAATGAATTGCAAGTTAGGAGAGTAATTAAACATTTACCAAAGAAATTAGTAGAAAAACTGACGAACAGTGTTCTAGATCGCCTTTTCTTTTCCAAATAATGAAGTTGCACAATAATGAGAGGTTTTGGGAATTTTCCTCTATTAATACACAGCTAACTCACCATAGAGGCCAAAAACCTTTTATAGCAGCCTCGCTATAATGGGATCCCATCTTCTATAGTGGCTTGCACGAAGACAAAAACTTAATAATCTTCCCCAAAGCCTATATTATGCAATACATCCTCAAATAACCATTTCATGTCAAGTTTGACATTGAGAGTTCTACTCACCCGAATTAATTCTAAAAAGTCTTATGGACTCCTTCATGTCTTACATAAAAGATAATCCAACCCAATCATAGATATTATCTCCAATCCCTTCCTTGATTAACCTAGACCTCATTTTACTTAGATTTTATTTTCAGATTAGCCTAGCCTAAAGTTTTAAGTCTTTACACAAAAAGTTTTTTTGACCCAAATCATTCACAATTGATCCACCCCTAATGACCGGCATGGGCCATTACAATAGATACAAATTTACCATTGCTTATCTCTGATCGGTCAAACAAGGAAAAAGTGGGCCAAGTAAAAAATAGTGTAGTTCTCTAATTCTCAAATAAGTGAGGTTACTTGTACTACATGTCCCTCTCAATTTCCGAAGTAGCTTCCTCAACCGGATGATCCTTCCACTTAACCTTCATTGATCTGATATCCTTTGTCCATGATCTCCAAACATCCCGATCAAGAACTGCAATTGAATCCTCTTCATATTGAAGATTATTGTTTAATAATATTGAGTCCCACTTTATTATGTAATCTCCATCCATATAGTACCTCTTAAATGACTACGTGGAATACTGGATGATCTTTAATATTGACAAACTTCAAATGACAAAGGGGAAGATACCAAAACCCTCAAAGGTCACGAGGATCAGTTGGAGTTGGTGTTTGACCCATTGAATCAAGATTATAAGGTTTTATGTATTCAAAAAAAAGTGGGGTGATTGGATTGTAGGTGATTCCCTTAGTTGTTTTATATGTATCTATTCCTTGTGCAACAACTCATGAAAGAGTTAATCTTATACCTGAATTTCCTTACTCTTGTAGATTACACGAGTCATTGGTACCACATATATCAACGGGTTATTTATTGTCTTACTAGACGCCTAGGCGGTATCTGATGCATGTGCTCATTTGAGATGGGTAGCGAACAATTTGACGAGATGCAAAAGCCAGATATTAAAAGAGATTTGTCATCAACATTTCTTAAGCACAATAGCCTGTCTCATTTTACTATCTTTTGTTTGGTAAGAAATGCAGTTACTATATTACCTAGAGTTGATGAAACTAGATATGATATTTGTGTTTGGGTTATGAACTTACAGTTCATTGTTGAGGACATTTCCGATTCACAAATTAACAAAGCCTTAATTTAAGTGTTGGACCATTTAAAAAATATGAGAAGTAATAGAGCATGTGAACTTACAATTTGGTTAATTTGAAAATAAGAAATGTCCTTAACAAATAACTGTGATTCCCTAATCAAAACTTGTATATCATCTCGGGATCCAATACCTACAGGTAATCTAGTGGTTACATCCCTTACCAAACTAAGAATATGTAAACGAGATAGTTGATTATAATTAAGAAAAGGGTGATCACTAACCTCTTGTTAATGATTTGCTGTTAAATCTTTTTAGTGGATCAACAACAAGTATATGACCATCAACATTTTTATGTGAGAAATCTTTTCCAATCACTGCATTGTACCTTAAAGCTTTTCTGTATGGAAAACAAGCTCTCATTTACTCGAAATGGTGGTTGATCACCTGAGATTCTTCTCAACTCTGGATTCCTTTAGCCTTTCACCCAAATTGGCACATTGCATCACTTCATATGGATGTTTTTAAAGACAATAATATTTTTCAAAGTATCACATACCCTTTTTTTAGCCAATAAGCAAATTAATTAACCGGTTCCATATGACCAAACTCAAAGGATAAAGAAACTACAAGAATAAAACTATTAATAGTACAAACTAATAGTGTATAAGAATAATTAACACAATGCTCAACTAACAAATTATTATGTTATTCTAATATGTGTCATTCAGAACCTCCTATATAAGTTCATTTCCTTAGTTTTCTAAAGTTTGATCATGTTATGTCTAACCACATAATCCTAGAAGTATATCTGAGTCTTAGCCATCAAACTTAGAAAGGTCACTAACTAATCCTCCTTTTTCAAGAATCTCAAATCGGAAACTACCAACCTTAAAACTCTTGCAAAATCCAAAAGTAAGACTCGTCTTGAGTTTTTGTCCCCTAAATCCAAACCTCCATACACATTGTTATACTCCATTGGAGTATACTCAATGTGATAGTTGAAATCTCCTATTATGAATAACTTCTTAATGTGTGAAACACCTCTCACCACATCGTCCAAGTCCTCCCTAAAATGCTTTTGTCCTCCTCATCATGCCCGCTTGTAGAGCACAAGTACTAATAATGTACAATGACCAACTTAATCCTCATCATACTATTGATGTCAATTATAACCTCAAGCTCTTTCTATATTACATCATCATCTACTACAATTCTATTTCATTCACACTACTTGTGCAGCCTAAATACCACAACTTATATGTCACGACCCCAAAATGATCTCGTGAGTGGCACCCACTCTTATCCTACTAGGTGAGCGAACCAACAAATCTAAACTCCAATATTTCAATATAATAAACAGAAAATAGTGCGGAAGAATTAAGACTCATTATCCCCAAAATCTGGAAGTCATCATCACAAGAACATCTATCTTCAAATTACAAAGTCTAAGAGTTTTTAAGAAAACAAATAAGTAAGAAAATGGTCCATGTCCGAAATTCAAAGACATCAAGACTTGAAGAAGAAGATCCAGTCCAAGCTAGAAGCGTTAGCTCACCCAGAAATCCGATGTAATGAAGACTGGCTAGAATTTCGATCGAGTTGAAGACGACGGTACGCTTGCTGCGCTCCACAAATAACAAAGAAAGAAACATACAAGTAGGGGTCAGTAAAAGGAACACGTACTGAGTAGGTATCATCGGCCAACTCAAAATAGAAAACAATATATACTGAATAATAATATACAGTCAACCACAATACTTAACAGATAGCAAATAACAATTACATAAACCATTGGAAACAACATCATAATAAGTACACCATCAATCACAACATTAAGCACACCCTTGAGGACTCAATCCTCCAGACCATACTTATTTGGGAAAAATAGTTTTTCTTTGAAATTGAGTAAAATAATATAATTTAAGATTCTTTTCTTTTAAAAATACTGTGTCGGAACGTGACACTCCGATCCAAAATATATCGTGTCGGAAAGTGACACTCCGATCCAAAAATACCGTGTCGGAACGTGACACTCCGATCCAAAAATACCGTGTCGGAACGTGACACTCCGATCCAAAATACCGTGTCGGAACGTGACACTCCGATCCAAAATACCGTGTCGGAACGTGACACTCCGATCCAAAAATACCGTGTCGGAACGTGACACTCCGATCCAAAATGTATTTAATTTATTAAAACTGTTTTCAAATCATTTTATTTCCATCAAGCCTTCTTTATTCAAGGCATCACTTCAAAAGAGAGTTTTCAAGAATAAAATTCAATAGTCTCAATATTTTAGGCAAACCACAAACCACACAATCATAATATACAACCACAAAATCAAGTAATAGGAGACTTTACAATATCATCCAATACATATCAATCGCTATTTAGAGTTTATCTATCACATAGAAATAAACCATAACCTACCTCCACCGAAGAACCGAAATCAAGCAAGCTACCTCTCCAAAGCCTTTGTCTTTCTTATTGCCTAAGAACCCTTTCAATCCGAAGTCCAAAATGATTGTTCTCCTCTCCCTTTCACGTTTTTCCCTCACTGCCTCTCAGTTGATTAGTTCTTTCTTCTCTCAACTAAAGACTCCCTTCTTTGTTTATAATGCAAGACTATAAATAAAAAATTGTAAAAGAAATCATCCACTAGCCTAAAGTTACTTCCATTAACTCCCACTAACCCCATTATAAAAGTTACTCCACTAAATACATATATAATAACTAAAAACATCCACTAAAATAATTAGTGGAAGCTGACATTGGGTAGGGTCACGCTGCGTGTGACGGTCCGTCGTGGGATCCGTCGACCAAGACAGTTTTTTCCCAGAAATAAAATCTGCTGCTCAAAACGACTAAACAGGTCGTTACAATAGATACCAATTTACCCATCGTTCGTCCTCGAACGATCAAAAGAAGAAAAACAAGGATGAAAAGGAGTACCTGACTCTGTGAACAGCTGCGGATATTTTTCTTGCATATCAGCCTCCTTCTCCCAAGTGGCCTCTTCAACCGGTCGATTCTTCCATTGAACTTTGATGGATGCAATTTCCCTTGATTTCAACTTGCGGACTTCTCTATCTAGAATGGCAACAGGCTCCTCTTCATAAGTCAAATTCTCATCGAGCAGAACCGAATCCCAACGAATGATGTAATTTCCATCCCCATGATACCTTTTCAACATGGACACGTGAAATACCGGATGCACTCCGGACAGCCCTGGAGGCAAAGCTAATTCATAAGCCACCTCCCCTACTCGCTTAAGTACCTCAAATGGTCCAATATACCTTGGACTTAGCTTACCCCTTTTTCCAAACCGCATCACCCCTTTCATGGGCGAAACTTTCAACAAGACTTGTTCACCTTCCATGAACTCTAAGTCTCTAACCTTTCGATCCGCATATTCTTTTGTCTACTTTGAGCCGCTAAAAGCTTTTCTTGAATAGCTTTCACCTTTTCCAATGAATCCCTCAATAGATCCGTACCCCAAGGTCTGACCTCAAACGCATCAAACCAACCAATGGGAGACCTACATCTCCTCCCATACAGTGCTTCAAATGGAGCCATGTCAATGCTGGAGTGATAGCTATTATTGTATGAAAACTCCGCCAAGGGTAAGAAGTTATCCCAATGGCCACCAAATTCTATCACACACGCTCGGAGCATATCCTCCAACACTTGAATCGTTCGCTCAGACTGACCATCGGTCTGAGGATGAAATGCAGTACTAAGGTCCAATCTAGTACCTAATTCAGCATGCAATGTTCTCCAAAACTTAGAAGTAAACTGCGTACCTCTATCTGATATGATGGAGAGTGGAACCCCATGTAATCGAACGATCTCTGAGATGTAGATTTTAGCCAACTTCTCTGCATTGTAGGTCACCTTGACCGGAATGAAGTGAGCAGACTTAGTTAATCTGTCCACAATCACCCAAATAGAATCAAACTTCCCCAATGTCTTTGGAAGACCAACCACGAAGTCCATTGCAATTCTCTCCCACTTCCATTCAGGAATGGGCATTCTTTGAAGTGTTCCTCCGGGCCTCTGATGTTCATACTTTACTTGTTGGCAATTTGGACATTTGGCTACGAAATCTACAATATCACGCTTCATTCTTTTCCACCAAAAGTGTTGCTTTAAGTCACGGTACATCTTGGTTGCACCAGGATGTATAGAATATCCGGAACTATGAGCCTCTGTAAGAATAGTGTGGATCAAGTCATCAACACTAGGCACACATACTCTTCCCTTGATCCTCAAAACACCTTCCTCATCGATCATTGCTTCTTTGGCCTCTCCTCGCAACACCATATCCCGAATTCGCCTTAGCTTCTCATCATCCAACTGTTTCTCCTTAATCTTGTCAAGAAAAGAAGATCTCGCCTCTACACAAGCCAAAAATCCTCCCTTCTCATTTACTTCTAGCCTCATAAAGTCATTAGCTAAATTTTGGATTTCCCTAGCCAACGGGCGTCTAGAGACTTGCAAATGAGCTAGACTTCCCATGCTTCCCGCCTTTCTACTCAAAGCATCTGCCACAACATTAGCTTTTCCGGATGGTATAAGATGGTGATGTCGTAGTCCTTGAGTAGTTCCATCCATCTCCTCTGTCTCAAATTCAAGTCTTTCTGAGTGAAAACATACTGTAGGCTACGATGGTCCGTATAGACCTCACACTTAACCCCATACAAGTAGTGTCTCCATTGCTTTAGTGCAAATACTACCGCGGCCAACTCCAAATCATGGGTCGGATAGTTACGTTCATGCACCTTTAGTTGCCTCGAAGCATAGGCAATCACATTTTTCTCTTGCATTAGCACTGCACCCAAACCAGAATAGGATGCATCACAATAAACAATGAAGTTCTTACCCTCTACTGGCAAGGTAAGAATTGGTGCGGTAGTCAACAAGGTCTTAAGCTTCTGAAAGCTTTCCTCACATTCATCTGACCATACAAATGGAACATTCTGCTTAGTCAAGTTGTCGTCAATTGGGAAGCAATAGAAGAGAATCCCTTGACGAATCGGCGGTAGTAGCTAGCTAACCCAACAAAACTCCTTATTTCTGACACATTAGTAGGTCTTACCCAATTCTTCACCGTTTCTATCTTAGATGGATCCACCATCACCCCATCCTTAGAAACCACGTGCCCCAAGAAGGACACTGAATCTAGCCAAAACTCACACTTGGAGAATTTGGCATAAAGCTTCTTCTTCCTCAACAACTCTAACACCATTCTCAAATGCTCCTCATGTTCTTTCTTACTCTTGGAGTATATCAGTATGTCATCAATAAATATGATGACAAAGAGATCCAGATATGGCTTAAAAATCCCGTTCATCAAACTCATGAAAGCAGCAGGGGCATTCGTAAGACCAAAAGACATTACTACAAATTCGTAATGCCCATACCTGGTTCGAAAAGCAGTCTTTGGTACATCCGTTGCCCGTATTTTCAATTGATGATAACCGGATCTCAATCAATCTTAGAGAAGACACAAGCACCTTGTAACTGATCGAACAAGTCATCAATGCGAGGAATGGGATACTTGTTCTTAATAGTTACTTGTTCAACTGCCGGTATCTATGCACATCCGAAAACTCCCATCCTTCTTCTTCACAAATAACACCGGAGCACCCCAAGGGGATGCACTTGGCCTAATAAAACCTTTACCTAACAGCTCCTGAAGTTGGGCCTTTAGCTCCCTTAACTCAGCTGGAGCCATTCTATAAGGGGGAATGGAAATGGGTCGAGTACCCGGCTCCAGATCAATGCAAAAGTCGATATCCCTATCTGGTGGCATACCAGGAAGGTCTGCAGGAAACACATCCAGAAACTCACAGACTATTGAAACCGACTCAATTATAGGTAGTTGGGTAGTATCATCCCTGAGGTGTGCCAAGAAAGCTAAACATCCTTTACTAACCATTCTCTTAGCATGAAGAAAAGAGATAATACGAACTGAGGTAGAAATATAGTCACCCTCCCACACTAATGGGTCTATCCCAGGCTTGGCCAATGTCACAGTTTTAGCATTACAATCTAAGATTGCAAAATTTGGAGAAAGCCAAGTCATACCCAGAATTACATCAAAATCAACCATTTCTAGAATGATCAAATCCACGTAAGTGTTACTCCCCACAAAAGTCACAAGGCAAAACCTATACACCTTCTCAACTATCACAGACTCACCCACAGGAGTAGAGACACGAATAGGCATATCAAGTAAATCACAACTTAACTCAAGACCAGCAGCAAATGAGGAAGATATATATGAAAAAGTGGATCCAGGATCAAATAATACTGAAGCCATGCAATCACAGACCAAAAGAGTACCTGTGATAACAGCATCAGATGCCTCCGCTTCAGACCGCCCGGGGAAAGCGTAACAATGAGCCTTATCACTTGTCTGTCCATTGCCCCTACCAAGATGCGCTGCAGTAGTTCCAACTTGCCCGCCACCCCTACTGATTTGGTGACCACCATTACCTTGGCCACTACGTCCTCCAGAATGGTGGCCTCTACCATGACCACCTCTACCTCTAACTATTGGGGGTCTGTAACTTTGTTTTGGACAATTTCTCTTAATATGTCCAATCTCTCCACATCCATAACAATTTCTGGAGTCTAGCATAGGTCTCTGTGAGAATGACGAAGTCTGGGGATAACCTCCAAACTCAGAAAAATGTTGACTGGTCTGCGATGGACCCCCAGTTAAAGCCTGCAGTGAAGACTGAATAGGACGGGCTGGGTAACCTCCTGAACTCTGCCCTCTGGAGTAAGAACTTTAAACTCACCTTCCTTACGGAACTTCTTAAATGTTGACATCATGGTGAAGTTGTTTGGCTTCACCCCCTCTACCTCTATCACAAAATCAACCACTTCTTGAAAGGATTTTGCTACAGCAGCTACTTGTAAGGCTGGGATCTGCAATTCTGACCTCAATCCTTTCACAAAGCGGCGAATCCGCTCTTGTGGACTGAAGCAAAGCTGCGTGGCATACCTGGATAGTGCACAAAATTTGGCCTCATAAGCAGCAACGGACATCCGTCCTTGCTCTAGGCTCAGGAACTCATCTCTCCTCCTATCCCTTACAGTCCGGGGTATATACTTCTCCATAAACAGGCTAGAAAATGATGCCCAAGTCATGGGTGGTGTCTGTGCTGATTGACACTCAACATACGACCGCCACCACATTTTGGCATCCCCCTGAAACTGATAGGTCACAAACTCAACCCCGAATCGTTCTACTATGTCCATCTTATGTAGCAGCTCATGACAATCAACCAGAAAATCATAGGCATCCTCAGATTCAGCACCCTTGAAGACTGGAGGTCTCAACTTTAAGAACTTAATGAAAAGTTCATGTTGATCACTTGTCATTATAGACCCTGTGGTCAATCGAGGGAATGTGCCTACTTCCAATGATGTCTCCATGCGGGGAGCCATAGTAGCCGCATGTTGTACCTCCGGAGTCTGAGGTGCTGGTGGAGGAAACACTGGAGGTGTATGGCCCCGATCAGATAACCCGCTAAGATAAGCCAGAACCTGATTGATCATCTCTGGGGTAGGTTGGGGTGGCAGTTCCTCGTTCTGCACTTGTTCATTCTCCCCTTCCCCACCCTCTCTTATCACTTCCTCAGTTGATGGGGGAGTCACCGCCCTAGTACTAGTTGGGCTAGGTGCTTGTCCTCTTCCTTTAGAGGATGTCCTCCCACGACCTCTTCCACGGCCTTTCGCCACCACTCCTCTTTGAGCTACCGCCCCAGTGGCTAGCTCAGACGTTTCTTGTCTTGCCGGTGTTGGTGTTGGCGCAGACGTTGCTCTAGTTCTAACCATCTGCGAAATAGAATGAAGATGGTCAGATACCAATTTGTATCACCTAGATACCAATTGGATCCAAGTAATAGCACGAAAGAAGGAATGAAAGAATGGAATTTTCCTAAAGTCTTATAGCCTCTCAAAGAAAAGTAAAGGCGTCCCCCTACCGTTCCTTAAGACTCTACTAGACTCGTTCTTGTGTGATGAGACCAACGAACCTAAGGCTCTGATACCAAGTTTGTCACGACCCCAAAATGATCTCGTGAGTGGCACCCACTCTTATCCTACTAGGTGAGCGAACCAACAAATCTAAACTCCAATATTTCAATATAATAAACAGAAAATAGTGCGGAAGAATTAAGACTCATTATCCCCAAAATCTGGAAGTCATCATCACAAGAACATCTATCTTCAAATTACAAAGTCTAAGAGTTTTTAAGAAAACAAATAAGTAAGAAAATGGTCCATGTCCGAAATTCAAAGACATCAAGACTTGAAGAAGAAGATCCAGTCCAAGCTAGAAGCGTTAGCTCACCCTGAAATCCGATGTAATGAAGACTGGCTAGAATTTCGATCGAGTTGAAGACGACGGTACGCTTGTTGCGCTCCACAAATAACAAAGAAAGAAACATACAAGTAGGGGTCAGTACAAGGAACACGTACTGAGTAGGTATCATCGGCCAACTCAAAATAGAAAACAATATATACCGAATAATAATATACAGTCAACCACAATACTTAACAGATAGCAAATAACAATTACATAAACCATTGGAAACAACATCATAATAAGTACACCATCAATCACAACATTAAGCACACCCTTGAGGACTCAATCCTCCACACCATACTTATTTGGGAAAAATAGTTTTTCTTTGAAATTGAGTAAAATAATATAATTTAAGATTCTTTTCTTTTAAAAATACCGTGTCGGAACGTGACACTCCGATCCAAAATATATCGTGTCGGAACGTGACACTCCGATCCAAAAATACCGTGTCGGAACGTGACACTCCGATCCAAAAATACCATGTCGGAACGTGACACTCCGATCCAAAATACCGTGTCGGAACGTGACACTCCAATCCAAAATACCGTGTCGGAACGTGACACTCCGATCCAAAAAAACCGTGTCGGAACGTGACACTCCGATCCAAAATGTAT
This sequence comes from Solanum corneliomulleri, assembly GCA_027704805.1. NCBI lineage: Eukaryota > Viridiplantae > Streptophyta > Magnoliopsida > Solanales > Solanaceae > Solanum > Solanum corneliomulleri. The sequence continues at coordinate 53,058,288 of JAKWIY010003056.1, read as the reverse complement.
TTAATTTATTAAAACTGTTTTCAAATCATTTTATTTCCATCAAGCCTTCTTTATTCAAGGCATCACTTCAAAAGAGAGTTTTCAAGAATAAAATTTAATAGTCTCAATATTTTAGGCAAACCACAAACCACACAATCATAATATACAACCACAAAATCAAGTAATAGGAGACTTTACAATATCATCCAATACATATCAATCGCTATTTAGAGTTTATCTATCACATAGAAATAAACCATAACCTACCTCCACCGAAGAACCGAAATCAAGCAAGCTACCTCTCCAAAGCCTTTGTCTTTCTTATTGCCTAAGAACCCTTTCAATCCGAAGTCCAAAATGCTTGTTCTCCTCTCCCTTTCACGTTTTTCCCTCACTGCCTCTCAGTTGATTAGTTCTTTCTTCTCTCAACTAAAGACTCCCTTCTTTATTTATAATGCAAGACTATAAATAAAAAATTGTAAAAGAAATCCTCCACTAGCCTAAAGTTACTCCATTAACTCCCACTAACCCATTATAAAAGTTACTCCACTAAATACATATATAATAACTAAAAACATCCACTAAAATAATTAGTGGAAGCTGACATTGGGTAGGGTCACGCTGCGTGTGACGGTCCGTCGTGGGATCCGTCGACCAAGACAGTTTTTTCCCAGAAATAAAATCTGCTGCTCAAAACGACTAAACAGGTCGTTACATTATACTTGTCACATCCAACGCTATATATCCTACCCATTTTTTACATCTATGTACTTCCCTATCAAAGTACCTATATACAAAGATAGATAAAATCCATAGAATTTTCATACAAGCCATTATACAATTATCATACAATTTGACTGCAACTTTGAACTTTTAACGACTTAAATTTAGCTCACAACTAGATCAAATGAAACCCCCATATAGCCTCTAATTCCGGATTCGAACTCCCCTCGTTTTTTTTTTTTTTTTTGAGTTATCACCTACACAAAATGAACAACCTTTGTGTATACTGAATTATATGATCCCCATTGAAAATTTTATTCTGTTCCAACTAGAAGCATTCAATTACTAAGGAAAAATGTAGGGATATTAAAAAATATACAGACCGCGTGAATTACTTTTCAACATATGTAAATAATTTAGGATTTAATGTATCATTCGTATCTAATCATTCAAATAGACAGGATGAAGGAAGTGTACATTCTTAAGAAGTTGCCTTAGTAGATGAGATAAGGAGAAATAAAAACGGGGTAGATCATAGTTGAAACAAGCACTAATTTTACCTATTTAAGGTTTGATTTTGATGAACCGAACCTAACGTGTGGAAGGGCTAATTTTTATTTTCCCAGATCTACTATGTTTTGTAAAATCTAGTTATGATTTTTAAATAAACTCCATAAGAAAGCGAGATTAAGATACATACATGTTAAATCTTCGTATTTGTCAATGCAAAAGCTTGGTTCAAATATTCTGAACATTCAACTTGGTCTCCCTTTCATTTCTTCTCCAATAACTAGCAGTCGAATGCAGCATTTTCTATAAGGTTAAAGAGATTAGAGGAAACCTAGCCATACTTTTATAAGCATTCAACCCTCAACCTAATGGGCCACCCATTATAGACTAATAGGTCTTTAACAGGGTCTACACAATCGCCAACATATACCACTAGGTGAATTGATGTAGGCCCAAGAAGGAATTCACATTTTATAAACCACAAGAAGTAATTTAGTATGAGTCAATATTTAGTAAAAATTTACAATATTCTTATACTTGTAGAATCATTAGCTTATTATTAATAAAAATCTTATTTTGAAAAAACTATTATTTTATAAAATTAATCGCCAAATGAACAACAACACAAGTACATAGATGTAGAATATTATTTCAAACAAGACTATCACTATCAAAATTCAATAGTATTTGCATCAATCATTGTGAAAAAAACATCCAGAATCACAAGAGCTGAAGTTTTACCAACATAGACCCAATTGTGTTGTAATGAATCAAGAGATAACCAGCATGGACTCCAAATCAAAGTTATTTCATTTAGTCCTCAATGATTTTCCATAAAAATATGTATCCTAAAAGACAAATTGATGCATATCATCAATATAATATTCTTTAATAACATGTGTGCAACCAGGCATACAGGCGATGTCTACTTCGACTCGATGATCCGTTGAGTTGATTTCGGCTAGCTAAGACGAGTTTGTCAAATGTAATAAGACCCAAGTCACAAATTCAAACTCAGAATTTGATTGGAACTTACTCGGTGATTTGTCTAATCACCTCTGTGAGCTAAGACAAGCTCACCGGATGTGTAAGTTCAGCCGACTGCCTACTTTTCAAAATTTAAACACAAAATGCAACACTAGCCAGAATCCAATCTATTCTACAAGTTACCCAGATACAACTCTACTCGAGGGTACTCAAAGTTCCCCCAATTTTCTTACAAAGAATTGTCAATTCAACTATTTCCCCTTAAAAAGATGTCACCCTATCCATCATTGGAAAAATACAAACCGAAAGGACAACACTGAGCTAATCAAACTTCAGCCAATTCAAATCCAATCAAAGCCCAGTCATTTCAATAACTTAACTTCATCTTTTAAGTTTCACAATCCATTACAAAAATAACTATCTTAGTTCAGGGGCATCATTCACTAGAAATTTTTTTATCATGGTAGAAGTCCAACCAACAAAGTGTGTGAGGCACTATTTGTTTTTTTTAACACATGGACAAGGGGGTCATTTATGTACTCTTCTACTTTAAATCAAAAAAATTTCTACAAGTAATAAGAGAGAAAAAAATATATTAACATAAATTGAGTTGGACAAATACAAAAAAAAATGCAAGAAAAATTATGTATTGTTTGCTACTTTTTTTTAATCATTATTAATATTATATTAATTTGTGGAATCATATCAAATATATTATTATCGTAGTTGTATGTTAGTTTGACAAATTTATTTTGATATGTTTTTTTGTGTGTGTGTATTAATGTTGTGTCTTTTTTTAAAAAAATTCTTTCATAATTATGTGGTTTTAAAAATGTAGTCATTTTATTTTAATCGTTACGATCTGAAATATCAATTGCTACCTTAATTTTAAATTAGAACTTCCTAAGGAAAATAAAAGAAAGTTAATTATATTATTATTCTGGGGATGATTGTTTAAAACAAAGTATCGCTACTCAATGAAATAGATTTCAAAAAATAAAACTTTAAACCTAAACTAAAATAACAAAAAGTAAGATAACATTTATAATTAATATATATCTTCATCAGATATAATACAATTCACTGAATAATTATAAAAATACAATAAAAAAAAATGACCGTAGGATCCATATTTTATAGTTGTTGAATGCTCATTTAATCAAATAACTTATTTGAATTTTCTTTGTAACATTGTTTCTTAAATCAAAGCATGGTCATGTTAATCTTATTAAAAATCAAAATTATATAATTTGATGTTCAAACTAAATGTGCATTTTTTAAATAAAAAATTAATGTTTTATTTGATGTTTGAGAAAAGTTGACATCCTCGTTGATGTTGAAAAGAAATAAAATATTATTTTTCAGATCTTGATTCTCTTTTTATATCTAATCATCTTTAATTAAAATAAATTAGTATTTCACAAATTTAACAATATAACTCTTTATAGATTGAGATAAAACCTCCAAGACATTTGACACAAATTTCAGGAAATTCTTTAAAAAGAAATTTTACAATAGCTTTCACAAACTTTTATTTTACTACTCACCTAACTCAAAAACTTGAGATACAACCGTTGCACACTTAAAATAGGAAATTCTACATCATTCTTAATTTATTACCCACCTTCCTTGTCTTTCCATGAAGATATGAGTAATTTTAGACGTTTCAACAAGTTGGGGTGTTACACAATAATCATACAATACTTTTTAAAAATTAAAATGAACAAAATGTACTTGAGAGAATATTTTAAATTCTATTTTATTAAAAATAATGATCAAACTGTAACGATACTTTTAAAAAACTATTTCTTTGAGTCGTAATACTTTGTTTTAAGCAATCATCCCCACAATAATAATACAATTAAATGTTTTTTTACTTTCCTTCAAAAGTTCTAATTTAAAAATAAAGTAACAATTGATATTCCAAATCATAATAATTAAAAAAAAATGACTACATTTTAAAATCACAATAATTATGAAAAAAATTTAAAAAAAACACACACAACACTTATACACAAAAAAAATCATATCAAAATAAACATACAACTACAACAACAATAATATATTCAGTATAACCTCACAAATTAATATAAAATTAATAATTATTTTAAAAAAAGTAGCAAATAACACATAATATTTTTCTTGCATTTTTTATATTTGTTCAACTCAATTTACATGCAAATATATTTATCTCTCTTGTTAGTTGTAGAAAGTTTTTGAGTAGAAAAACACATAAATGACTCCCTTTGTCCATGTGTCAAAAAATTAAATAGATCCTCAAAGGTGATTGGGCGTCTACCTAATAAAAATTTCAATTAGCATAGGCCACATGAATCTAACAACACAAACTCGACAATACTACTTAACCCAGTTAGAATACATCAATAGAAGTTAAAGGAAACAAAATTAATCTAGAGTTTGGGATGGAGAATCATTGCAAATCACGCATTCCAAACGGGATAATCAAAGAACATGAACACATGCTAGAGTTTAAACAAATATTTGAGGGTGTAAGAAGTGAAAATGCATAAAAAGTTCAGAAGGTGACTTTTAAAATTTAAAAAGACTAGACAACATTTCCTTTTGACTTAGATTTAGATAAGTAGAAATCTTAAACATTTGAGTCTCCAGTTATTTGATTGACACGGACCGAGAATTACCCTTTTCAAATTAAAGTGGAGAAATTATTTTTCAGGTCCTTCAACACCTTGTTGAAGATCCTTGTTAGCATATCATCGATTTTGTTTCCCTCCGGTCCAGATAGTTCTTTTGGCTTGGGATGATCATAAAAGGATAAAAGGTGCTTCTAAAAATAAGTAATTTTTAATAGCAATGTCAAACATGCTTTTGCCTCTTAGTCTAAGATTTAGGACTACTTGTCATACGTTTTTAAGTTTTTTATTTTTTCTACTAGTGACTACTTACGGAACTCTTTATGCCCACTTTTAATTTCTTTTAGACGTGGGAGTCTTTTATTCCTCAATACTAGGAAGAATGTGACATTTCAAATTGTGATATTATATATTTAGAAAGAAACTACAAGTAATAAAAGGAGAAATCAATATATATATATATTCATATTTCGGCCAACTGAACCTTCTCGAACTCTTTCTTTTTAAGAACCAAAAAGATTTGTGCCAAAATAACAGATGTCAAGAAGAACAAAAGTCCTTGGACATATAAGAGTTTCGAATCGAATCTCTTTAGAAAGAAGATCTTCTCTCATGGTAGCCTACTTCAATCCCCTTACGAAACTTTCGTTATTGGGTTAGTCATACACTTCACATGTTTCTAGCGATTCACATGGCATCATCAAATGCCTCCGCTTTTCTTTTTATTAATGAAACCCGCCAGTTATTATTATTACGAACTCAAACAATATATATATATATATGTGTGTGTGTGTGTGTGTGTGTGTGTGTGTGTGTGTGTGTGTGTGTGTGTGTGTGTGTGTGTGTGTGTGTGTGTGTGTGTGTGTTGTGTGTGTGTGTGTGTATTTCGACCAATTGAACCTTCTCGAACTCTTTCTTTTTAAGAACCAAAAAGATTTGTGCCAAAATAACAGATGTCAAGAAGAACAAAAGTCCTTGGACATATAAGAGTTCCGAATCGAATCTCTTTAGAAAGAAGATTTTTTCTCATGGTAGCCTACTCCAGTCCCCTTACGAAACTTTCGTTATTGGGTTAACCATACACTTCACATGTTTCTAGCGATTCACATGGCATCATCAAATGCCTCCGCTTTTTTTTTCATTAATGAAACCCGCCAGTTATTATTATTATGAACTCAAATCATTTTATAGACAAGATGTGGTACTTCTCTATGCCTCCATTTGTATTTAGCTTTTTTAAAAAAAAAATTAATTAATTATTATATCATAAAAAAATTACTTAAATTTATTACAAATAAATATTTTACCAATGGAGCATCATTTATGACAAAAACTATTCATATTTTATTATTTATTTATCTCACTTATAATAAAAGGAGAAACATCATTTATTTATTTTTGACTTTTTTTAATTTAAATTAATTATTTTATTGTAAAAATATATTACTTTATTTATACAAATAAATATTTCATTAATGTAGGAACATTTATAAAAGAACTCTCTATATTTTTTTCGATTTGTCTATTTCACTTTTAATCATGAAATCATAATAATTTTTTTTGTATATTTTAAGTATTTTTATTTTTATTTTTTAATTTATTCACTAGGAGTTATCACCCATGATTTGCCCCTCTTTAATTTTTTACTTTTAATGATATTCATAACTCTCATAATTTTTATGTTCGTAATTTCCAAATTAAATTTTGAAGTTTATGATGTCTTATGGTATTCCTTTATTTTGACTATAAATTCATATTAGTTTCATGAAGATTCACATTCACAATTATCCTTTCTATTTACATCATATAGGTTTGGTTTGTAACAAAAACGGATAATGCACAAGTACCCCTCAACCTATGCCCGAAATCTCAAAGACATACTTATACTATACTAATGTCCTATTACCCTCCTGGACTTATTTTATTAATAAGTTTCTACCCTTTTTCGGCCTAGGTGGCACTCTCTTGTGGGCCCAACGCTGGTTGACTTTTTCTTTCAAGCTAGCGTCACGTAGGCCAAAAAGGGGTAAAATTACTTATAAAGTAAGTTCAGGGGGGTAATAGGACCTTAGTATAGTATAAGTGTGTCTCTGAAATTTCGGGCATAGGTTGAGGGTGTACTTGTGCATTTTCCCTACCAAAAAAGAAGTACATTAAGGTAAGAAATTTTACTATTTTTATTTTTTATTTTCTGTATTTTTGTCTGTATAAATTCGTATTTGGTCTGTAAATAAAACTAACATGTAGCCAAAAAAATACATGAAGTTAATAAATATATTTTTCAAGTCCTTATTTTTTTCATTTCCTTTATTTTGTCTATATAAATTATATTTATTTTCATGAAGATTCACATACAAAATTATAATTTCTCTTCTTCATCATACTTGTTTGTGAATTAACTCGCATGTAACAAAAAAAGTATATGAAGGTAAGCTGTATTTCATTCTAAAGTCTTTCTTTTTATTTTTATGGACTTTGACATGCTTTCTTAATATATTTTTTTTATTTTTGTATTATAATTTGTGAAGTAAGTATGATTAAAAAATTCTATTAATTTTTAACAATCTGTTGTCTGTATGCAATTGCTCTTTCTAATAGTTAGTTTTCCAGATATAATATAGTTTGATTACAATATTTGTTAGATTTCAAGAAATAATTGTTATTTAGTATTGTTAGTACTATTTAAAAGATTATATACAAATATATGAAATATAGTTTATATTTCTTTCTTTCTTTTGACATAATTATTTTAAATTGGTATATAATTTTTTTTATTCAGTTGGTTGCATATGATGAAGAGTTAAACATATCAAAACATGATGGCGGATATTTTTGCAAAAGAAGATAGTAGAAGGAAAAAAAATGAAAGCATAATTAAATATTATTTTTTCACTTTGAATTGTATTAACAACTTAGTTGTTTTTGCTAGAGTTTTTTAATTTTGATTTATACAAATAATTTAGCTAATTGTATTATATTTTCAATGCTAATCATTTGATCCTTTAGTATTGTACTTTCTCTTTGTTATGAATAATAGGAGTAACTATAATTAACAATAATTATGTGACTCATGTGTAATTACTTATTCATGTTTTCTCTATATATATTGGATGTACACCTCTTTATCAATAAGACTCATTATTATATCATGGCATCAGAGCAAAGGTTAAACTCTTCCCAAACCTTAAAAAAAAAAAACCTAAACCTTCTTCTTCTTCGTTCTCTGTCGATCAAAAAAAAAATTCTTCGTCTGCTTCTCTTCGTCAACAATGGCAGCCGATCCTCTTGCTACTCTTTCCTCCGGTGTGAAATTTCTTCTTCGCAATCTTCACAATCTCATCCCAGAAAAATTAACCGATCATAATTATCCAGCTTGGTCGAATAGCGTCAAGATGGCGCTCTCCGCAAATCTTCTTCTTAGTTGGGTCGACGGTACTCGAATAGTGCCGCCAATCAATGTCACCGTCACGGACAAAGATGGTACAAACTCGACGGAACCAAATCCCGCCCATATGACGTGGGCTCTTATCGATGCTCAAATTCATGTCTACCTTCTCGATGTGATTAGCCCGTAAATTCAGAAGTATGCTCGTGGTTTTACTACTTCTGGGGCTCTTTGAAATGCTCTTGCTACCCGCTTTAACTCCTTATCAACAGCCCATGTTTTTCAAATTCGTGATCTTCTTCACACCCTCCGCAAGGGAACTCGCACCATGGTCCAATATCTGTACAAAGCAGCCTCGATTATCTCTGATCTTCATGCCCTCAATGAACTTGTTCCCGAATGAGATGTCATTAATGCTGTTGTTCGGGGCCGGCCTGCCGAATTTTCTTCTCTAAAACAGCACATTCACTATCACGATGGTCCACTCACACTCAATCAAATTTCGGGCTGGTTGAATGCCGAAGAATTAAATCTTGCCATGGAATCCAAATTGGCCCTTGCTGACTAGACAGCTCAGGCAACCCACACTGCCCTTTACGCGGCTGGACAGCGTGGTGGCGGACGTCCAGGCAGATGCGGTGCACACCGCGGCGGAGGCAGAGGACGACAACAGTCATTCGGCCACAGCAGCAGTTCTGTCCGCAGCAGACCTGACAAGGATAACAGACGCGGTGGCAGCAATTTTTCGTCAAGTCGCGACCTGCCTGTGTGTCAAATCTGTGACAAGCGCGGCCACGCGGCTCGTGTATGTTGGTATCGCTACGATGAGCAGTCTGTTTTTGCTCCAACCGGCGGCACTCGTGCGATGCATGCATCTACAAGCAACTCTTCAAGTGATTGGTATCTGGATACTGGTGCAAATTCTCACGTGACGCCTGATTACTCTCAACTCCATAATCCGATTTCCTATTCTGGCGCCGACACAATCACTGTAGGTAACTGCTAATCTTTACCCATCTCCAATACAGGTTCTGGCTATGTTTACACCCTCACATGTACTTTCTCATTGTCCACGCTACATCACATCCCATCCCTAACATCCAATCTTCTGTCTGTCTATCTGTTTACCAACGAAATTAATTGCACTCTTCTTTTCAATGCCCATAATTTTCAGATAGTGGACAATTTAACCAAACAGATCCGGTACAAGGGCCGATGTGAGCAAGGTCTATACACTCTTCCTTCCAAGCTATCTGCGTCAATCTCATCTTCATCAGTTGCTCATCAAGCCATTCGCTCCTCTACCTGGCACCGCCGACTTGGTCATCCATGTGGCGACGTTACTAAGTCTATTATGTCTGTCTTAGGTTTTTCGTTTTCCACTAAGGATCATTGTGAGTCATATTATGTAGACAAATCGAGTCGTTTACCGTTTATCTTATCTAATACTAAGGCCAGAGCGCCATTTAAATTAATACATTATGATGTTTGGGGTCCAACCTGCATCTCCTCATCTAATGGTTTTCGTTACTATATATGTTTTGTTAATGATTACAGTAAATTTACATTGCTTTATCCCTTAAAACTCAAATCTAAAGCATATTCGATTTTTGTAAATTTTGAAAGCATGGTTAAAACACAATTCAATTCCAACATCAAAATCTTTCGTAGTGACAATGGCAAAGAATTTTTAAACAATGCATTTGGCTCTTTTCCAATCTCTTGGTATTATTCATCACACATCTTGCCCCTATACTCGTGAACAAAATGGTGTTGCCGAATGCAAACACCGTCACCTCATTGAAACTGTCGTCACCCTCCTTCATGAGTCTCATCTCCCTGCATCCTTCTGGATCGAGGCGTTGGCCACTGCCAACTATTTTATCAACCGCATGCCCACACCCTCCCTCTCTAACACATCTCCTTATGAATGTCTCTACACACACCGTCCGGATTACACTCACCTTCGCCCCTTTGGTTGTCTTGCCTATACTTGGCTACGTCCTCACACTCAACACAAACTTCAACCCCGGTCTACACGATGTGTCTTTCTAGGCTACCACCCCACCATAAAAGGATAAAAATATTTTGAACCCATCTCTGAAAAAACATATGTTTCTCGTCATGTTCGTTTTATCGAGGATGACTTTCCCTATCCCCGGTTGAGTTCCGTAACTGCCACGTCAAACCCACTAGGTATTATTCCAATCTTTCCACCGAGATCACATGACCTTGTACCAGCACCCATTAACCCATCCATCATGCAACCAACACCCAATCCCGACTCTCTCATCCCATCTGGATCACCCAGCACCCACAATCCACCTATCCCACAAAGTTTCAACCCTCCTCACCAACAACCTCCACCAGCCGAAACAACACCCCATCCACCCCCACCCCATCCACCTTTAAATCACATGCAAACTCGTTCCAAATCCGGTATTTTCAAGCCCAAAGCCTACACCACCACTTTACCTGCTCCCTCTCCCTCTGAACCCATTACCTACAAACAAGCATCTAGCAATCCCCTTTGGTGTCAGGCTATGGACGATGAATACATGTCTCTTATTAATTAGTGTACATGGGAATTGGTGTCAGCACCCCAACATCGAAACCAATTGGTTGCAAGTGGGTGTACCACATCAAATGTAATGCTGATGGATCCATATCTCGTTACAAAGCTCGCCTAGTTGCGAAGGGTTATCATCAAGAGTATGGCATTGACTATAAGAGACTTTCAGCCCACTCGTCAAGCAGCAGACTATCCGTCTAGTCTTGTCTCTCGCTCTTCATAATGACTGGCCCCTACACCAGTTAGATGTTAGCAATGCCTTTCTACATGGAACTCTAGAGGAGGACATTTATATGGATCAACCACCCGGCTATGTTGATTCCCGCCACCCACATCTTGTATGCAAGCTCAAAAAGTCTCTCTATGGTCTTAAGCAGGCCCCCCGTGCTTGGTATAATCGTTTCTCTTCCTTCTGCAGGATATGGGTTTCCGCATGTGCACTCATGACACAAGTCTATTCACTCTCCAGCATCCTCGTGGCCTAGTTATAATTCTTCTCTATGTTCATGTTATTGTGATTAGCGGCAGCTCATTAGATCTTATCTCCATTATCACGAAGGCCATGCATCAAAATTTTCAGCTGAAATCTTGGCCCTCTACATTACTTCCTGTTTGAAGTACATTACGTACCTCCGTCCTCCTCCAGTCTCTCTTACTCATCAGTCAAAATACACTGAGGAGCTTCTCACTCGGGAAGGGATGGCTGAATCTAAAACTGCACCCACTCCCATGGTTGTCCATCCAACATCCATCTCAGACAGCCGTCTATTCGACAATCCGACCCTCTATCGAAGCATCGTGGGTGGCCTCCACTATCTAGTTGTTACTCGTCCAGACATTCAATATGATGTTAATCGTGTCTCTCAATCCATGCATGCTCCAACAGAACAAAACTTTCAGGCATTAAAATGGATTCTTCGTTATCTAAAGGGTAGCTCACGTCGTGGACTTCTTTTCCAAAAAGGAAATTTGGAGCTCTCCGTCTACTCCGACTCCGACTGGGTGAACGACAAGGATGATCGTCGCTCCACCACCGGGTACCTACTGTTTCTTAGACCAAATTTAATCTCTTGGTACACCAAAAAGCAAACACGGGTATCTCGCTCTTTCACCGAAGCTGAATACCGAGCTATGGCGGCAGGAGTTGCCAAAGCTATGTGGCTTCATCACATTACGGATGCTCTTGTTCTTCTCCCTTTTGGGCCAAAGATTTACCTGTGACAACGAGTCTACCATTTGCGTGTACAAAAAATCCAGTCCTTCACGATCGTATGAAGCATGTTGGGTCTGATTGCCACTTTGTTCGTGAACAGGTCATGGCTGGTACTATGAGCACACATCATGTTCCTTCTTCCGAACAACTTGCAAACATACTTACCAAACCTCTTCCACCGGCTACGTTTCATTACCTCGCTACCAAGCTTCCCCTCGTACCCGTGGATCAGCTTGAGGGGGGATAATAGGAGTAACTATAATTAACAATAATTATGTGACTCATGTGTAATTATTTATTCATGTTTTCTTTATATATAATGGATGTACAGCTCTTTATCAATAAGACTCATTATTATATCAATGGAAAAAAATAATATAATTATTTTATTTTAACAACAACAAAATTTATGATTATTAGTTTCATTTTTATTATAATTATGAAAAGTAATTGAAAAATAAAATATTATTTTTATGATATCATTTTTTGCGTATGTAACTCTATCACCCGTTCTTTTTGCTTTGAAATGTATTTATATTTTTTTTGTCTCACCAATTCCAATGTTTTCTTTTCTTTTCATTGTATTTTCCTTCACCCCCTTATTTTTTATTAATTTATATTATCCATAAAATCAATACATACTTAGTAATACATTTTTTTTCTAATACCTTATACATTTGAATTATATTATAACTCATATCTCTTATCTTACTTGTAACGTTTGATATTAAATATTATTCATAACTTTTATGTTTTCATTTTTTGTAAGTCTTATAAATATTTAATTAATGTTTAAAGAATTATAATAAGAAAATGTAATAATAAAATAGAAAAAATTAATTTTGTTTTGACGAAATCAAAGTTTGAACAGAACATTAATACTCCTACAAAAGATAGAGAAAATTAAAACACACAAAATATTTTCAACCTAATACAATATATTATTATTTCAACATATTATCTCTTATTCCAGTTACTTCACCACGGTAAATATTTTGTTCTGACATATACATATGCAAAATAAATAAATATATTTTATATGTTTAAAAAAGTTTATGATATTACAGACGAGGAAAAATATTAATATTATCTATATATTCGATACTAAACTAAATATTACATATTTCATATTATTATTTTATAAATGTTTTACATAGTCGCGCGAAGTTTAAAATATAATTATTAAATATATTATGGATAAATGTGGCATGAGAAGAAATCAATGATATTATAACTTATACAGGAAATGTCATAATAGCAAATATGGACTGAATAATGCTTTATTGGCTATATTTGATCTAACTACTATACGTACACGCTGCGCAAATATTTCAAAATGTAATAAGTTTTAAGTTTAAATAACTAGTTGACTTATTATTGAGTTATATGTGTCATCATATATAACATATATATAGTTGATGTTAACAAAATTTTAGCATATTTAATATACAGTGAAGATATATTCTTCCAAGATACCAGACAATATTCTAAGAACTTCATCAATGAGCCGATGCTTGGGCTAATTAGTTAATTAATTAAAATTCATAAAATAATTTTCAATATGTATTAAAAATAATTACTAAACTTTCTAAAATATAGATATAATTTCCAAAACATATTACAATCTCTTTTGCACACCATTTTCTTTGAATCCTACAAAATAAAATGATACCTTTTAATTAAATATAATTTCATAAATAAGAACACATAAATAGTGACTTAAAAAAATAACATAACTAAAAACACACCATACATATCACTTAACAAAATTATCTTATTAACTTGATAAGACTAATTTTTTAAAATTTATTTATCAATTTTGAAATGAAAAATGTTTGATTCACAACTATTTTTATAAGGCTAGCAAGGAAGGAAAAATCATTTCCTCCAACTTATATTTGGCGTAAGATTTTGTAATGTGTGCAATAAAACTCATCAAATATAATTTAAGGACGGTAATAGGACCTTACTATAATATAAGTGTGTCTCTGAGATTTCGTGCATAGGTTGAGGGGTACTTGGACATTATCCCTCTTACTTAACAATATAACGAAATAGTTCATCGAATTTTAAGTACTTCTGTTGATGTTATTTTGAATGGTAAAAATCATATAATGACGATGCCTTTCATTATTAGAACTACAAATGCCAATTTGATTAAATAAGTTTTTGAATTGTACATCTAACATCATGTTTATGGTAAAAAAAAAATGCAAAAAAAGAATTACTTTTTTTTTTACAAAAAATAAATAGAGTTTTAGAATAAGAACATCAACAATAAATTTTTCATCTGGTCATCTGCAGATTTCTATGGCAAGTTGAATATTATTAAATTGCAGTTACTAAGAATATATATATATAAAGAGAGAGAGAGAGAATTTATTACTATTATTATTATTATTATTATTATATTATATTTTGAAATAATCCTATAATTATTATATATTAGATGTTCAGTTAAAAATATTTTAAAAAAAATTCAAGTGGTAAAAGTTGAAATTTTACCTGTAATTCTAGTGGAAAGTTATACATTTTTTAAAAATTAAAAACTTGAACTCAACCGTGTTTAATTTTTATTTCCTATTATGTTTGTAATTAATTTTTTATTATTTAAAAAATCTCTTTTTTGTGGTGTCGACGTAGGCGCTATCACTTTTCCTCTCTCAATATATAATTTAATTTGTGTCGGAGAATCGTATTTGATAATGCTTCATGGTTATATTTAATCTAATTACGCTCTATAACTATAATTTAATATGTTTGGTAGAATTACATTTGTATATCTAAATTTCTTTTTAAGTATTTATAGAATTTTTATTTTTTAAGTAATAACTACGTAGATGATAAATACGATAACAAAATACAACTATATATTATTAATGCAACAAAATTAGTTTAAAAAGGGATCATAACCTACGATTCACATTAAGTATATTTCGTTGCCATTTCTTACCAAAAATAGACTTTTCAAGCTACAAAATTCTCTCTCAAAATTATCAATTTTTATTTTTACTGTGTTTTAACAATAAAAAATTGATTTAGTTTCTTCTTCCATAATAAAACAAATCTTTTTGATCTAAAACTAATAATTAAATTTTGTTCTTCCTTTCCTAATTATTCATTTGAAATAAAAAATTAAATTCAAATCATAAAATTTGAAATATACAAATAATATATATATACAAATAATATATATATATATATAATATATATATATATATATATATATATATATATATAATATATATATATATATATAATATATATATATATATATATATTTGTGTATATACAAATGCATTTATACAAATATATAGTTGTATATTATTTCTAAAAATGAGGAATGCATATATCATTTTATATGCAAATTAAACTGTATATAAATATCATTAACATATTCAATGAATCTCTTTAGTTGTGTAGAATTACCATCTTCTGGTTGATTCAAAATATGATTTATACCTTCTAAAGCAATTTTATTTTCTAGTACATACCATATTTTACGGCTTCAGATGTTGTAATTGTCACCGTTAAGTTCTTCATCTTTGTTTGAGTCAGCAATGATACTTTTTGATGCCATGTCTATTTTGAAATATAATCAGACAATAATTCTAAATCAATTTAATGTGACATACATATTTAAGCAAATTAATTCTCATAAAGGTTTCATATCTAATGTAAAATAGAAAAGACATTTAAGTATTCAATCATCATCTACAAACTAAATATTTAATCAAAATTTTACCTTAATTTCTTATTGTGTATCCGAATGTATTTTAGTCCATTCTTACAAGGATTTACATATCTAACAATCAACACCATATGATAATGCATAAAATAATAACAATATACCTAAGCAGAATAGGATAAAACACATATATTCATATTAAAATATAATCAAAGGTGTTTATTACATAATATGAAAAATAAAAATAAATACGAGTATATGAGACCATGATTCTATGTGATCATGCTAGTCATCTAGCTTCAACATTTATTGTGACCCTGCATAATGGTTTGTTAGGAGAAAAATCGTGATAGATGTCTGCTAGTCCCTTCTACCAATAATCTGGTAAGGAATTATACAGAATACCCCAATGTAGTCCTTAACATGGATGTAATAATTATAAATTTGATTAATTTTTATGTTCGCATTGTTCGAGAAAATCAGGTAATTGGTCAGACAAGTCCATTTTGATTTTTTTTAACTCTTCAAATCATCTTTTTTTTCTTCTCTTTTACATGCTCTTTTATCTATGTTCAGATTTGCAATATCCTTGAGTCATTTCTTATGACTTCTGACTCTAAATCTGAATCATTTTCTATTTTGAGCCTTTTGTTTCGCATCCTTCTACTATTTCATTATGCTTATCTATCAATAACACTCCACTTGGAGCAATTTGAGCATGTTCCTATTCAACCATATTATAAATGAGAACAAAAAATTATAAATATGGTTTGAGACCATTTAATGCGACAACATATCTCACATCCGAGGAGCACCCCCTAAACGTAATAGGTGTTGTCGTCCTCGAAGAGAACTAAGACTAACCTTTTAGCATTCTTAATTACATATTCATAGGTTAAATTGTAGAAAATTTAAAACTTTTCATATACTTCTATCATGTGAGGTTTACATAGACCTCTCGCTTACACATTATATATACATAGGGAGTTTACATAGACTCCTCACATAGGAAGCATTACATAAGCTTATCCTTTTATTTCACATGCATAATATATTCTAATAGGAAATGTCTCACATGTAAACCATCCAGAACCAGTACAACATTCGGGCATAACCCATACTTCATTACAACAAAAGCCACATACAAGCATATACAATAATAGTCTTCAAATGAAAGAGAAAGAACTAAATTGTCTTTAAGACTAAAACAATATACAATACCTAGATAATGGCATCATCCTCGGAAGGTGAGGACCTACCAAACTTGGAGAATAAGAATCCAAGTTATCTTCCAATGACCCTCTAGAAGCTCAATGGCCAGAACCTACATAATTGTAGTAACATAGAAATATGGGTTAATACACTACTTGTACTAAGTATGAAAACATACACATAAAACATTTGAAATCATGCTAAAGGGGACATTTATTCAAAACCATGCCAAGTCACTTTGAAAACCTTATGCACAATTAAGAATCCATATAAGTCAATAATCACATATTCCTTAAGAAAAGATCATACACAACACAAGACCAACATAATCAAGTATAACCAAGTTAACATGTGTAATAAGATCTTTGAATACTCATAACATTTCAACATATACAAGACCCTTACTCATAATCCACCATCAAGTCCACAAGTGCAATGACCAAGTAAAGCCCCATAACCTTACTCAACCAAGTAAACTCAACAAAGGACCACAAGCAATGTCTAGAGTCACATTACATAGCATTAGAGTAATCATCATCATATATAGCAATATAGACCAATAACATGTTCATACATGAAACTAACATCATATATGATCATCAACATGTAAAGTTAACATATGCATAACATTTACTTTATAAAACATAAGAACAACCTTCTAGGACTTTCTTTAAGGCCAACTAGTGCAATGTATAGGTAGAGTCCCATACCCCTACATAGACTAAGTCAAACCCCTTAAGTCACCCTAATTAGTGTTCACTTTATTACTTTATTTTACTTTTGGTAACACTTGTCTTAATCGACATACACCACAAGATCTAAATGTGGAATGCCGTGTCATGAAACACTACACCGAAAGAAGGTGGACTACTTTCCAATGTAGTAACAAAACATGAATATAACATTCTAGGTGGATCCACTAGCTAGTACTCCTATGGGGGCAACATAGTACAAGAAGTAGGAGATATGCTTGGGACCCTCTTTATGCACATTGCATTATGTTCTCCAATCTCATGAGTACAATAATGAACCTACCTTCCCTACTTGGGAAGGGACACTCCTCACTACTAGTTCACTCGGTGCTAAGCTAGAGTCCCTTTTTGAAATGTCTTTAAGTTATCTTTTAACAATAATAACATACTTTAGGCCATAGGAGACTAACCTCTTGTATATTCATAGTCATTATCTCATTAGGAATTACATGAGAATATCCTTTCTATACAACCCTCATAATAAGGCACATATGCAATTCATAACAAACTTATATCATTACATCTTAAACATAATCTCAGACCTTAAAATAATCAAGAAATTTTAATTGCATCATCATACCAACAACTACTTAATACGATCACAAGACATGCTTTAATTGAACTTCCTCACCAAGTATAAGCCATCACAATTGAAGTAAAGGTTTAAAATCACAAAGCCTTACCAATTCTCTTTCAAAAGTCATCAGCATTAGTATTACCCTCAACCAATACAATTTCATCCATCAATAGGTTTAATAAAATCATTCAATAGTAATTAACACAAGAACTAAGTCAATTGCATCAAAACTAATCAATTCGGCATGAGTTCATAACCTAAGGTTATGAAATTGGGTCAATTCATAATCTATTCTAGACACTAGGTTTAACCTCAAAAACTACCATAATTGAAAACAATACATCATAATAATCATTAATATCAATAACAATACATTTTGAAAGATCAATTTCGGATTAGAAGGAAACCCATATAGAATTCATCTTTTTGAAATCAATTTTGGAAGAACTCTTTGTGGAAAGGAATACTAAAGGTGAAAGGTTGTCATACCTTGTTAATACTTGAACATTGATGTATAAAAGTGATGTTATTGAAGACCCATAACCCTTAGAAATTCCCCTTCAATGGAGTATTCTTTGGGAGAGAAAAAGTAGAGAGAAGGTAGAGTAATTTGGGTTTGGGAATTCTGGGTTTTTTAGTTGGGTTTAGGCTTAGGGTAGGTTATTTAGTCACTTAAATATCTTATTTAACCACCCCTTAACCCCTAATTAAACCCCTAACTATTTAAGTAATTAGTTGACTCACTTAAAATTTGGATAGTGAAAGTGCAGGCCTGACCTATGTAACCCGGACCTACGAGCCGTAGGTCAGTTGACGACCACCCTTGCCCCCGTACTTCACATCCGTAGTCTTGGTCAGAGACCATGTTTTTGTCCACTTCATGAAAATGAATAAGTGTACATCCATGGAGGCATCTACGCCCCGTCGTTCAGCCTATGCCCCATCGATGGCAAGCGTAGGTAGATACTGTCTTCGACAACTTTTTGGCCAACTAGGGAGGGTCCTCCTCAAGGACCCTTAGGGTGGTCCTTGGGGAGTCGTACCCGGATTTTTCGACCCTAAACCTACTCTAATACATGTTTAACACCATCATATCAAATTTCATCAAATTCTGACTCCTAAAACCTCATGAAATATGCTAAGGCACACTAGCACCTCTTTCACTTGTCTCCAGACGTCAAGCACGTTTCTTGACGTCTTGACTCTAAAAATTCCTACATGACTTATGAACATTATTTTTGACCTTAAAACAGTTTTACAAGCCTTAGACACTCATGTGAGTCTCTAGATTAGGTCTTCAACTTTCGGAGTGTTACAACATATGTCACAAATTTCTGGTAGAAGACAAAGCATTTTATATATAAGAAAAGAGTTTACTCCTATGAAAATAATTACAAGATCAAATTAATATTTTTCAAAAACATAAAATATTTTCACACATATATAAACAATATGTGCTATCGATAAGTGTATTAGGAGCATCAACAGTGTTTCGGTAGGTCTTGAGAAGTGGAAGCAATTGTTGAAATTCTATAAAAAGAAGTTTCTCGAGAGCGAGGATCCATTCTTGCTTGGATTGTTGAGCTTCTCCAAGGTTGGCTCTTTCATACAAAATTTGAGGCATATATCTTGTGGGCCTCAAATTTCTACCAAGAATAAATTTTTTGCTAAATCTTTTTACATAAAATTATATTCTTTTGTACTCCTTAATCCCATTCAAAAAGAAAAAATCAATTATTTTTCGCTAACACTCATATTATTTATCTGTTTGAACTCTTTTTTTTTCAAATCTTTGATAAGATAGAGTAATAGTCTGTCAAAAATATGAATCAATAGTCGAAAAGTGTTGAACAAAGTAAATTACAAATTCTTTTTTTATTTCTTCTTAAATTTTCAAGCAATACAAAAAACATATTAAAGTAGGATAAACCAAGTTATCAACTTCATGAATAAAATTCTATGATTTTAACTCTTGTTTTTATTTGAAGTTTGTAAACTTATTACTACGAATTATATTAACAATTCATATAATAATGGCCTCAGTAAAAGAGTGTTTTCTAATGTTGAATTGATAAAAAATGTTACCTAAAACTAATAATAATAAAAAAGATATTTTTGAAGAAATCATCTACAAAGAAATTTTAAGCAAAGATTTACATCTAAAAACGTCACGTACCAAAAAATCATTGTGTTCGGTACTCACATATACATGCTAGTGGGAGAACCACTAATAATATCAAACTAAAACTATTATTCTAAAACTATAATAGACCTTTAAGACCTAAAAAACTTAAAGAATCACCCGATGCTACCTTATACGCAAATAAAGAGAGGTTCGGGCCTTACCTTAGAAATTTTAGGGGTGTTACACTCTTCTTGAATCATTTATGTTTTCTTCTAAGTTTGGATAGTTCAATGTTTAATGCATCCAAGACACTTCATCAAATTCTAAGTGTCAACCATCTCTAGTCAATACAATAACCTAACAAAAGGTTGGGGTCGAGTCCCAAGGGAGCGGTTTTGAGAATTAATCAGCCAAGAACAAATTAGTTTGAGCTAGTCATAACAAGAAGACATTAACTATTAAAAATATAACAAATCAATGGGGTGACACGAGTTTCCATTAACGAAGGGGAGTTTGTAGTCAAATTAGCAACTAAAAACAGCAAAGTAATAGAGAAACGAATATGAAGACAGGATTCTTGGGATGTGATAGGAATATGGGCTTAAATAAACTATCGAGTACATGCTATTGATAGTAAATTGTTGTAAATTTGTAACAAAGCTAGAGTTTAGTGGGATAAATTCTCTCTCGAGCAACTTAGTCGAATCAAATTGGTTTCCATTGAACACCAAAATGCCACAATTATGCCCAGCCTTTGCCTTATACCATTCACTCTCTCGAGCTAAAAGTGTGTGAGACGGTTTAGGACTCACTCTCTTGAGATGAACCTACGACAACCTAATAACCATCGGCTATTGATTCAGTAGTTTTGGTCTTAAGACCTCTCTCTCAAGCAGGACAAAGACACGAAGAAGAAATCATATTTGCAACTACAATTCCATTAAGTTCATACATACCTACTGAACAAAATCACATTTAACTAGAAAATTAACTACTAATTAGGAAAACACAACAGTAAATTCAACCCATATTCACATAATCACACCCCAAGAATTGAGATTTTAGCTAAGCATGGTAAAGAGATAGAAATTGATACCAAAAAGTGTTTCCATCAATTGGGTATGATAGAAAGTATCTTTAAACATATTAAGGGTTTAGGGTTTAGAAAAAAGGTCTGAAGTTTGAAATCTAAATTCTAAAGTTTTATAATTGATACTAAGCTACAAATCTCAACAAGTATTTATAGTTTTTGAAAATTTGTGTTGCGAAGGATCACTCGGTGCAATTAGTTGGGATCGCCGGTCAACTCGGCGATCCGCCCTTTGGTTTGTTACATCGACATTTTGTTTTTGCCTTCAGCATATTTGTGTCCTCTGACTTTGGGTAATATCGTACTATTTTGCAGAACTATTCGACAACACGTTGACTGCTCCTTTCCATCAGGGATCAGCACACTAGAACATTAGGTGAGATTAATGCCATTCGTGACTCGCCAGATGGATAAGGTGATCTTCATGCCTTCGATCTTCGTTATTTTTAGCTACCTTGTTCTTTTTTTCTTTCCATGCTTTGTATCCAACACCTCAAACATGAGGTTTTTCATCAGCTATTGAGACAAAATATGCATTTGAGCACACTAAACCTACCAAAATATAGCCTAAATGAGTCCACGTCATGGACTCATCATTCAGCATAAGTTAAACCATCTTCATCATTGAAAGAAACAAATCTAGTTCCATCCCATCTATTGTTAGTGTTAACTCTCTAAATGTCATTAAAAACAATCAATATCCATGATATCGAAACCACATCTCAATTGAGAGAACAAGAGAAAACACTTTAGAAACATATTCTAAACGAATAACAAGATTGTTTCATGCACATAAAATGTTTAAAAGACAAGATCAAAAGATATTTATATATTCTGCATGTCTTTAGTTTTTTCCTCCCGTTTGATAATAACTATTTTGTTTGGTGATTTCTCCATGACATGGACAAAAGGTCATGATGTGTGCCTTGCAGTGGCAATAATATCGATCGAATAGGCTCATTATTCATCATGAATACGATTTTGTTTTTATTCTCTTCAAATTTGATGTAATTCATCACAATTTTATTATAATATTTTAAGTATAATTACATTAAATAGCATGAAATAGTGTGCATGTGTTCGAAAATTAAGATAAAAATCATGAAGCTGTAAAACTAATCAAACACAAATCATCTTAAGTAACTATATGGCATATGGCATAGCTCTATTTGGATTATAATCTTAAGCTTTTTTGGAAGGGGAAAAGGCTTTGATATACCCATCAACTTTATTAGTTAGAGCTGGTATACCATTATTATGAAAGTAGCTCATATATACCCTTATCATTATATAGATGACTTACATATACCCCTATCGCGTTACACAAGGATCTCACATATTGTAACATCTCGCTACTAGAAAGGAGTTTAAAATCTGGAAATATTTTTTTTTTGGTAAGTATAAGGATATCTGGAAAATTTAAGTTAAAATTGAATTTTTGGACAACTTCAAATGGCGTAGTTGCAGATACGGTTGGAAATTCCTTGGAACAATCTTTCCAACAGCGCCAAGTTTGCGCGGTTTCCTCTTCGTATGAGTGAGTTATGCCTTCTGGATGTTGGGCTGTTGGATTAAGGAAATTGTCCGTATCCGGATTTTTAAGAGGTAGTTTGAACTTTTCCCTACCCTATGAATTATTTATTTTTGGTAATTTAGTTAGGAATATAAGTTGAACTAGATCATTTTACACTTTTACCAAAAAAGTTAGGGTTTTAAGAAAAGAGGAGAAAGGTGTTCAAGATTCGTTAAGATCTTTGAAGTTAACTTGTGGATTTCGTCGGGGGTGATCCCTAAAAAGGTATGTTAGTCTATCTCAACGTTGGGTTTGTTCACCCACGTGCAAGGCATGTTTTGTTTAGTGTGATTTCATCTTTACAAGATTGAATTTTTTAATGTTATATGGTTCTTGAATTGCTTTCGTTCTTGGACATGAGTTGATATTTATGAGTTCATTCATGATTTAGTTTTGTTCTTGAAATCATTGGGTTATATTAGGGTGTCAAATGAGTGGGTTATGTTGAAATTTAAGATATTAAATGGGTTGAATAGAAATCAGTTTGGTTATGTTGAAATTGAAGATATAAATGGGTTGAATAGAAATCAGTTTGGGTCTTGACCCGCCCAAGATTAATTTGGGCTCAAATGAGTTGGGTTCAAATGGGCTAAAAACGGGTTGAGTCTTAACCCACCCAATTTGATCCGATTAATCTTAATAGCTTTAACAAAGTGATATTTAACTTTTATTATCACAATGTGAATTTCGGATCAAGATTTTTTTGAAAATAAAGTGACAAATTAATAGATAAATACTAAAAGATGTTGAATAGATGATTATTCATATATTTTAATATAGAGACATAACTAAGTAAAATGTCTTAAAACAGGTTGAAATTGGAGATTGAATTGGGCTTAAGTGACAATTCTCTTAATATGGGTTAGGCTTGAATGGGTTGAGATTGAACCAATTCAAATTATCGTGAGCCCAACCCTGAAAATTCTGGGAGGTTGTGCGGTTACCTATGTTTGGGTTTATTTTTGACACCCCTAGGTTATATCCTTGTATATATGATGTGGATACATCAAATATAAGTGAATTTGAGAAAAATTGAATTAGAACGATTTCAAGTCAAGAAACGACTTGAGAAATTCGTCAGGCGTCACCTGGACAGGGTCAGAGGCGGCGCACCCCATTTGCGCCAGAGGGCATGGGGCAGCACGCCTGCAATGCACCAGAATGTGGTATCTAAACTTGAGGCCTAGCGTAGCGCAGCGCAGACGCGCCTGAATCGGTGTTTATGCCTAGTTTTAGTTCAGTCTGATAAAGCCTTTCTAAAGTGTTTTAACACTTCTTAATGATTATAAGTACTCTAAATGACTTCCAATCATATAGAAATCATCCAGAAACATGAATCACAACCTTGAATCCACAACTTCAAATTCAAGAAAGATTAGGGCCAAGTCTAGAAAGTTCTTAGAGTACTTTCAAGATGTATTTTACAAATGCTTTTAAACTTTTGTTATAAGACTTAAAGATCAAGTTGAGTAAATAGTAAAGATAAGAAAAAGAATTTCATTTCAAGTTTCATAGGTCTTTCAAAAATGTTTTAATGTCTTTTTAAGACTTAAGTTTGAGTTCAGTTCATAGTAAAGTGAAGTTTTTTCTTCAAAGCGGTGTATAGGGAGTAAGTATTCCCAAAGCAGTATTAAAATATTTTCATATTAAAAAGAATGGAAACGGAGATTTCCAAAGATCGGGCTAGTTTTCATAAAAGAGTATAACTTTCTAAAGAAGCAAGATAGACTTCAAGTTATGTTTTTTAATACTAAACTCAAATCACAGAAGCAATATGTTTTTAATAACATAAGAGACAGTATATTTTCGAAGTAGTATTGAGCACCGAATCGAGGACGAGCATCAGTTCAGATGTCTCACATCTTCATAAAATCATGTAGCCACTATGGATAGAAAAATGTCATACTTTTTAGATGAATCCTTTTCAAAGTAGACTAGTTAATCCATTAGGCAGTTCAGGCCTTATACTTTCGGCTAGGATTAGGATGCACTGGCAGCGTGAGGTCAGTTATTGTATCAGCACTATAGCTGTTATGTGATGGTTATCGGTTAGATAAAATCCCACAGAAATTATTGTATTTTCAGATAAACATCTTATTTGTATTAATATATACATCTTATAGTTAATTATATCTATGCATACATACAGAGTGTATAAAATGTTTTTCTAAACAATCTTCTTTATATTGAAATTGTTTTTAAATTGTTTTATATTGAAATGAGTCAATTATATCAGTCTAGTTGAACCAGGTAAGTTTCCTTCAAACTCTTTCTAGCCTATGTTATTTAGCATTCCGACTCCCATACTCGCACATACAATGTACTGATGTCAGTTGAGCTGCATCATATTATGATGCAGACGCACGTAACGAGGACTCCTTTTATCGCTTTCAGTATTTTTCTTTATTACGATGGTTTCTGTCCCAACATCCGTCCCAATTTTAGAAGCTTCATAGATAGAAAGTCAGGTGTTAGTCCTTTAGTCTTTTCATTTCCTTCTATTTGTCAAGACTGGGTTGCCACTTTTGGCTAGTTGAATGTTATAATATTTACAACATTCTCATTTACTATGCTTTATCATTCAGTTGAGTTTTGATCGTTATAGCTATGCATAGTGTTTTCCACTAAATTAAGTAAGTCATACCAAGGGTCTACTCTAGGCCAACAATGTTCTTCGAGTACCGGCCACACCTAGAGGGTAGGATCGGGGGGTGACACATATACCCTCATCTAATAGAAGTGAAAAAAATAGTTTTAAATTTATTTTTGAGTTCATCTTTTTTAAAATAATCATGTGGGAAGATAATATAATACATAAATATTTTTCAAACACACACACACACACACACACACACACACACACACACACACACACATACACACACACACACACACAGACACACACACACACACACACGCACGCACGCAGATATATGTGTGTGTATATATATATATATATATATATATATATATATATATATATATATATATATATATATATATATATATATATATATGTAAAATAATCATGTGGGAATATATATATATATATATATATATATATATATATATATATATCTATATATATATATATATATATTTATGTATATATATTATATTAAGTTCAATTGTATTTTAATATTTTTCAAACACAATTTTTTTTTACTTCTTTGAATATCATTATTTTCTTTTTTTAGTTTTTTGTTTCATTCTTTAGTGCAAAGTAAAAAAAGTCCTATCTTTTTGCAACTGTAATTTAGTTTTTGTGTTTGTAAAAAATATGGGGGTATCTATAATAATTTTATTAAAAAATTACTAAAATATAAATAAATCGTCTCATTAAATTAATAAATTTAAATTATTCATTACAAAAAAAAGTAAAAAAAAAGTGAGGAAGAGCAAATATACCATGTATGGATTATAGTTTTTACAAAAAGACAATTAAAAATTAAATTAAATTATTTTTTTAATTACATTAGAGGAAAAGGGTATATGTGAGTTATTTGTATAGAATATGAGTTACTTTCATAACGAGGGGTATATCAGCTCTAAATAACAATGTTAAGGAGTATATCAGACCCTTTTCCGTATGGAAAATAAATAAGCTTCAAGAATATCCTATTTTTTATGGGAAGAAATATTTAAGGAGAGAAGAAGAAAAAAATACATTTGCCAATAAACAGAGATGTATAAAAGGAAAAATTTTAAATATAAAAATCTGGCTAATTAGGTAACTCAATGATTATTAAAAGACTCTTTTTGGAATTAAAATTAAGGTTGTCAAAAAATAGAGAGAAATATAAAAGGAAAACCTTTAAATATTAAAATCTGGCTAATTAGGTAACTCAATAATTATTAAAACACCCTTTGTGAAATAAAAATCAAGGTTGTCAAAACAATATCACCCAGAATTTTATCTTCCCGCTCAAGGTTGGAATAAAAAATAAAACCTAATTACTGTTATAAATAGACTATTATTGCCTCTTTTTTTTTATTGTTTATCCTTCCAACAATTTCTTCAATGTCTAATCAAAAGTCTTTGCTTAGCCTTAAGAAGACATTCTTTTACAATTTCTTTCCATCAAAAGATGATGAAGAAGCCTGCAAACTTAACAACACTCCACATATCAGTGACTCTTATCTCAATTAGTTTACGAGTCACTACATGTGGAGTGATGTGAAATTTGCAAGCTTATTCCTCAAGAAAAAAATTAATCATGATGAGGTTACTGTACAATTCCTTAAGAAAGTACTTACACCATCATACTTATTAGGGATATTCTCCTCTCTTATATCCCACATGCCAAAAGAAACATCGCACTTGTTCTCCAAACTTTTGGCCACATCCAATGTCTAGTATCCAATAATGTACTCAAATGTGTCGAAAAATGGAATCATTAGCTATCCTACAATAACCTCGTTAGTAATATTTTTCTTGATCTTCTAGGGCTTTTCCAATTTTTCATGAGGTTATTGTAGGAAAGTTGATGATTTCATTTTTCGAGACATTTGAGTACATTCTTCGATATTGGACATGGGATGCGGCCAAAAGTTTGGATAATGGGTGCGATTTTCCTATTGGCGTGTGGGATATATCAAAGGAGAATATCCTTAAGAAGTATGGCGGTGTGAGTGTTTTGTTAAAGAAATTGTACAGTAATGACTTTTATCTTTCATGCATCAAATTGTTCAATAGTTGCTGATTAAGCATTGGTGATGAAGTTCGACTTTATTGAGATCCTAGATCGTTAAGTTTAATGTTCAAATTACTTTCTCAAGTACGTGCTTAGTGAAAGGCCCAAGAATTTAGGACAAAAAACAATACTCCAGATTCTTTTTGCTATCATATAGTTGTAATAGATGAAGATTGGAAAATTTGCATTATGGAGTACGACGATTCTTCAAATTACCAATTTAGTTTTTGCAATTCCCTTTTAGTACATGTATTTTCTTTCCTTGTTATTATAATTATTTTTTAATTTAGATGTGCAATTTCGCAAACTAATAGTTGCTCTACTGATTGATTTCTCCTCTATGTTGCAAACTAGAATAAAAACCTCTTTGGTATGATTTTTTGCACCAATTGTATTGAGATCGAAAAGTATCATGATCGTTCACATAAATTTTGTTGTCCCAACAAGTAGTATATTATTTGTTTCCATCGAATTCTAGAACTAACTATTCAGATCAATTATATCTAGCAACTATATCATAATTGGACAAGAACTTGTCATTTCTATGATTATAAATAAGACCTATATTTTCTGTGTGAAAACTAATATATATTGATTGAGGGGCGTATGTTCAAGCATAAACTCCAAATTGTTGGAATTCTATGAAAGCATTGAAATCCGAGATAGATTCTTGCAAGTCTTGTTGAGATTCTTCATGTGACAGACATATGACCATCAAATGCCTCAAATATTTGATTTCCCCTCATCACCATGATCACAATGACGATCGTCTGATTTCAATTCAAGAAAATTTTCAATTATTTTTTCTATATTTGTGGAGCCATATGAATATGGTTTTTTCCACATGGTTAAATGATCATAACACATACATCTTCTCCAATCGGAGTTAAAAGTTCTTTTTCTTTCTTAAAAAATACTTTTTTCCTTTGCGGCAAAGGGCAGCTGGCACGTGCTTTATTTGAATCAATTAACTCCATTTGAATCTTTTTCTTATTACTGATGATAATCATTTCCATTGCAAAAGAAAATAAGAAGATGTTTTGGATGAATAAGCCCGAGCAACTTTGAGAGGAACACCAGGGTAATTTACAATAAGTTTACGAGCTTATTTGTCTCTTGTATTGTCACATTATTTAATAGTTTCATATTATGAGTCTATTTGTCACGTGTATTGTCACATTATTTAATACTCTATGTTAAAACTCCACATTAGTTGAGGGACCTATTAAGAGCATCAACAATGTTCTAGTAGGCTTTGAGAAGCAAAAGAAATTATTGGAAATCTATGAATGAGTTTCGAAAGCCAGGATGCATTTTGCAAGGCTTGTTGAACTTCTCCATGTGACTCGCATCACAATTATATTTCAATTTCATACGACTAGGTGGAATGACCCAAATGTGCCTTTTTATTGTGTATAGATATTATTGGTTTTTTTTCTAAAACTATTCGGCAGCGGAAAAGGTTTAAAATGTCTCTCTTTGGATTTTGGATGTCTTTCAATTGATTTTAACAATTTTATTAAATATTTAGGGGCTTTAAATAGCCAACATAAAATACATAATCTGCATAATTTAAAATTCAAGAATTCTAAAATATCTCAATAACAAAAACAACATAACTAAGATTCAGATTTCAATTTTATCTTAAACTGAACAACCTATTTTCTTGAAAACTCATTATTTGCTTTAGTTAATGCAATTGTAAAAACTGCTCCTCCTCAATTCTTGTCCTCTAGTAGGTGATGCTGATTTTTCGTGGTTATTTTGAGCTTGCACGTTTTTCAAAACTGATATTTCATTTTTTCTTTCTTTTTCTTCTATTGATTTTGTGCTTCAAAAACACTTACCATGAAGTTTTCTTGTGTGAAATTGTTTTTGAAAGTGCTTTTATTTGGAAAATTCTAGGACTCACAAAGTGTAGTTGTAAGTATATTTCTTCCATCACAACAACACATCTGACATATGTTATAATATATGAATTCATTTTCACTAACAAAATATGATAGTTGTATCCAATGAATCTTTTTTGGGATTCAAAGAAAAATAGCTACTTGATATTGATATTTGTTAAAAATACTCTTACACTTCGAATATAAGGATGGGTTGAATATACTAGCCCTAACGCATTAAAATGGATAACAGTGGTGTGTAGATCATTTCCTATAGTCACGTTATTTTAAGGCATATTTTCACATTTTGAGCCAACTTTAAGGAATTATGTGATTTTTTTATTTTTCATGTGTATTAGCCGATGAATCTTGCGCCTCTGAGTACCAAAAAAATTCTAAAAAAACTTCCTAAGGACATTGTAATGAGTTGGAGAACACTACGTATAGTCACACCATTTTTAAGTCATAATTTAGCATTTGGAAATCAACATGTTGGAATTATACAACTTTCTTGTTTTTTCATATGTATTGTTAGCTCATGGATCTTGCGCCTTGGAGCACTCTAAAAGTTTTTTGAAAAAAACTTTATGAGGACCTCTGTAATGATTTGGGGAAACATTACATATAGTCACACCATTTTAAGATATATTTTGGCATTTATGAGTTATCCTTTAGGAATTACGTGACTTTCTTGGTTTTTAGTGTGTATTATCCCATGAATTTGATGCCTTGAAGCACCCAAAAATATTTTCTAAAATAAATTTATAAAGACCTCTGAATTGAGAGAGGGGTCTTACGTTAGTTACACAATTTTTAAGGCATATTTTCACATTTATGAGCCAACTTTAAGGAATTATATAACTTTCTTGGTTTTTCATGTGTATAAGCTCAAGGATCTGGCGTCTTGGAGCACCCAAAAAGGTTTTACGTAGAAACATTATGAGAACCTCTGTAATGTTGGGGGTGGACTTACGTATAATCATACCATTTTAAGACATATTTTTGCATTTACGAGCCAACTTTTAGGAATTACGCAACTTTCTTATTTTTTCTTGTGTATTAGCCCATGGAAGTAGTGCCTTAGAGCACCAAAAAAATCTGAAAAAAAAAATATGAGGACTTCCTTAATGAGTTGCAGGTAGAATTACATATAATCACACCATTTTTAAGGCATATTTTTGTATTTACTAGCCAACTTTTAGGAATTGTGTGATTTTCTAATTATTTTTTTCTGTGTGTATTATCCCATAGATCTAGTACCTTGGATCTCCCAATTTTTATTTTAAAAAACTTTATGAGGACCTCTATAATGATTTAGGGGGTGACATTACTCTTAGTCACACCATTTATAAGACATAATTTCTTATTCACAAGCCAACTTTAAGGAATTATATAACTTTCTTGGTTTTTTTTTTGTATCTATTAGCCTATGCATCGGATGCCTTGGACCACCCAAAATAATTTTATGAAACAACTATATTAGTAAGTCTATAATGATTTGGGGGAGTATTATGTATAGCCACACTATTTTAAGGCATTTTTTGCATTTACAAGCAATTTTTAGGAATTACATATGTTTCTTTGTTTTGGATGTACATTAGCTCATAGATCTGGCGCCTTGGAGCACCTAAACAAACATTCTGGAAAAAATTGGGAGGACCTTCGTAATGAGTAGGGGGAGTATTACGTGTGGTTACAACATTTTAAAGACCTATTTTTGCATTTACGAGTCAACTTTAGAAATTATGCGACTCTCTAAACTTTTTCGTGTGTTAGCCCATGGATCTGACGCCTTGAGCGCCCAAATTTTTTTCTAAAAAGAAACTTTTAGAGGACATCCGTAATGAGTTAGGGGAACATTATGTATGATCACACCATTTTAAGGCATTATTATAACATTCACGAGTCAATTTTTTGAAACTACGCAATTTTCTTAGTTTTTGTGTATTAGCCCATGAATCTGACACCCTAGAGCACCTAGAAATTTTTTCCACAAAAAGCTTTAGAAGGACCTCCTTAATGATTTGGGGGATCAATATGCATAATCTAACCATTTTAAGTCATATTTGCATTTACGAGTAAATTTTTAGGAATTATGCGACTTTCTTGGTTTTTCGTATGTATTAGTCAATGGATATGCCACCTTGGAGCACCTAAAAAATTTATTTGAAAAATCTTTATGTGGCCGTAATGAGTTAAGGGAGTATTACATATAGTCACACCATTATAAGGCATATTTTCACATTTTTTATCCAACTTTTAGGAATTACGCGACATTCTTGGTATTTTGTGTATATTAGCCCATGGATCCGTCGCCTTGGAGAACCCAAAAATGTTTTATGAAAAAACAATATGAGGACCAACGAAAGGAGTTGGAGAAGTATTACACATAGTCATGTCATTTTATGGCTTATTTTTGCAATTACAAGCCAACTTTTAGGAATTACGCAATCTTGGAGAGCCCAAAAACTTTTTTGAAAAAAAATTTACGAGGACCTCCATAATGAATAGGCGGAGCATTACATATAGTCACACTATTTTAAGACAGATTTTTGCATTTATGAGCCAATTTTGAGAAATCACATGACTTTCTTGATTTTTCGTGTGTGTAAGTCCATGGATTCGGCGCCTTGGAGCACCTAACAAAATTTTCTCAAAATAACTTTATAAGGACCTCTGTATGTGATCATTAGATATAGTCACACAATTTTAAGGCATATTTTTGCATTTGCGATCGTGTATTGGTAGATGGTGATGAAAACAAGCTATACTGAAATCCTAGATCTTCCAATGTAGTGTCCAAATTACTTTCTTATATTTACGCTTAGTGAAAAGTACAAGAATTTAGGACCATAAACAACATACCATAGTATGTTTGTTACATCATTAGGATTGGTAAGGTAAGGCCTAGACCCCCTTTCTTGTACTTATTTCTATTGAGATTTTTTTTATTTCTAATAAAATGCCAGTAGACACTCCATGTAGAGGTAAATTTGCCCCCAAGAAATAAAAATATAGTTGTAATAGTTGAAGATTGAAATATTTGAACTATGGAGTAGGATGATCCTTCAAATTCCCAATTTAGTTTGTGCACATCCCTTTTTGTTTATATGTTTTCATTTATTATATGTATGAGTACTTTTAGGAGAGAATTAGAAAATAGAGAGAGGAAAGATAAAAGTAGATCTGTATACATGAGTATACAAACCCGAAAAGGGATCTTTTCTTTCGGTATACAAATTGTTCATGGGTCCCATAATTTATTGCAAATTATATTAAACTATAGTAACACATTATAGTTAATTAATATTGTAACCTCGTTGAATATTAAACTAGTAATGTTTGTCAATCCGCGTACTTTTCCAAACTTAGATTGCAATAAAAAATTATCTTATTAAGTAATATTTATCTTATATGTATGAATCTCATATATTGATTTTTTTAAGAATTATCTGTAGTTATATATAATTTGACTTGTCCATAATTACTATAGATGTATACTTTCAATAAAGTTTTGTCCGGTTCGAGACTATAAGGCAACGAAAGTAATGACTTGGAGTCTCAATTTTTTTAGGGTTTTACTTTTTCCTAAAAATGAACACACACACACTCACAATCACAATCACAAAGTACATTCTCATAATGATACAATCAATCCTGATTCATTGCATCCATCATTTATACTTCCTCATTTACAATTAGTGTGATTAATAGTTTGTACATTCGCATACATACATTTATCATAATGAAGCAATAACAAACATACATCACACAATCATAGAATCCCAATCATAACCTGCCTCGAAGCAAGCTTGAAACCTAAGAAACTTGATCCTTCCCTTTCAAGATTCGTTCCGCTTGTTATTGGTCTACAAACATTCCTAATAACACAAAAACCAATAAACAATCTCTAATTACCCGAATTACTAACAATTCAATGAACCCTGGATCAAACCCATGATCCAGTCTCCCAATTAGGATTGATTCAATCATAAATTTAAAATTAAAATCCTCCCTCATTGATAATTACCCATTAAATTACGTTCTATGCATCAAAAAAATATATTCGGTGAGTGAAAATCTTACTTTTAGCCTCAAGAAAGGTGAAAAACTGTCAAGAAGAGACCTGAGTTCATTCCATAGCTCTCAAATTTGAAATTTGCACAATAAAAAAATTGGGGTTTATGTACGACTTTAAGTGGCGTCTGGCCGCCACAACGACCCTCACCTTGCTACAGAGGCCCCTCCCTAGTGACGAAAATCAACCCCAAAGAGGCTTGAACCAAATGGTGAGTTATTTTAATAATTCCAACACCCCCATTTCACAACACACCTTTAACCAACGACACTCAGAACCTACCAATTTACGTAAAGATCATTCTTAGGAGTTTTACTCACCTCAATTTTATTTGTAAAGTCGTATGTATTCCTTAATGCCTTAGCTATCTACTCATGTAATCAAATTCATATTTTAAATCACTCGATTGTTACCGAATTTCCCTAAACTTTAAATACTCTAATTTCATCAAAATCTGGACTAGGTTGTGAAATTTCAAGTTACTACAAAAAAGTTTTCTGACCCAAAAAATTTCCCGTTGGATTTTCTGTAACGATGGAATCCGGTTATCACAATAGATACGAATATACCCATCACTGGTTTGCAAGTGACAAAATTAAAAAAATAGTCTAAGGAAAGTATGGAGTAGTACCTGACTCGATGAAAAATCGGGGATACTTGTCTTGCATGCCTTTCTTGGTTTTCCATGTAGCTTTCTCTAGTGGACGATGCTTTCATTGAACTTTCACGAACTTAAACTCTTTCGTCCTCAACTTATGTACATCATGATCAAGAATTTCAATCAGTTTCTCCTCATGTTGGAGGTCTTTGTCTAACACAATTGAGTAACACTCAATGATATAATCTCCGTCACCATGATATCTTTTCAACATAGATACATGAAATGCTGGATGAAATACCGATAGGTTAGGACGTAAGTCCAATCTATAGGCCACGGTCCATACATATTCAAAAACCTCAAGGGGACCAATGTATCATGCACTTAGCTTGCCCTTCTTTCCAAATATCATCACCCCTTTCATTGGTGATACTTTAAGATAAACATTGTCACCGGTCTGAAATATCATGTCCCTTACCTTATGATCTGCATACTTTTTTTGTCTACTCTGGGCTGCTAAAGACTTAGCTTGAATACTCTTCACCTTATCTTGAGCATCCTTCACCAATTCAACTCCCAAAGGTTTCACTCTCCACCCTTGAACCATCAAATGAGTGATCTACATCCCCTCTCATAGAGTTTCTCAAATGGTTTCATATCTATATTGGAGTGATAACTATTATTATAAGAGAACTCACACAAAGGTAGGAACTTATCTGAATGCCCTCCAAAATCAATTACGCATGCTCTCTACATGTTTTCTAACACTTGAATTGTCCTCTCCGACTTCCCGTCTAATTGTGGATTAAAGGTTGTACTAAAAGTGAGTTGTGTGCCCAATTCATCATGTAATTTCCTCCAAAACTTGGATGTGAATTGAGTATCACGATCTGAGATGATAGAAAGGGGCACCACATGCAACCTCACTATCTCTTTCACATAAACCTTAGCCAATTGTTAAGCATTATAATCTACTCTTACCGAAATAAAATGGGTTAACTAAGTCAATCTATCAACCACTAAATGGCATTTTTAAAAGCAAACATGCAGGCTTTTGGTGCTCATATTTTACTTGTTATCAATTTTGATAATTAGCCACAAACTACGCTATATCCTTCTTCATGTCCATCCACCAATAAATTCTCTTTAAGTCTCGATACATCTTGGTCGCATCAGATTAATGGAATATCACAAACCATGGGATTCTATCGAAAAATTATGGATTAAGCCATCGACTCGAGGAACACAAATTTTTTCTTTAAAACTAAGCACACCTTCCGCATCAATAGTGTTCTCTTGTGCCTTATTAATAGCACTCTTCTTCTTAAGTTCTTTTAACTTTTTATCCTTAATTTGCTTGGTCTTGATCTCTTCCATAAACTTGACCCTTACTTTGATGCTAAATAACACTCCATCTTTCTCTAGGATTCCTAATTGCATATATTTAAACTCCAAGGTATGAATTTACTTAGTCAAAGGTCGCTTAGCTACACTCAAGCAAGCTAAACTGCCCATACTTACCGTCTTTCGACTCAAAGTATCTGCCACTACATGAGCCTGTCGGCTTTCAACGGGTCCGGATATGCCACTACATGAGCCTACCGGCTTTCAATGGGTCCGACTATCCTTTCACCAGTCGGTCAGTTATGGAAGACTTTGCTGGGTAGAAGCCCGAATATCATTAAGAATATCTTATTTTGTGCTAATAACTGATGTTAAATCCTTGATTTTACAGGATTATGGATTGAGGAGCAAAGCATGAACACTAAGTTTCATAAAGGAACAAAGCGAGCTGAAAGATTGAAGAAAAGAGATTTTGGTGATTGCCAAATCCATTTGGTGAATCACCGTATGGTCACTTAACCACTTAGAGTTTCAGTTGCCAAGCCTCAATGGAAGAATTCAAGTTGGCGAGATAAAGGAGCCGTCAGCGGATCACCAAAGTGATTCCGTGATCAAAGATAGATTGCCCTAAGTTACAAACCATAAGGTTGCTGAAGGCTAAGGCAAAAGGGTGATGAAACTGACAAAAAAGAAAATCGACTTATTGATGGTGAGCCCGACTTTATTCACTAAGTGATTCCTCCAGTATATTTTCGGCAACTATAAATACATATTTGAACATTTACTAAAAAAAGAAAATTTCAATAATGTTGAGTCCTAAGTTTTAGTTTACAGAGTTAGGAGACAGTTTTCTCTAGTTTTCCCTAAGCTTTGGAGATTTGAAGTTTTTCAATATTAAGAAATTGAAAGTGAATCTGTAACAACCTGTTTAGTCGTTTTAAGCAGTAGACTGTAATTCTGGGAAAACTGGCTGGGACAACGGATGGAACGACGGACCGTCGTGGTCACGACGGCCCGTCGAGGATGTGTCGTCCCATGACACTTAGAATTTTGAGATTGGGTACTGAAAATCGACTCTCTGTAAATTGTGACGGACCTGCAGGACGTGCCGTCACATCCACGACGAACCGTCGTGAGTTGCCGTTGCAAAACACTTCAACTTTTGGGAATTTGGTACAAGAAACGAGTTTCTGACCGTCATGACGGAGGAACAGGACGGACCGTCACAGGTGTGACGGGCCGTCACAGGCCACTTGGGCTCGAGGGAGCTGCGACGACCACCGTGACGGACCGTCGCAGGCACGACGGCCCGTCACAGGTTGCGCAGTCCCAGGCAAAATAGGATTTCTCCACACGTTTTAAGGGTCGTTTTGGACTATTCTTTCCTTAATTATAAAGATTGAGGGTTAACATTGATAAGTCTAATTACTTAGGGGTAAAAAGGGGTAACCTTAAGTTAATTAGTGGGGTTTATTGTCCTTTTTCACACTTAATTATATGATTAATTAGGGTAAAAGAAAGAGGGTTTGAACATAAGAAAAAAAAAAGAGAAAGAACAAGAAGGAGAGAGAGAGCAGTCGATCAAAGGGGAGAAAACAAAGCTTGGGAATTTCTTGCTTGATCACTAGTCTTCGGTGGAGGTAGGTTATGGTTTTTACGATATTCGTAGTGAACTCTTAATAGTGAATAATATGTGTTGATGATATTGTAAACCTGTCTATATGCTTATTGTATGCTTGTATGAATATGATCATGTAATTTTGATGAAACAAGCATGATGAAAACCATTGAATCCCAAATCTTGAAAGAAACTTTAATCTATGATATTAATGACGATGCCTTGGTATAAAAGAAGGCTTGACGAATTAAAGTAATGGGATTGATGATGCCTTAGTATAGAGAAGGCTGGACGAATGGATAGAATGAATGTAGTGGATCGGAGTGTCACGTTCCGACACATAGTATTAGTGGATCGGAGTGTCACGTTCTGACACATAGTATTAGTGGGACGGGTGTCACGAACCGACACGTAGATATAGGGGATCGGAGTGTCACGTACCGACACATATAGGGGATCAGAGTGTCACGTTCCGACACATATAGGGGATCGGAGTGTCACGTACCGACACATATAGGGGATCGGAGTGTCACGTTCCGACACATATAGGGGATCGGAGTGTCACGTTCCGACACATATAGGGGATCGGAGTGTCACGTTCCGACACATAGTGGTAGGGGATCGGAGTGTCACGTACCGACACAAGAGGAAGAAAGATAATGAATCTTGAAAGATGTTAATCTACTCAACATAATGAACTTAATCCCCAAATGAGTATGGTAATGAGGCTTGAGCCCTCAGGAATGAACTTGATGGTATTTATTGACGATTATGATACTTGTTGTTGCTACATGTTGAGTTTTAGTTGGTTTATAATATTAACTGATATATACTGTTTTCTATTTTGAGTTGACCGATGATATCTACTCAGTACGTGTGGTTGTACTGACCCCCTACTTTTATGTTTTTCCCTTTGTTATTTGTGTTATGCAGCAAACGTTCCGTCAACTTCAACGCAACAGTAATTCGGGCCAGATTTCGTCATACCGGATCTCAGGGTGAGCTAACGCTTCTAGCTTGGACTGGATCTTCTTCTATAAGTCTTGATGCTTTGACTTCCGGCATGGACTAGTTTCTTATGTATTTTTAGCTTCTTAGACATTCTTAGTTTAGCAATTTGAGATAGATGTTCTTGTGATGATGACTTCCAGATTTTGGGAATATTAATAATAGTTTTGAGTTGTTTTATTAATGAGTTTAAGTCTTCCGCATTTCCTTGTTGATATTGTATTAAAATGTTAAAGGTTAGATTGGTTGGTTCGCTCACATAGGAGGGTAAATGTGGGTGCCAGTCGCGTCCCCGATTTGGGTCGTGACAAACTTGGTATCAGAGCCTTAGGTTCATTGGTCTCATCACACAAGAACAGGTCTAGTAGAGTCTTAAGGAACGGTAGGGGGACGCCTTTACTCTTCTTTGAGAGGCTACAAGACTTTAGGAAAATTCCATTCTTTCATTCTTTCTTTCGTGCTACTACTTGAGTCCAATTGGTATCTAGGTGATACAAATTGGTATCTGACCATCTTCATTCTATTTCGCAGATGGTTAGAACTAGAGCAACGACCGCACCAGCAGCGACAACGGAAAGACAAGAAATGACTGAGCCAGCCACTGGGGCTGTGGCTCGAGGAAGAACAGCGGCAAGAGGCCGTGGAAGAGGTCGTGGGAGGACGTCCTCTAGAGGAAGAGGACGAGCCCCTAGAGAGGTGAGGAAGGAGAAACTGAACAAGTGCAAAATGAGGAATTGCCACCCCAACCTACCCCAGAGATGATCAACCAAGTACTTGCTTATCTTAGCGGGTTATCTGATCAGGGTCAAGCACCTCCAGTGGTTTCTGCACCAACACCTCCGGTTTCAGAAATACGACATGCGGCTACTATGGCTCCCCGCATGGATGCAACATTGGGAATAGATACATTTCCACGTCTGACTACTGGGCCTATTATGACAAACGATCAGCATGAACTTTTCAGTAAGTTCTTGAAATTGAAACCTCCACCTTCAAGGGTGCAGAATCTGAGGATGCTTATGATTTTCTGGTTGATTGTCATGAGCTACTACACAAGATGGGGATAGTAGAAAGGTTTGGTGTCGAGTTCGTGAGCTATCAGTTCCAAGGGAACGCCAAAATGTGGTGGCGTTCACATGTTGAGTGTCAACCAACAGAGGCACCACCTATGACTTGGGATCATTCTCTACCCTATTATGGAGAAGTATATCCCAAGGACCTTGAGAGATAGAAAGAGGGATGAGTTCTTGAGTCTTGAACAAGGAAGGACGACAGTAAACGCGTATGAGGCTAAATTTCGCGCCCTATCCAGATATGCTGCCACCAACTTTGTTTCAGTCCACAAGAACGGATCCGCCGTTTTGTGAAGGGGTTGAGGTCAAAGTTGCGGATTTCAGCCTTACAGATAGCGGCTACGGCAACATCCTTCCAAGAGGTGGTAGACTTTGTGATAGAGGTGGAAGGAGTGAAGCCAGATGACTTCACCACTACATCAACATCAAAAAGGTTTCGAAGGGGAGGTGAGTTTAATGGTTCTCACTCTAGAGGACAGAGCTCCGGAGGTTACTCAAGTCGGCCAATTCAGTCTTCACTACAGACTGTAGTTGGAGGTCCCCCTCAGAACGGTCAACACTTCTCCGAGAGACCTATGCCTGACTCCAGAGAGTGTTATGGATGCGGGGAGGTTGGACATATTAGGAGGAATTGTCCAAAACAGAGTTACAGACCCCCAATAGCTAGAGGTAGAGGTGGTCATGGTAGAGGCCGTTTTTCTGGAGGACGTGGTGGTCGAGGTAATGGTGGTCACCACAACGGCAGAGGTGATGGGCAAAACGGAGCCACTACTACGCAACATGGTAGGGGCAACGGACAGACAAATAATGGGGCCCATTGCTACGCTTTCCCTGGGAGATCTGAAGCGGAGGCGTCTGATGCTGTCATCACAGGTAATCTCTTGGTTTGTGATTGCATGGCATCTGTATTATTTGATCCGGGATCCACATTTTCTTATGTATCTTCCTCATTTGCTAATGGTCTAAATTTACATTGTGAATTACTTGACACGCCTATCCGTGTTTCTACTCCGGTGGGTGAGTCTGTGATAGTTAAAAAGGTGTATAGGTCTTGTTTGGTGAATTTTGTGGGGAGCAACACTTATGTAGATTTGGTTATTTTAGAAATGGGTGATTTTGATGTAATTCTGGGTATGACTTGGCTTTCTCCGAATTTTGCGATTTTGGATTGTAATGCTAAAACTGTGACGTTAGCCAAGCCTGGGACAGATCCGTTAGTGTGGGAGGGTGATTACACTTCCAATCCGGTGCGTATCATCTCCTTTCTTTGTGCTCAGAAGATGGTTAGTAAGGGTTGTTTAGCTTTCTTGGCACATCTTAGGGATGACACTATTCAAGTACCCTCAATTGAATCAGTTTCGGTAGTTCGAGAATTTTTGGATGTGTTCCCTGCAGATCTTCCTGGTATGCCACCAGATAGGGATATTGACTTCTGTATCGACCTTGAACCGGGCACACGCCCCATTTCTATACCCCCGTATAGAATGGCTCCCGCCGAATTAAGAGAGTTAAAGGCTCAACTTCAAGAGTTGTTGAGCAAGGCTTCATTAGACCAAGTGCATCTCCTGGGGTGCTCCAGTTTTTGTTTGTGAAGAAGAAGTATGGGAGTTTTGGATGTGCATAGACTACAGACAACTGAACAAGGTAACTATTAAGAACAAGTATCCTCTTCCTCGCATTGATGACTTGTTCGATCAGTTACAAGGTGCTTGTGTCTTCTCTAAGATTGACTTGAGATCCGGTTATCATCAATTGAAAATACGGGCAACGGATGTACCAAAGACTGCTTTTCGAACTAGGTATGGGCATTATGAATTTGTGGTAATGTCTTTTGGTCTTACTAATGCCCCTGCTGCCTTCATGAGCTTGATGAATGGGATATTTAAGCCATACTTGGACCTCTTTGTGATTGTGTTTATTGATGATTTACTGATATACTCCAAAAGTAAGAAAGAACATGAGGAGCATTTGAGAATGGTGCTAGAGTTGTTGAGAAGAAAAAGCTTTATGCGAAATTCTCCAAGTGTGAGTTTTGGCTAGATTCAGTGTCCTTCTTGGGGCACGTGGTTTCTAAGGATGGGGTGATGGTGGATCCATCCAAGATTGAGACAGTGAAGAATTGGGTAAGACCTACAAACGTGTCAGAAATAAGGAGTTTTGTGGGTTTAGCTAGCTACTACCGCCGATTCGTCAAGGGATTCTCTTCTATTGCTTCCCAATTGACGAACTTGACTAAGCAAAATGTTCCATTCGTATGGTCAGATGAATGTGAAGAAAGCTTCCAGAAGCTTAAGACTTTGTTGACCACCGCGCCTATCCTCACCTTGCCGGTAGAGGGTAAAAACTTCATTGTCTATGTTGTGATACATCCTATTCTGGGTTGGGTGCAGTGCTGATGCAAGAGAAGAATGTGATTGCTTATGCTTCGAGGCAATTAAAGGTGCATGAACGTAACTATCCGACCCATGATTTGGAGTTGGCCGCGGTAGTATTTGCACTAAAGCAATGGAGACATTACTTGTATGGGGTTAAGTGTGAAGTCTACACGGACCATCGTAGCCTACAGTATGTATTCACTCAGAAAGACTTGAACTTGAGACAGAGGAGATGGATGGAACTACTGAAGGACTACGACATCACTATCTTGTATCATCCGGGAAAAGCAAATGTTGTAGCGGATGCCTTAAGTAGAAAGGCGGGAAGTATGGGAAGTCTAGCTCACTTGCAAGCTTCCAGACGCCCATTGGCTAGAGAAGTGCAGATTCTGGCTAATGACCTTATGAGGTTAGAAATAAATGAGAAGGGAGGATTGTTAGCTTGTGTAGAGGCAAGATCTTCTTTCCTTGATCAGATTAAGGGGAAACAGTTTGATGATGAGAAGCTAGGTCGAATCCGAGACAAAGTGTTGCAAGGAGAGGCTAAAGAGGCAATAATTGATGAGGAAGGTGTTTTGAGAATTAAGGGAAGGGTATGCGTGCCCCGCATCGATGATTTGATCACCACCATTCTGACAGAGGCTCATAGTTCAGGATACTCTATACATCCTGGTGCAACCAAGATGTATCGTGACCTAAAGCAACACTTCTGGTGGGTTAGAATGAAGCGAGATATTGTTGAGTTTATTGCCAAGTGTCCAAACTATCAACAAGTAAATATGAACACCAAAGGCCCGGAGGAACACTTCAGAGAATGCCCATTCCTGAATGGAAGTGGGAGAGAATCGCGATGGACTTCGTGGTTGGTCTTCCAAGGACATTGGTAAGTATGACTCTATATGGGTGATTGTTGATAGGTTAACTAAGTCTGCTCACTTCATTCCTGTCAAGGTGACCTACAATGCAGAGAGGTTAGCCAAGATCTACATCTCAGAGATCGTTCGGTTGCATGGAGTTCCACTCTCCATCATATCAGATAGAGGTACGCAGTTTACTTCTAAGTTTTGGAGGACATTACATGCTGAATTAGGTACTAGATTGGACCTTAGTACTGCATTTCATCCTCAGACCGATGGTCAGTCTGAGCGAACGATTCAAGTGTGGAGGATATGCTTCGTGCATGTGTGATAGAGTTTGGTGGCCATTGGGATAGCTTCTTACACTTGGCGGAGTTTTCATACAATAATAGCTATCACTCTAGTATCGACATGGCTCCATTTGAAGCATTGTATGGGAGGAGATGTAGGTCTCCCATTGGTTGGTTTGATGCCTTTGAAGTTAGACCTTGGGGGACTGATCTGTTGAGAGATTCTATGGAGAAGGTGAAAGCTATTCAAGAAAAGCTTCTAGCGGCTCAAAGTAGACAAAAGGAGTATGCAGACCGGAAGGTTAGAGACTTGGAGTTCATGGAAGGTGAACAAGTCTTGTTGAAGGTTTCACCCATGAAAGGGGTGATGCGGTTTGGAAAAAGAGGTAAGCTAAGTCCAAGGTATATTGGACCATTCGAGGTACTAAAGCGAATAGGGGAGGTGGCTTACGAATTAGCCTTGCCCCAGGGCTGTCCGGAGTGCATCCGGGGTTTCATGTATCCATGTTGAAGAGATACCACGGAGATGGAAACTACATTATCCGTTGGGATTCAGTTTTGCTTGATGAAAATTTGACTTATGAGGAGGAACCAGTTGCTATTTTAGATAGAGAGTTCGCAAGTTGAGGTCGAGAGAAATTGCATCCATCAAAGTTCAATGGAAGAATCGACCGTTTGAAGAGGCTACTTGGGAGAAGGAGGCAGATATGCAAGAAAAATACCCACATCTGTTTACAGATTCAGGTACTCCTTTTCGCCATTGTTTTTCTTCTTTTGATCGTTCGGGACGAACGATGGGTAAATTGGTATCTATTGTAACGACCTGTTTAGTCGTTTTAAGCAGTAGACTGTAATTCTGGGAAAACTGGCTGGGACAACGGATGGAACGACGGACCGTCGTGGTCACGACGGCCCGTTGAGGATGTGTCGTCCCATGACACTTAGAATTTTGAGATTGGATACTGAAAATCGACTCTCTGTAAATTGTGACGGACCTGCAGGACGTGCCGTCACATCCACGACGAACCGTCGTGAGTTTCCGTTGCAAAACACTTCAACTTTTGGGAATTTGGTACAAGAAACGAGTTTCTGACCATCATGACGGAGGAACAGGACGGACCGTCACAGGTGTGACGGCCCGTCACAGGCCACTTGGGCTCGAGGGAGCTGCGACGACCACCGTGACGGACCGTCGCAGGCACGACGGCCCGTCACAGGTTGCGCAGTCCCAGGCAAAATAGGATTTCTCCACACGTTTTAAGGGTCGTTTTGGACTATTCTTTCCTTAATTATAAAGATTGAGGGTTAACATTGATAAGTCTAATTACTTAGGGGTAAAAAGGGGTAACCTTAAGTTAATTAGTGGGGTTTATTGTCCTTTTTCACACTTAATATATGATTAATTAGAAAAAGAAAGAGGGTTTGAACAAAGAAAAAAAAAAAAAAAAAAAGAACAAGAAGGAGAGAGAGAGCAGTCGATCAAAGGGGAGAAAACAAAGCTTGGGAATTTCTTGCTTGATCACTAGTCTTCGGTGGAGGTAGGTTACGGTTTTTACGATATTCGTAGTGAACTCTTAATAGTGAATAATATGTGTTGATGATATTGTAAACCTTCTATATGCTTATTGTATGCTTGTATGAATATGATCATGTGATTTTGATGAAACAAGCATGATGAAAACCATTGAATCCCAAATCTTGAAAGAAACTTTAATCTATGATATTAATGACGATGCCTTGGTATAAAAGAAGGCTTGACGAATTAAAGTAATGGGATTGATGATGCCTTAGTATAGAGAAGGCTGGACGAATGGATAGAATGAATGTAGTGGATCGAGTGTCACGTTTCGACACATAGTATTAGTGGATCGGAGTGTCACGTTCCGACACATAGTATTAGTGGGACGGGTGTCACGAACCGACACGTAGATATAGGGGATCGGAGTGTCACGTTACTGACACATATAGGGGATCGGAGTGTTCACGTTCCGACACATATAGGGGATCGGAGTGTCACGTACCGACACATATAGGGGATCGGAGTGTCACGTTCCGACACATATAGGGGATCGG
The DNA here is from genome assembly GCA_027704805.1 of Solanum corneliomulleri. NCBI lineage: Eukaryota > Viridiplantae > Streptophyta > Magnoliopsida > Solanales > Solanaceae > Solanum > Solanum corneliomulleri. The sequence continues at coordinate 53,013,393 of JAKWIY010003056.1, read as the reverse complement.
AGTGTCACGTTCCGACAACATAGGGGATCGGAGTGTCACGTTCCGACACATAGTGGTAGGGGATCGGAGTGTCACGTACCGACACAAGAGGAAGAAAGATAATGAATCTTGAAAGATGTTAATCTACTCAACATAATGAACTTAATCCCCAAATGAGTATGGTAATGAGGCTTGAGCCCTCAGGAATGAACTTGATGATATTATTGACGATTATGATACTTGTTGTTGCTACATGTTGAGTTTATAGTTGGTTTATAATATTAACTGATATATATGTTTCTATTTTGAGTTGACCGATGATATCTACTCAGTACGTGTGGTTGTACTGACCCCCTACTTTTATGTTTTTCCCTTTGTTATTTGTGTTATGCAGCAAACGTTCCGTCAACTTCAAACGCAACATAATTCGGGCCAGATTTGTCATACCGGATCTCAGGGTGAGCTAACGCTTCTAGCTTGGACTGGATCTTCTTCTATAAGTCTTGATGCTTTGACTTCCGGCATGACTAGTTTCTTATGTATTTTTAGCTTCTTAGACATTCTTAGTTTAGCAATTTGAGATAGATGTTCTTGTGATGATGACTTCCAGATTTGGGAATATTATAATAGTTTTGAGTTGTTTTATAATGAGTTTAAGTCTTCCGCATTTCCTTTTGATATTGTATTAAAATGTTAAGGTTAGATTAGTTGGTTCGCTCACATAGGAGGGTAAATGTGGGTGCCAGTCGCGTCCCCGATTTGGGTCGTGACAGAATCTTTGATATTTTTTGAATTCAAACATTATAAAGACGAAATCAATATTACCCAGTTGATGAAAACATAATTTGGTAACAATTTTTATCTTTTAAAAATGTCTAGCTGAAACCTCAATTATTGGGGTGTGATTATGTCATTATGGGTTGATTTACTTTATGGGTATTGAAAATTGTTATTTATAATGCTATTTAGAAGTGAGTTTAAACATGAATTTTTGATTAAATTCAAGAATTGTAGTTGCAAATGTAGTTCTAGTTTTTGTTGTTGACCTTCTCGATAGAGAGGTTTTAAATTAATGTAAGTGGGTATTGGGTTGACATGGGTTCAGCTTAAGAGAGTGAATTCTAATTCCTTTTTTACACATTCAATTCGAGAAAGTGAATGAACTATGGTGTAGACTGTCTTATTTTGCATGATTATCGTTGTTCGAGAGAAATCAACTTGATTTGGGTTAAAATGTTCGAGAGAAAGTTTACGTCCTCTATAGTAAAGATTACTTACTAATATTAACTGTCTAGTATTGCAATTACCTAGTTTCTACATTGACCTATAATCGAATCACATCCCAAAAACCCATCTCGTTATTGTTATTTCGTGATTGTTTTGCTGTTGTTTTAGTTTATAATTAAAACCAAAACCCCCTTATTTGATATTCATGTTCACCCCTTGAATTGAAATATGTTTTTATTTGACAATCTCTATTCATATGACTGATTTGAACATGTTCAAACTTTTATATTAAATCTTAAACACGCACCGCTCCCTATTATGATTCGACCCAACTCATTTAGTTGGGTTATATACTGACTAGCGACCGTTGACACTTAGAATTGGATGAAGTGTCCTTGAAATGTTAATAAGTGACGAACCATGCATTGCTCATGAAATGAAGAAAAGAAATCCAGTGGCCACCCATGTGAAGGCATAACTCCACAAAGAGCTAGACAGGCCGTGCTACTTAAGATCGATCGTTTACTTGATCAAGAAGGAAATTCCACATTGTCTAAGTGTGGGTTCATGGAGGGCTTGATGAGCATTCTACCCTAAGATGACTCGTCAGTCTGCCCAAAAAGTGTTGCGACATTGTAGTCCTACTTTTAGTAGGACTTATTTTCACAAACTATTTTTAATTACATAGTGTTTATTTTTTAAGGTATTCATCGTGACTTACTGTACATAATCAAGAATCTTTTTGTGTACTATTATTATAAGTTCCTTATATCATGATTTCGATACTAAATTCTGCATTGTTTCTTGAAATATGAGCGCTAAATACCACATTTCTAGTTGTGGGAACCATGACTAAACCATATCTATGAATTCATAATACAATTAATGTTTCATTGTTAGTTGCACTGATTGATTCTACTTTCATCATGATTTTGTTCTAATGAGTGCGCACATTAGAATATGCATGCATTTATTACTTGTTTGAGAGAAAAGTGATAACTATGAAAAAGTTAGAGTCATATTCCATAAACTTGTTATGAAGAAGTGTGCTTGAGAGAAGAAAGTCTACTTAATAAGTATGCAAGGATAAACATCAAAACACTATAAGACCGAGAGGAAAAGAGTGAAATTCGTCTAATAGGGTTGATAAGCGTTTACATGTATCTAAACTTTTAGGAACAAGTAATATTAACAATGGATAGTTGCTTGTATAGATTTTTAAAATGAATTAAAGGTCATAGGGAACACAATCCTTGTCTCAATAAATCGACTACTAAAATGTTTGAAACATTGTTGCTCTTGTTGACAGTGAAACTAAATTCAACATTAGTTACTTAAACAATAAATACACAATGTGTACTTTCTTTTGGAAATATTAGCCGCAATTGAATAAGAGCATGAATAAGGTTATTTCTTTTGTAAATTGTCACGACTCAACCCAGTGGGCCGTGTGGGCACCTACTCTAAAATTTAAGTAGGAGGAACCTTGATCCCCAAGCGATTTAAAACATGCGAAAGATTAAGAAAAATATATATAAAAGGAAATTCATGAGATATTTACACAAATAAGAGTTTAAACAATACAAAGTTAAATTTGTAAAATAAATTCAACGCCCCCAAGGATCTAGTCTTATCAGGTACAAGATCTTCTAAGATCTCAGGGTATAAAATACAGTAACTATTGACACTACTTCCACCACAGGAAAGAAAGAGTAGAAGTTGTTGTAGATTGTCTTACTCTTCACCTATGAAACATAATTGACCCTGAAGCCATACTATGCCAAAATGCATAACAAGAGTAGTATCAGTACAAACCATACGTACTGGTGGGTATCATCAACCAACCTGTTGCGCATTGCATAATATAAAGAAATTAACCAACAGGAAACATGCAATAAGAAAGTACACCTCTCAACCTTTATCCCCTGCCTTTACCACTCCCGTACACCTTAAACATACTAGTACACTAGACTCTAATTGTCTACTCTATCACCATGCTCGCTCCGTTCTTGAATCCTAGCTTAACCATTCTATCTCATAGAGGAGCTCCCTAATACAACCACTACTAACCCAACCAACCACTTCAGACATGCCCTAGCTTTTTCTGCATCACCATTTTGCCCTTGACCACATAATATACTCTATCGAGACTCTCTAACCATTTCTAATACGAATCCCCTTTCCAAGGTAAGGCCTAACTACTTTTGCACCATGAACACTACCCCACTTGTCATTATTTAAGAACACATGCAGCCTCTCTAAAGATAGTCCTTAGTGACAGCGGGACCCTCAATCTCCACTTACCAAACAACATACATAAAGATTGGGCATGATAATTCAAAGTTAATTATAGTAAACGAGGTATTATAAGTAATTACAACATCATAAACACACATATATAGGGAATATAATTCAATTATAATTTTAGGAGCAATATAAAATTCCCCCATATCAAGAACAAGTAGTCACAAATGGTTCTCTCGTGGAACCCACAACCAAACTGTTAGTGTGTTGGAATGTGACAACCGATCCAATATATGTGTTAGAACGTTACACTTAATCCATTATATGTGTCGGAAGGCCATAATATGAATTTTACCCGAAGGCTAAACCCCTCGCAAGGTCAACACAACTCACTTTTTCCATGCATGAAATATATTACGCAATAAGCATGAATTTAGGACTACTCAAGTAAGTAAACCTAGCCTAGCTAGGCGCCAAGAAATTGTAGGGGGATGGTAGAAGTAATTCTGACTTTCAGACAATAAGAAAGTGTATTTTAATTGGGGTGATCCTTACCTCTTTTTGGCACTTAAGGAAAAAAAGAAAATAAGACTTCGCTTCCTTAAGTTCTGCCCCTAACCATCCTACTCTGGCGCTCTTAGCTGCTGGGGCACCACTGTAGCGGCACCACTCCACTCTGGTGGAACACTAGGCCCTAGTTACTCACAGTGGTTTCCCCTTCATAAATAATGACGATTTGGTTCGTTACAATATATGTACTAATTTACTCCTTGTTCGTCTCGAAACGACAGATGGATGAGTCCAATGATCCAATCAAGAATACTTCAAAATGAATGGATCAGCCCATCATGGAACAATGAAAGATAATGCTTCCAACGTTTAGGAAAGAAAGAATCATACATAGGGAATAGGGAAACGGGGCAACACGCAAAGGAGTAGAGATGTTCCTATTTGCTTGGCTAGACCCCTCTAGAGAGGAATGATTATCATTGAGGCAGGACCTTCTGCGTGGTGGGAGATCAAAATCAATTTATAAAGGGGAAAGGGGAATGGTTTCATAATTTCCTCCTATATCTACCCCAAAACTCAAAAAACTGTCTCAGTTGCTTCACTTTGAACATTAGTATCCCTACTCTAGTTGCATCAATTTTTGCTTAACAACAGTAGAATGAAAACATTCAGTTGGGCAGAATAGGCTTGGGGTAGTTTTTAAAATTCACATGGGTTGCTGATGTACTGTGGTTTCACATTGCTTTTAATGCTTTTTGCATAAGAGTTGCGTGTGTCTAAAGCCCATTTGTAGTAGTTTTAACATGTTTTTATGTTTGTTTTGCAGAAAGATATGCGGAATAAAAATGCAAAAGGCAGCTGGAAAATAGTGCAGAAAGACAAACTAAGAATGCAATCGACGGTTCGTAGATGGTGATATCATCGATTGCAGTTCAGACTGATGGAAAAGATCGGGGAAATATGACAAAGTGTGGAACTATGAAAGGGATGAAAAATGGATCGTACTGGAAAACAATTGATTTTTATCAGAGATAGTTCCAGTACCCGAGGTTGGAGAAATTTTAAAGATGGAGCGACGGAGGGCATCGACGGACCATGTTGTTGGTCTGTAGATTGATTTAGAGAGGGTGTCATTTTAAGGAGAGAAAATTATTCTAAGTCGAGACTTACGGAGGTCGTCAGTAGGGGTTGTCGATCAATGCCGCGTTTTTTGAATAAACATTCCTTATTTCAATTCCTTTTAATTTAGGACAATGTTTTCTATTAATAGGGTTTAAAGACTCGTTTTTGGCGTGAAACATTGTTAGTATTATTCTTGTTTTGTTTGGAGATTGGCTTTTGAAACATTGGCAATAATTCAATTTTTGGATTTGGTTTGAAGGTTTATCTTGTAATTTCAATTTGATTTTCTGGGTTTATTATTATTGTTGAAGTAAGTTCATGATTTCTTCCTTAAAAATTATGAATTGTAACCTTTCTTGCAAGGGTAACTAAACCCACAATAGGGTTGTGGGACCAATGGGTAATTAACAAAGGAAACCTAGCAAATGAGCAATCTATCAAATAGGTTCTTGCATGTATTGATAATTCTTTCTCTTACGAGTCGTTTTAACAGTGACCAACATTAGAACTCGTCTTAATGCTACTTGTCGGACCAAGGAGATTGTAAAAAGGAAAAGAATTTCAATACAGATTTAGTGGGATACTATCTAATAGGCTAGTGTCGATTGGTGCAAAGTAATAACTAAGCCATACATCGATGATGATGTCTAATATTAAGTAAGAGTAAGAGTTAGTAAATTATACACATGTAGCCGGACCAAGGCACGGGGAGAAATTCTCTAAATTCCAGACCAAGGATTTAGATATACATAACTTAATCACTTTACATGCAAAACACTAGGGACGAATTTCTATTGCTAGGGATATGACATTATGAACCAATAGGAAACACATATACCCTAGTTAGTCTCACAACTTGATAAAAACACACTTTTTCCTTTTGTTCACTTGTTAACTTAGAAGTGTTTAAGAAACTTGTTTCACAAATAACCCCCCCCCCCCCTTTAATTACTTGTTTTCGAAAAAACCTTGGATAAATAGACATACTTGTATATTGAAGTTAAGTCTAATCCATTTTTCTTGTGAGATCGACCCCAACCTACTAGTGGGTTCTTTACTTGATTACGAATGCTTATACTTCTTTAGGGAGGTGTAATTTGAGCGTAACAAATTTTGGCACCTCTGTCAAGGAATCTGGAATTTAGATTAACTTTAAATAAATTATTGATATTTAGTCAACAATTTCCTGATTTTTTTATCAGTTTCTTTTTGTCTCTTTCAGGTCTATGTTTAGTGAATGCCAACTACAAAAAGACGACGAGAACCACTCATCCGGTCGAACCTTGACTTAATCATACATTGCGAAGAATTGAAAATAAACAAATCCTAATCAATTTAGGTGATGGGGCAATTTTTCAACCTCTATTACTAGTTGAGGCACACAATCAAGTTCATGTTTAAAATCAATTGGATAATGATTTGAGGATGAAGCCCCCAACACCAAGACCACAGGATTACTATAGGGGAAACATTAATATTGTTGATTTTGATGGACCTCTTGTCCTACTCTCTTTGCCACCCAAGCACACATTTTGGTGATGAGTAGCTTAATGTAGATGCTCACAGTGAGGGTTTTATTCCTAGGACTGCCATTAGAGGACCCTCATGCTCATATAGACAAATTGAGGACTGTGCGTGAAACCTATTTAGGTAGGCCAGACTTGGATATGAATTTTATTGGGTTGTGAGTGTTTCCTCTATCACTGATAGAAGATGCCGCCATATGGTTTATTGAGCTTCTCTACAACTCCTTTTATACTTAAGATCAACTAAGAGATGCGTTCCTTGCAAGGTATTACCCAGTGTCAAAGAAGCTCAATGACAAAGATAAATTGAACAACTTTGTGGCACTACCTAAGGAGTGTGTGAGTAGATGTTCGGACATATGTACTGCATTTGTGAGAGGCGTTCCAAATCAATGCATTGATAATGAGTCATCAAAAGAGTACTTCTATCGGGGTCAAGATGATAACAATAAAACAATACTCGACACTATTGCAGCGGGTTCCTATGGAAAGTGCACATATACGGAGATCACAGAGAAGTTGAAGAAGCTATCTCGCAACAACAAGGCTTGGAGCACTAGAAAGTCAGACATTGGGAGAAACACCTTTGCAGTACAAGCTACAAACAACCTAACAATATATGAGATGCGTGAAGAGTTGGAACATATGAGAACTAAGCTAGGGTTGGTTTTGAAACATGTGAGGGGAGGTACAGAAAAGGTAAAAGTGGTGAACTACTTAAGTAAACCACCACCACCTGTAGATGAGAAGATGGAGGGTTTCCTACAAAACGCCCAAGGCTCGAATTAGGAGAATTGGCGCCTAGGTCAAGGAAATTAAGGTCGAAACTATGGTAACTACAATCGAGAAGGTCAATATGTTTGAGATGGTAACCACAACCGCAACAACAACTTCAACTGGGGTAACTATGGTAATAGGAATGACTGGAGTGGGCCCTATATTCCCCCACAAAATTGGGTAGTTGCTCCTAGGAACGGTTGAGGTAGTATGGCGCCAGCTGAAGATATGCTATAAAATATGATGAGGAAATTTGATGCTACTAATGAGCATTCTAAGGAGATGATAGGTGATTTATCTAATATTTCGCAGAAGGTGGATGCACATGTAATTTTTATTAAGCATCTTGAGCTACAGATTGTTCAATTATCTACTACTGTGAATCCATGCCAAATTGGCACTCTTCCTAGAAACACCATCCAAAATCTTAAAACGATAGGCATTGTGTGGCGTTCACTACTAGAGGGGGTAAGAAAACCATTGATCCACCTATGCCGCATGTGGTAGAAGATGATATGAGAAAGACAAAGAGGTTGTAGAAACTAGTGGAGAGTTGGTGCACAACACGGTGATAGAAGCAAAGGTGTATCAGAAATTAGTCCCTATTCCTAGACCTCCACCACCATTCTCTCAGAGATTAGTGAAGGAGACTGAGGATGGTAAATACCAACGATTTATCACTATGTTGAAACAAATTTCCATCAATGTCCCTTTGACAAAAGCTTTGGAACAAATGCCCGATTATGCTAAGTTTGTGAAGGATATGGTGATAACAAAGTGATCGGTGAGTTTTTAGGATGATGACAGAATGCAACATTATAGTGCTATTGCTACAAGGTCTCTTATGCAGAAAAAGGAAGATCCTGGCGCTTTCACCATTCCATGTACAATAGGATTGCTACACTTTGCTAAACCACTATGTGATCTTAGTGCAAGCATAAACCTCATGCCTCTTTCCATTTATAAGAAGTTAGGCTTAGGTGACCCAAAACCTACTACGATGCGGTTAATGATGACTGATCGAACAGTGAAGAGGCCTATTGGTATACTCCATGATGTGCATGTAAAAGTGGAGTCATTTATATTTCTAGCCAATTTTGTAATTCTTGACTGTGAAGTTGATTTTGAGGTTCCCATTATTCTAGGGAGGTCATTCCTTGCCACATGGCATGCATTATTTAGGTTGAAAAATAAAGAAGCAACATTCAACATATGTAGGTCCATGAAGCAGAGTGGTGAGCTCCAAACAGTATCTGCTATATCCTACAGAGTTGAGAGTATATCTGAGGTACAAACTGAAGAGCGACTAGGCATCGAGGCACTAGCGGCAGTTATTATGAATTTTGAGAGTGATGGTATTGAATATTATGGGTCCCTAGTGGCTGCAACCGAACGAAATGGATATCTTCAAAACCAAAGAAATTGGAGTTAGATATGAAACATCACGAGTCTCCACCCGCGAAACCGTCTATTAAGGAGGCTCTAAAATTAGAACTTACGGTTCTACCACCTCATCTGAGATATGTGTTATTGGGTAAAGATGTCACTTTGCAAGTGACAATATTGCAGTGGATTTGAATGGGCAACAAGTAGAGTGTTTGGTGGAGGTTCAAACGAGCCATTAATTGGACTATTGCGGACATTATTGGGATTCTCCTCTGTATTTGTTCACACAAAATAAACTCATGCCCGACCACAAGCATAGTATTGAGCATCAAAAAAGGTTGAATCCACTTATGCAAGAGGTAGTGAAAAAGAAGATCATCAAGAGTTGGATGCCGGAGTAATTTGTCCTATTGCAGAAAATAGTTGGGTGTGCCCTGTTTAGTGTGTGCCTAAAAAGGGTGGGATGACAGTGGTGCCTAATGAGAGGAACGACCTAGTTCTAATGTGTCCAGTGACCGGATGGAGATTTTGTATGGATTACCAGAAGTTGAATGTGTGGACTGAGAAGGACCATTTCCTCATGCCCTTTATGGATCAAATTTTAGATAGACTCGTAGGAAAAGGGTAGTATTATTTTCTTTATGGTTATTTGGGTTACAATAAAATCTCTATTGCTCTTGAGGATCAAGTTAAGACCACTTTTACTTGCCCTTATGAGACACTCACATTCAAAAGGATGATGCTTGGGTTGTGTAATGCACCGGACACTTTCTATATTCTCAAATATTGTGGAAGACACTATTGAGGTGTTCATGGACGACTTCTCTGTGGTTGGAGACTCTTTTAATCAGTGTTTAATCAATTTGGGTGAGGTGATCAAAAGGTGTGAGGATTGTAATCTAGTGCTTAATTGGAAAAAATATCACTTTATGGTGAAATAAGGTATAGTGTTTGTTGACACCCAATTTTGACCCTCCACAATAAATTAATCATGGAGTTTCTTAATTTCAAACGTTTTAAATAATTGACTTTATAAAATTTAAAAAAATAATTGATTTGCAAGTCAGTTCAAATAGTTTTGCACCTTTTTATAACTTTTAAATAACATATATATATAAGCTTTATATAATTATGTATATAATTAGTGTATTTTACGAATATTTGAAAAGTGTCAAAAAGATTTTAGTTTTAGTTAAAATTTCTCCAATTAGCCTACTTATATAATAGTTTATATTTTTAATTTATTGAATTTGCAATTAAGTTAATTATTTTATTTTGTTATAAAATTAAGAAAGTTCTTTAGTTAGTTGCATTAATTCGGATTTGTCGTGTTTAGCTAAGTTTGGTTACATTTGTCCCAAGTTTAAATCCAATTCTATCCTATTCAATTATAACGAACTAAAGTCGTGGGCATTCTTTCCATTCTCATTGCTGACCCACTTTACCTCAATTGACAGCCCAATTCAGTCAGACCACTAAGATCATCATCAGCCCACTAAAATTAAACCCAACACGTGCATCAATAGAAAAAAACAGAACGACCCATGTCTTCCTTTTTTCTTTTCAATAGCGTCCAGCAAATCCAGACACGAAGAAATTCCAGCGAACAGGAAAATTGCGACCCAAGTCCAAATTGCAAGCCCATCTCGACCTTGTCATTTTTCTTCCTCTCTTGTGCATCATCCTGTCCTATCCGTACACGATCTTTTTAGGTGTAGGCATCTCCTTGCAAGATCGTCCTTCCCTCCTAATCCTATGGCTTTCGTTGATGTACTGTTGAGAGATTGTACAATTTATTACAAATTCAAAATGTTTGGCAACATTATCTTTGGGGGGAGAATTTCAAAATTTGAAAACACACAATTTTCTCCCTCCCGTTTCCCCTTTTTTCATCCCAATCTGCCCTCTATAAATATCCCATCTTTTTCATTTGTTGAGGTTGGAGAAGGGGGGTAATTACAGAGAGTTAAAAAAACAAAGAAGAAAAAAAGGATACATCAGAGGGGCAAAAGAAATAGAGTAAGAAAGGTCATAAGAAATATATATATACATAGAAACATACCGAACAAAAAAAAGGAGATACTACAGTGACCGGGGGCCTAGAGTTTTATGTTTCTTTTTATTCTCCAATCACGAAAACTCATCGAAGGTTCATTGTAGCAGCAGTGAGGTCGTCTCTCACTCGTTTCTCGTCCAGGTCACTGCCCCAAACAAGGTAAGCAATTCATTATCCCTTTGTTGTTTTTATTGGTGTTGACTGAGTATGTAGCTCTTTATGGAATTTAAAAGCGACTTCGTCTGATGTGTTTGGCATGATACTATTCCCTTTGTCTTATTTTCAAAGATGGTTGGTGTTTTTGTTTCCGAGAAAGTTCAATGCACTCTAAACCTTATCTTTTGTTTGCGGTTTTTTTTAGTTATGGTTGTGCTCTTTTTCTTGCGGATTGAGTCTTTTACATGTTAGCATGATTCGGGATTGCTCATTTTAAGTGTTTGGAGGGTACGGTTCAAACCATTGTTGTTCCTTGCTGCGTATGTATTGTACTTAGGTGTTAGCTTTGTTTCAGTCTCCAAAGTTAGTATTTGGGTAAATGAGTATTATCTAGTAATGTCCTTTATTTATACATGTGTTACTTTTGTATACATTTTGTTTTGGAGTAATTTAGAGTCAGTTGTTAGCGTATATATCTCACTCTTCCTCAACTATGAAACCTTCATGGTTCATTTTCTTATTCCGATAATAGCTTAATATAAAAGGATTATCTAGTTGTTTATAGTCATTAGTTATGATGTTTTCTCATTGTTTTGTCTTATAATATGATTTAAAATTTAGTAGAAGACTACTCTTACTTACTTACATCATCCGTTCTTTCAACTTCCTCTTCTCTCTTGCACTCGCTGACTTTAAGCTCGTCTTAGTACATGATATACCACTTTCGTGTATGCTATTGTTTGCTTTATTTCTTCCAGCCGAGGGGCCTGTTTCAATGGGAAATAGTTTATCTTGAGACTGCTCCTTAGCATCTCTCAAAAGTCAAGCTAGAATGAGTGGAAAAATTCTTTCTTAATCTTCATGAACCCTATTTCTCTAATTCATTATCTGTAGTTCCGTGTTTGATTTGGTGAGATAGATTTTTGTTGCCAGTACTTAATTGGTCAGTTACTCGTTATTTAGATTACGATACGTCTCTTCTGAAAACTATATTGTTAGACTGTTTATGTCACTTCTTTGTTCTTGATAATTATTTATGGAAATGCATGTTTTTTTTTCATATTTTATTTTGTTAATCTCCATAGAGCCAATTCTTGAATCATAAGTTGTTATCCTTTTTTTGAAGCATGTTCTGTCCATTAGTTTCATGGTTCTTCTCTTGATTATGTTTCTGATCTAATTAGTTTGGGTGATGTTAAGCTTCAATATCCAATCCGTTAAGATACTCAAATAAAATGGTTTCCTCTCTAATTAGTAGACATGTTGTTTCAGTTCTAAATAGATGGGTCAAGAAATATACTCGCGTATTTTGTCTGAAGGTGTAAATCGATTTAACCATAGCGTTTCACTACTCGAGCATGTTTCCCTTTTAACTCAAAGTTGCGAAAAATGTCAAATTTCCTTCTCTTATTAATTTTCTGCAAATAAGTGGCATGCATTGTTTATCTTGTTTACTGTATTGTTTATGTGGAAAAAAAATTGTTCAAGTATTAGTCCATTGATACATAGTTTCCTTGACGCCTTAGCGTAACTCCGCATTGCGATTTCAAGCTTAATTACAACAACTAATGGTCTGCTCCATCTTGCTATTCATGAACAGGTGGTTGACATTTTAGTATCTCTTTGCCTTTATTTCAAAGATTTTTTCTGCTTATGTATTAGTTTGTAGGTTCGATATCGGTGGTCGTCTTGAGAGATTTTACTTTGTCTTTTTTATCGTGTCCTATCTAAATAGGAAGATAAAGACCTGTAGTAGGCTGCTGTCTGGAACGTAAAACATTCAAATTATCTTGTTTTTTTTACTCGAACCCCAAAATGTGACATGTGTTTTAGCATAGAAGGTTTAGTCCTCGAAATGTCAAACATTTGCCATGATTTCTTCAATAATGATTTGGCTGACTGCTGTTCTTTTATTTTTTTAGAAAAATAATGAAATAAAAATAAATACAACTTCTTGTCCTTAGCACGATAGATTAGATTCATAAAGTTCCATTGGTGGATTCATTTTTTTTTAATATAGCATGAGATTTATTGTGTGTTGAATATGAGATATGATTTTTTCTTATGCATTTTGACCTTCAAAATTTCAATGCTCAAAAGTATGTATACATGATTTTTCTTAGTATTTTAGCACTGTTTTGTTAGTTCTCATCATCTACTAATTTAATTTATCTCCCTTTAGCTTTTTTTTATTCGTTTTTTTAAAGTCACTTGTTGCTTTTAGATTTAATAGTTGGGTTGGTTACTTATTTATTTTTTCTTGACTTCTTTATATTGTTTATTGTTTCTTGTTAGTTGATTTTCTCATTTCAATTGGTCTGTGTTATGTTTAAAACATGTCTTATTTGCTTTATCATTTAATGTGCTAATTTCTTTCCATTTCATTGCATGTGAAATTCGTCTAAGTCCTCATGAACTCTATCTTGCATTTCCAAAGGGGCCACGAGGGCCCCTATAACTATTTTCATCCTAATCGGTCAGCCATAAAGATTGACAAGCAGGTCTTGGAGTGCTAAAAATTCGAAATAGGCCAAGAAGTTGGAGAAGTTGGGCCAAGCATCTAATTTGTTAATATATTGTATTTTTCTATTTTTTGGGACTAAGACCTTTTTGTATTATCGTTACTTTGTAAATTTAGGACAGGTACAATCGAATGGGCTTAAGGCTCATAATGAAATGGATCCAAATATCGGTTAAGGC